>JBBBDQ010000952.1:3007500-3535000 GCA_037127315.1 Ascarosepion bandense
TATATATCATATCCAGGACACACACACACACACATATATATATATATTCTCTTCAGTACTTGACAACATAATTGTTGTAAAAAAAATAAGGCACTGTTAAAGAGCAAACACATAGCAAGAGCTTTAATAACTGGTAGTAAAGAGAATAAACTGAGCCGACTCTGCCTTGGTATTGTATCTCTCTCTCCACATGCATGACAGGAGGGATATATATATATGCACACAACAGTCATTATTATAATAATGAGGATTGGAATTTTTGTTACAGTTATTGGAAACAAAAGCAAAATAATAGAAGTTAGTAGTTTAAAGTAATAAAAACACACATTTAAGCTCGCTATATATTGTTGTGTAAAAATTAAATAAACTAGCAAGTTTCCTGTTTTTTTTTTTTTTGTAGAGCACCCTGTATTACTAAAAGTATTAATTTTTTTTTTAAATGCATTTTTCTGTTTTAACTTTTTAAAATTAGAAATTGTTTTATTGTATTATATTATTGCAAATTTTTTGAGTAAAATTTATTTTTAACACCAAAAAAGTTTTTTTTGTTTGTATGAAATTTTCTTTCTTGTGCTTTACAGACACCCGCCCACTCATACCCATGTGTGTGTGTGTGTGTAAAACATCCTTGAAGGCAAAATGTCAATAGAGGAATTGAGATTTTTCTCAAGACAATTGCAATTGAGATGAACTGGCCATATCATCAGAATGAATGACAATGAGATACCAAAGATGCTCTTGTACAGTCAAAGTAAAGCAAGCAGGCCATTGCCCAGGTTTGCAATCTTGCAGGTGTCATTTTCTCATATAAAAAGTAGGCAGTTTTAGATTGTAAGGAGTGAATAGCCAATTGTTTCACTGGCATTAATGGCTTTGAAACTTCAATACCTGGAGGAAGCAGCAGTAAGCATCATTAACTTTGTATCAAACCTCTCACCTTTTTCATCTCATCATTTTTGGCTTTTGTTTATACTGCTGAGATGAGGTAGCATTTATATTATTTACACTGTCTGGACTGTTGTCCTCGTCTTTATTGCTATGATTACGATGTTTCAGCTGCTATACACTATGGCCTTCTTCAGGTGCTAGGAATTTTGAACTGAACCCTTTATTTCAATCACAGGAGTATATCATTTTCATTCCATGTGTGATGTCACTTCTGGATGCCATGTAGTTATCTCCCTTTAATTTAACTCTCTAAGTTATTTGTGTAACACTGCTGTAGCCAGGTATTGAACTCACAACTCTTTGGGTCAAGTCACTGGAACTAAGCAACATCTATATTCACTGGGCCATGTGCCCTTGAGGATATCAGTGTATGAATGATATATCCAGTCATCAAAATAAAAGGTTTGGTTAAAAATTTCTAGCACCTGAAGAAGGCTGGAGTGTCGTAAACATGGCAATAAAGATGAGGATAACAGACAGTTCGAACAGTGTAAATAATTTCTAGCTTTCTCAGCAAATTGCTAGCAGAGCTCAAATGCCTGTCTGTTATAAACACTTCAATTGATTATGTGTTGGCACTTATGCATCAAAACCAGTGGCAAAGTCCATTATATAATCGACACTATGATTAGTTTAATGTTAAAGATTGGCTCTTAATCAAATTTTGTTCTAAGAAGGAAAAAAATATTTTTTTTATGGAGAGAGAAAAAAAGATTTTAATAAATTTTAAGAATTATATTACTTTTGAGGATAAGAAAATATCGAGTACAAACGTAAGATGACTTTGCAGTTTAAAAAGTTTGACAAGTTTGACAGGTGTTGGTGGAAATGGGCCTGACTTAAAGTTCAGAGAATTGTTTCGATAACAATTTTTGAGGATTGTGAATAAAACCAAAATTGGAATGATTCATTTGCATTTAAGGAAATGTAAGGAATTCAACTGCATTCACTTACACACAAAAAAACCTTGGAAAAAATATTAATCCATCTTTTCTCCCTCCAGCTATGGGTTGAATAACAGAACAGATTTGGTTCTATAGCCTTGGCAACTAGTCTATGGCAGAAAGAAATAGCAACTTACAGTCATGCATTGAAAGAGACATGATTGATTGATCATGCTATCACTACTGATGTTGTTATTCATTTTGTGTTAATTTTCTTCTGACTTAGGCAGCATTTGATAGACCAGAAGAGAAACATTTTGTAAACATATTGCAATAGAACCCTTGGTACGTGTTACCAGCTACCTCTCCAGTTTGTTTATATCAAAAATTTCCGTCATCAGCGATTGTTGCCTGTGACTAAATTGGACTAGTTAGAAAAACTTTAACGTCCCTTTGTTGGACGCCATCACATTTGTGTAAACTGATAACTCCATCATCATCCCTTTCTGTGGATCTTTCAGCATAAACTGGGGGTAGAAGACATTGATAGAGTGACATCATGAAACTGCTTAATAAGGAACCCCCACACTTGTAGCTATATATTTTTGTCATAAAAGATGAGAATTTATATGGCTATCATGATAAAAATTGATGCATGAATAAAATAAATATCAGTCATGTCCAACAAAACAATCCTGAGCCACAATGGGATCATGGAAACTTTACTTCATCATGTATATAAAACTATATTAAATATTTTTCAAAATGGTTTCTGAAAATGTAATTTGAAGTTGACAAGTAAATAGCGTGGAATAATCACCTTGTTTCCTTTTCTCATGTGTATTTATAATTCATTTTATATATTTATGCTAGAGAGTTCCAGTCAAAGGATTTCTGTTTCTGTTTTGTATAATATGGTTGTTTGGTTTTTACAATATAATTTGTTGCTTATCATATTTGATTATTCATATCTGAACTTGATATTTTCTATTTTCACTGTTTCTGGTGGTTTTCATTTGTTTTTAGAAAGTCTTTACTATGCTTAAACATTTTTATGATATATGTTAATCAATATTTGCTATTCATCTTTCATGTCTGATAAGACCGGCCTCACTATTTGTTTTTAACCTATTTTATTCTGATAAATTATTTGTAGCTAATTGGGGTTTATTTCTGTAGATTGAACTACAATGATTATTGGTGAGGGTGGCACATGTGTGGAAGTTGAGTGAAAGAAATGGGGTTCAGATAGGATAGGTTGTGGGATAATGAGCAGAATTTGCTTTTTATTATCTTGGGTCAGATTGGTACATTTTTTTTTTTTTTTTTTTTTTGCTTAAGAGTTTCCTTGTTCAAACTTAGGTTAAGTAAATTGTTTTTATTCATTTCTGTTTCCAGATACCTGCTAGACTTCTGTTTCCAGATGCCTGCTAGACTTGTTAGAAAGGGAATTGTTTTCATTTTCACAGTTTAAACCAAAATCTGTTTCAGCAAAAATAGTGCTGCCATGTTGATGAATGATGAGATACAGCATTGTGTGGATTAAAAAAAAGGGAGTGAGGGTATGGGTGAAGTGACGAGGTTGTTGAGACTGTCAGCTTGATGACATTGTTTTTTAGGGGATATTAATATGTAGAAAGCAAGGACAATCAGATGTAGAAAAAATTGAAGCCTGATTAAAGGAAGCATTTATGGTAAACAACAAGCTGAGAAAAGTGGACAGAAATTGGGGAGCTGGTGGATGTTTATGCAAATGAGATTAAAAATTTGGTAGAGTTACCTAGATTCATAGCAGAGGAGTTCATCAGGATAGTCAAATTTGCATTTGTAAGTAGTTCTACCGATCACAATTTTGGGTTGGTTTATTTTTTATGGCATATGAACCTCAATGAGTTAATTCTGAAAATGTTTTATGATAGATTCATACGAATAGAATATGATATGTAAGAAATCAGTTTGTAGATCAGGTTTCATTGATGTATTTTTGTAAGGAGGGTTTTTATTGAGAATCTAATGTATTTGCTGGTAAATCTTTTTTCAAAAATATGTTGCTGATAATATTTAAAAAATGTGTATTGCTAGTAGTTTTACTATAAAAATCTATTTTCATACTTTTATAGTGTTTTGACACTAGTTTGTGGTTTAACTATTTGCCCATAGCTTTCATGCTATCACTTTTTTTTCCTATATTTCTGAGATAAGGTATTGTAATTATTTACAATTTTTACATTATTTGGACTGTTGTCCTCATCTTTGTTGAAATATTCACAACATTTCAGAAATAATTTAGAGTGTACAATGGCCAAAACATGAATATGGCAACAAAGATGAGGACAACAGTCTGAATGATGTAAAGAATGTAAATACTTTCATGGTAATTGTTCTGATAAAATTTCCTCTTTCGTACCTAGACATTATGAATTTAACCACTGTACTAGATTGGTAATTGAAATTTGTTGCATTCACTTACATGCAAATATCTTTGGGAAAGGTATTAATCCATCTTTTCTAACAGGTGTCACTACCCAAGGTCTGGGTGAACTTGGGAACAACAGCAATTAAGAGGTGATTCTATGTTCCTCAAAACCTGACCAGAGGCCTTGCTGCCAGATGTAGTTTATTGTCATACCCAGGGCAATGATATTTTTTGGGCAGGGGGGTGGGTTTGAGCTGTCTAATATTTAAATTATGAGTATGAGAAATTTGGTGGTAAGGGCTGTCAATACAGACCAAGATCTGGCAGTGGCTTCTTTGAGACTGGGAGAGCAGGAAGGCAATGCATTGCAGGTGGTGAGGAATCAAAAGGAGCAAAGGTGCAGACAGAATTGTTCAATAGGAAGAGTTTCAGGCGTTGGGGGGGGGGGGGACAACATATTGTTAGCGTTTGTAAAGAAATGAAATCTGAACTGATATACAGTGGATGGGGTTAGATGGAATAATATAGCAAAAGTTATTGAGTCAAGGAAATGGGGATTACTGCACCAATGGCTACCCATTCAACTTAATAAACATGTTCTTATATGCATTGCCGATATTTCTCTTATACTGTCAGGTAGAAGAGAAGTGACAGGCCTTTTTGATACAAGCTGCATGACAGTGTTATTGACATCTAACTTGGTAGGTGGGTAGTGTGACATGCCGAATAGGGTTGTTCAGTGACAAGGTAGTTCAATGCAAGTGCCATAGAATTTCTTGTCAGAATCTGTCTTACACATTTATAAGTGTGCCATTTGTCCTTGCACTGAATATTGCTGCTAATCTTTAAATACATAACAGAAGTACCAGACCAGATGCCTGATGATTCTGTTATGTATTTCTTATAAAATACAAAGAATCTGCAATGTTACTGGTTCTGAACTGGCATGTTGGCTTCAATCACTTTCTCATTGTTGTAATGTAGCTTTTCTGTGACTTTTCTATCAATACTTTCATACTATTTTTTTGGCCTATATTTCTGAGATAAGGTATTGTAATTATTTACAATTTTTACATTATTTGGACAGTTGTCCTTATCTTTGGTGTCATAAAATGTTTCAGAAGAAGGTCGGAGCTTACAATGGCTGAAACGTTGTGAACATGGCAACAAAGATGAGGACAACAGTTCAAATGATGTAAAGAATGTAAATCCTTTCATGGTAATTGTTCTGATAAGATTTCCTCTTTCGTACCTAAACATTATGAATTTAGACATACTACTAGATTGACAGTTTGGATCTGTTGCATCCACTTACACACAGATACCCTTGGGAAAGGTTGATTGGCAAGGATTGAAAGAGACATGATGACCCAAGCATGTATCGTATATGACACTTAACTGACTGACTGACCAGATTGGCAACACCTTGTCATCGTTTAATTCTTGTAACTGTAGGTTCTATTCTAATAGTTTCTTCTCTCACACTTCTTGCATGTGGAACACTTTCCTGTTTCATATTCCATGTCACCTGTGATCTTTAAAAACTTAAATGCACTACCAATTGCCATCTATCATTCTAAGTCATGCTCTCATATTTTCCTTTCTTCTCATTCTCTTTCACTCTTAGTAACCCCTTGTGTTGTAGTAACATTATCACATAGCTTGGATTAAAAAATAAATTCAGATGTCTTCTTGGAAGTTAAATTTTGGTCTTATTTAAAAGATAATAGTTAATTTTTCTTTTTTTTTAACAGATTAAGTTACATATGCAAATAAAGTTTTAAACACATTGGCTTGTTCACTCATTGACTAATCAAAGTTCCATTCAGTTAAGTGCCATATGTGATACACGCTTGGGCGATCATGTTTCGAAAGAAACATGACTGACTGGGCAGAAGATTATCCCGCAGTGGGTTGCCATTGCTTTCTGCAGTAGACTGGTTGCCGACCAAGGCTATAGAACCCAATCTATCCTGTTATTTGACCCATAGCTGGAGGGAAGAGACGAATGAATGCCTTTCCCAAGGGTATGTGCGCGTATATGATTGCAACGAATTCAACTGGAATTCGAACGCGGCTCTCCGATTTCTCGTTCCGAGTCGATATCCACTGGACCACAACGCAAATCTCCATTATAGATGAAAAAAGAAAACCAATTTAAAACAAATTTTTAAAATTTCTTTAAAATACAATGTTTGACTTAAGATTTTTTTTCAAAATAAATTAGTAAGTTTAAGGGTAAATTTTGGTTTTGTTCCCCGAAGGCCTTTACCCACTCAAATCTTTCAAAAACATCCTTATTTCTGTGCAAATGTAAATGCTGAACTCAAATCGGTGAATGTTTATTGAAGATACATCCCTTTTTTTTCATTTTATCGAGCAGAAAAATATGGAACTTCTTGTCGATGTTTATCTCACCCACTAACTACGATTCAAAAATGTTATTCACTGCTGACTGAATTCACGCGTAGTTTTACGATTTTTCGTCCTTTATTCGATCCCTACGCGCAAAATGAGTTGCGAAACCGAACAATTCGCGGCGTAATTGCTCAAACGGAGAAAATCAACCGAAAAAACAAAACAAAAAAAAACAAACAAAAAAACTAATTCATTCTGCGGTGAATCAGAGATGACAACGGTAGAAAGGGGTGAGATATAGTCCGATGTATTTATGGTCGATATCATGAAAGAAAGGTAGGTTTCTTCAATAAACAATTATCGATTTGAGTTTAGCATGTACATTTGCACGGATTTAAGGATGTTTTAGAAATATTTGAAGGGGAACAAAACAAAAACTTACCAGTTTAAGTATAAACGGCATTTTGTAGAAGTATTGCTTGGTTTTTGTTTAAAATGTTTATTTATGATAACACATGGGCTGTAGTTAAGGTCATAGGTCAACTACAATAGTCTTCTGCTGTTGCCCCTGACTTTCAAAAAGTGTGTCTCTTTTTCTACTGTTACTTCAAAGTGCGTAAAATAAAATAAATAAATAAAGATACTACAAATGATCAAAAAGACAACAATCTAGAAATTGGTATTTTTAGTTAAAAATAAATTATATTTAATCTTACATAACCAATAGTTTGAGAATATCATTTTTTATTCTATATCTTTTTATGTAACTTGTGGTGATACCGAGCAAAAGCGAGAAACCGGATGTTTGCTCTATAACAACCAGAAAGCAATTGAACAAAAATCATCTCTGCGCAGGTATATTCGCGCAGATGTTCCGGTTGAAAAATAAAATTTAATCAAATATCAAATTTCCATTTCGCGAGCCTACGCGAATTTTATTTACCAGCCAATGGGAAGCCCAGAATCAAATACAAGTATGAAATCTCAAACGAGCTGCTTTGGATCCAAAAAGCGGAGACACAAAGCATCGTCAAACAGTCTGATTCAGAGACCAAGGAGAAGAATGTAATTAATATCCCCTTGACTTAAGTCGAGTGGCTACTATATTCGCCTCCCTTCACTTATCATCACTTCTTCCCTGTCTCAAAAGTACTTACTGCCCTCAGAAGCGACCACTTCCTCACAAACCAACTTACTGACTTACGGACCCTAGAAGTGGCAACTTCAAAATGAACATTCCTTCCCTCCAAGACGCCTCCACATAAGCCTTTTATCTCTCTCAGCTCATTATTTGCCATGAACATTCTAACCTCCGTTGGACCTTTATATTCAAGCATTGCTTTAATTGTAAAACATTAATTGATATGTGTATATATAAATGTTAATTTTATACTCAAATTGATTTTCTTGATTTTATAATAATTTTATGACTTATATTCCGTTAACCTGCAACAATTTACAACTTCCCTTCACTAGAACGGAATCCTACTACTACTACTAGAAAAGAATAGATAAGTTACCCGCTATAAACTTGGCTGAATTAAATTTATTTTTTATACTACATTACAAGTATATCATTAGTTCAATGACACTTTAATTTAATTAATCGCTTTTATTTTTGATTATTTTGTCATCAAATATTTAATTGCATAAATTTTTTCCGATTATTTTTATTTTAAAATTTATTAAAGGGCTAAAACAAGGAGGGAAGTTGACAAAGATTAGTTGAATTGATACTGATTACAGTCACACAATAGTTTCTTTTTTGAACTTCCGTACACAA
Organism: Ascarosepion bandense; assembly: GCA_037127315.1. Classification (NCBI taxonomy): domain Eukaryota; kingdom Metazoa; phylum Mollusca; class Cephalopoda; order Sepiida; family Sepiidae; genus Ascarosepion; species Ascarosepion bandense. The sequence goes on from JBBBDQ010000952.1 coordinate 3,015,890, forward strand.
ATTTAGCAGTTATAAAAATGAAAAAAAAAACCTAAAATTATTTTAAAATGTTCATATTTTAAAAACGGCATTAAACCTTACGTCTTTAGATTTTTCAAATATGTTTTGTTTAGTAATATATAAAAAAAACCGTTACTAACAGCAATGGGATAAATTTCAAGTAATTTTTGAAAAAAAATTATTCTGTGTAATTTTTTTCTTTGATGTGAAAGAAAATGACGCAAGCATCAACTCTCAAAAAAAAATTTTTTTTTGATTTTTAATAATTTTTGGAAAAGTACGGGACAAATTTTCAGTCGGTTTACCCTTGATATTTTATAATTATTTTATTGCTCTTTATATAACTTTAAAATAAAATTCACGAACACCTCCAAGTTAATGAGATTTCGAAAAGAGCGGGTGAAACTGACTCCCCCCAAATATTTTTAGAAGGTTTTCTCATAAAATAACTAGTTTGCTGTTAGGTACCTTCACTGATTTACTAAAAATTAGCATAATACAATGATGAAAAAATGGCACAAATTTAATAATAATAAATAGTATAGATTTTAGCGCCCTTTATACAGTGAAAACTTGTGGAAATTCTCGCAAAAATCAAATTATTATTATTATTATTGTTATTATTATTATTTATTTTTTATTTTTTTTTAATTTTTTTTTTTTAGAAAATCTTGATAAAAAATATATTTTACATCTGTTATCCCCACTTCCCGACTTGTTCATTTTTACGAAATTTCGAGAAATTAAAATTTGTCCAGTTTAATGCTTACATTAATTAGTTAAAATCAGAACTTGGGGAATTTTAATCATCAATTTATTTTTGTAAAACTGAAATTTTGCTCTGAATCGTAAAAAAAAATGTAATAAGAGTAAGACATTATTTAATTAGAAGAGCTTTTAAATAAGCTATATTAAGGACACTATTGTTTAAAAAAAAGAATTTTTACAAGAATTGTTTTCATTAAAAAGAAAAAAAATTACGTCTTCTAAAATTGTCTTAATTTGTCCCGGTTAGGTGATATTGTTATTAAATAAAATCTACATTTACTAATCCTAAATGATAAAGCTTACTACAATTTAGCGACTCTAATATTTTAAAAAAGAATTTTGAATTTTGATTTTGTTTTTATGTGTATAAACGTGCAGATTATAGACGTCTATACACAGTATCAAGAAATAGGAGCGATAACTATAGTAAATTTAAATCCTAAGTTCCTAAAATTCTATAAAACGTTACGGAGAATTTTATGTTTTTCAGATTACTGAGTAGTTAAAAATTACATAAAAAAGCGCTCACGTTAAATTTCTCAAGTAATTTTACAGATATATATCCACCTTATAAAAATGGGTTAAACTTCCGTCTGTAATTCAAGCTGTCAGCACCATAAATAGCTACTGCCGTGTTAAAAATGCATTTCTGCCATATTTTAACTTTAATTTGTTAAAAATCCGGTTAATTAAACATTAAATCAGCTAAAACAAAGTTTTAAAAAAGTACAATTTTTTAAAGCTGTTTTTTAGTTTTCATCGCGATGACAGCTAAAAATGGCATATTTTAATGCCATTTTTAGCTGTCATTGCGATCTTATCAATTTCAATACAAAATCTCCTTCCAGTCAATTTAAATTAGTTTTGAAATACAGAAAACGTATTTTGCATATTAGAAATATTAAATGTAATTTATTAGCTTGAAATTAAGATCAAAAGAAAGATTTTTCATTTTATAAATTAATTTTTAACCTTAGGTATCGCGTTTCTGTAGAGATACATACCAGTTTACATATTCATTAATAAATGAATGGTGAAAATTTCGTTTAAATTTGATAATTCCTTGATTTTTGGAAAATATTTAAGTTTTTTATCATTTCGAGAAAACAAACAAACAAAAAACAAAACAAAAAATAAATAAATAAAAATAACGCATCCATTTTGGTGTTACCGAAAAAGTATTTTTATTTTTCATTGAAGCAGACGTAAGGCGTCTGATAACAGTAACACTATCACTCTCTTTTCTTTATTTTTCTTTCCTTCCTTCTATCTGGTTTTTATTCTTTATTTTATTTTAAATATTTCATTATGATAATATGTGTATTTTGGAAAATATACGATAAAAAAAACCCCCAACAAACCAAAAATAAAACATTATTTATTCCGGTGCTCAACGCAAAAACATCCGTAAAAGTGGTATAGGTATGATGGCACAGAAGTTACAATTTTGTTAAGTAGTAGTGAAGAGATGATTTTAGTTTATAATCGAATTATAATGCCTCCGGGCCGCCTTGTGTTCGCCGAACGTAAGGGGCCTTTAGACATTTAGCATTTAACTCCTGCCGAGAGTCAAGACTCTGAGTCAAAGTACATTTCAAAACAGGTTTATTGAAACTCGGACAAGGTAAAAAAACTGAAAGAAAGAGAAAGACATTGTTTAGGAAAACAATATAACAACAAATAAATGGAAGGGTCGTAAAAGTTCAAGGAAGGAGAAAACATTCAAGTTAAGCTGCGTAACGGCGGGTTCAGAGAAGAAAAATGGAAAGTCTGCACGTGGGGGAAGATGAACACGGTTCGTTGAAAAAAGGGGGAAATATTGCGAGATAAATTCAGTCTGTATTTGGGAAAGGAAAAAAGATAAAGCTTACCGGAGATGTCGAAGGGATTTAGTGTGACAGAAAGAAAGAAAGAAGGCGCATGCCGTCCGCACGCCGTCAGCGAAGCTGTCGAAAAGGCCAGGGCACCGGCGGAAGTAACCGGAGTAAGGTGAGAGAGACCCTTTGGATAGGAGGGCTGGAAGGGAGGTAAGCCGTAGCAGACTGGTAACATGATACTCCCCGCCTGACGTATGACACGTCATAAATAGTTATTCTTTGGCGCTGAGAAGGACAATTTCAGTGATGGGTCTAAGGAGGAGTCTAGCGCAATTCCCAGTGTAGATCTTGACCTCAACTTTACGTACTAGATTGTCCTCACTAGGGAAGACTCGGGTTATAAGTCCTAGAGGCCACTTGTTTCTGCTGGTTTGCTCGTCCCTGAGCAGCACCACGTTCCCCGGTTCAAGGTTGGGTACCTCCGACCTCTATTTGGAACGTTTTTGGATCGAGGATAGATATTCTCTTCTCCACCTGCTCCAAAAAATCTCGGCCAGATGCTGAACGAATTTCCACTGGCTTCTTAGGATGTCCTTGGGTCCGTATTCACGCTCGTGCGTGAAGGGAACACCTGTTTTTTGAGTGAGGAGGATAGCAGGGGTGAGTATCAGGGGTTGATCCGGATCTGACGACACAGGAATGAGGGGGCGGGCATTGATTATGTAAGAGACCTCCGCCAAAAATGTGGTGAGCGATTCATGGGTCATCCTATGCTTGTACTGCAAGAACATGGCATCCAATATTCTTTTTGCTATGCCGATCATCCTTTCCCAAGCTCCTCCCATATGTGGAGCATGGGGAGGGTTGAAAGACCAGGTGCACTCCTGCCCTGCCAAGTATCTAGAGACTGAGCTTATATCTATGGGAGACTCGATGCCCAGCTCCCTGCAAGCGCCCACAAAGTTGGTTCCGCAATCGGAGCGTATGTGCTTAGCGGGGCCGCGGATGGCGAAGAAGCGTCTGAGCGCGTTGATGAGGCTGGAGGCGGTCATTGATTCAATGACTTCAATGTGAACACCTCGAGTGCTCATACAAGTAAACATTACCGCCCACCTCTTGCTGTTGGCGAGTCCGCCTCTAGTTCGGCGTGAGGAGACTACCCAAGGACCAAACACATCTAAGCCGATGTTGGTGAAGGGAGGACTAGTGCTGAGACGGTCGGCAGGAAGGTCAGCCATCTTCTGTGTCAGGGTGGGGTTCCTGAGTTTTTGGCAGGTGACGCAGCGGTGAATGTGCCGGCTCACGCATCTCTTCCCACCGATTATCCAAAATCCTGCTGCACGGATGGCTCCCTCGGTGAACAGACGTCCCTGGTGTTTGGATTGCTCGTGGTAGTAACCCACGATCAAAGATCCGACGTGGTGTCTCCCAGGGATGACAATAGGGTTTTTCTCTCTGGTTTCGATCTCTGCTTTGCCAGTGCGACCCCCAATCCTCAACAAGCCGTGATTGTCGATGAAAGGATTGAGGTCTTTAAGCGGGCTGCCTTTAGGGAGATCCTCCTTGCGTGCTATACTCAAGAGTTCTTCAGGGTAGACTTCTTCCTGCACCGATCGGATGATGGTATTTTTTGACTGTAAGAGTTCCTCGACAGTGCGTGTTTTGGGGCAATAATGCCACCCTCTACATTCACCTCTTGAGGTGGTATGAGCTTGGTGGAAGGTGCCAGCGATATGTATGAGATTGGCTAGGGCTCTAGTCAACGACAGCCAAGTGGAAAACCTCTCAAAACGCAGCGTAGTGAGCTGTAGATTTGCCGAAGACGTAGCTAACGTGGACACTTGAGGACGGACGTCTGCGTCTCTTTCTGGATTTATTAGATCGTAGCCGGGGTCATCCTTGCCTCCTGGCAGAGGAAAGCTGGGGCCATTGAGCCAGGTGGTGGTTTGCAGGTGGGATGCGGGCACGGAACGAGTGCCGAGGTCAGCGGGGTTCAGGTCTGTGTGTATGTATCTCCACTGATCGGGGTGAGAGGATCTTCGTATCCGCAGTACTCGATTGCTAACATACACATAGAAACGTCTAGTTTCGTTGTGGATGTAGCCTAACACCACTTTGCTGTCAGTGTAGAAGGTGGTGGAATGAGGCTTCAGGTCAATCTCGGAAGAAATCAGCTCACTCAGTTCCGTTGCAAGGAGGGCCGCGCAGAGCTCTAGTCTTGGAATCGAGTGTTCAGGTCGTGGAGCTAGCTTTGCTTTCCCCATGACGAAGCCAACGTGGCTTTTTCCTTTACCGTCGATGACTCTGAGGTAGGCTACTGCAGCGATGGCTTTAGTGGATGCATCGGAAAAGATGTGCAGCTCTCTGCGTGCCGCTTTAGAGGGAGGTAGAGTTGTAAACATCCTAGGGATGAGAATCTCGTTTAGGGCCTTTAAGGAGTCTCTCCACAACGACCAAGGTTCGTACATCTCCTTGGGTAGGGGGAGTCCCATTCGGCGTTCTTGTCCGTCAACTCCCTCAGGATGAATTTTCCCTCGATAGCGACGGGGGCGGCAAATCCCAGAGGGTCTTTGAACGGCAAGGGAGCAACCCAGTTGTGGTCGGTGTCCCTCTCGACTTCTCGTTCCATGAGGTTGAGGAAAGCAATATCCTCAATGGAGGGGGCTACCTTTTCGTCATCACTGGTCCGTTGAAATATGTAGCCATCGTCATCGGTGGAGTAAAGCCCGTTTCCGATGTAGTTCTCCTGAACTTTAAAGTTGTTCGGGCATAATTCGAAAAGGGTAGGGTGGCCTCCCTCGGATACATTTGTATGCATCGTTTTCACCACGGTGGGTGGGTGAAATCTCCCTAGGCAGACGTTGCCTACTATCACCCACCCCAGGTCCAGCCTTTGTGCGTAAGGGGCGTCATGGGGCCCGTTTATGTGTTCACGTACCTTGTGAACTCTCAGGATATCACGTCCTAGAAGGAGCATTATAGGGGTTTTAGGCTCCGGAGTAGGGATGAGGTGCGCTATCTTCTTCAAATGGGGATGGTGGAAGGCTGCCTCAGGTGTGGGAATGCTGGACCTGTCGTCGGGTATTCTGTTACATTCCACCAAGCTGGGAAGAGGAAGGCTGATCTTTCTGTCCAAGGATTCCACCTGGAAGCCTGTCGCTCTTCTTCCCATGGTTTGAGTTACTCCTGCGCAGGTTTTAAGGGAGTATGGGAAACTGGGCTCGTTGCTGTTGAATCTATCGAAGAAGCTTGAGTTTGCCAAAGACCGGTTGCTCTGCTCATCGATAATGGCGTACATCCTCACTGCCTTGTCGGGTTGATCTGCAGGGTAAACGTTGACGAGGCATATCTTGGAACAGGAGTTCTCCGAGAGGTCGCCGCCACAGATTTGAGTGCACTGCGAAACTACTCCGGCAGCTGCAGGGGTTTTATCCTCCCCGCCGTCCTTAGTGGCGGGTTTAGTGCTGATGGTCTCTGGTGGTGGTCCAGGATGGAGAGCAGTGTTGTGATCTTTGCTGTTGCATTCATTGCATGTAACATCTGCTTTACAGAATCTTGCCACGTGCGCGGTGGAAGCACAGCACTTAAAACAGATGCCCCTGTTTCTGACGAAGGTCTTGCGCTCTGTCAATGCCTTTTCTCGGAAGGCCCGGCATTTCAGCAGTGGGTGGTGGGACTTCTCATGTAGCGGGCAGTACTGGGTCAAGTCCCTTGCTTCACTGTGGGGACGTGTGGTGTCGGAGGGCGTAGGAGATACCATGGTTTTGTGTACCGTTACAATTTTTTGTTTGTTTTCTTTACGGGAGAACCCGCTAGCTAGAAGATTGACTTTGAAACTAGGATCATTCCTGATCCTAGCTTGTCGTGATACAAAGCTCACGAATACCTCGAAGGGGGGAAACATGACTCGGTGTCGTTCCTTGTAGTCGGATCCGACTGATAGCCATTCATCTTGAAGCGAGGGTGGTAACTTGGCCACAAAGGGATGAAGGCCTCGAGCAGTGTCCAGGAAGGCAAGGCTGGGGAGATCTCCGTCCTCTTTAGCGGACAGAAGTTCTGTGGCCAAGTCGCTGAGTTCCCTCAGTCTGGGGAATTCATCGCTCGATAGTTTGGGAAAATTGTCGATTCTTCTGAAGAGGGCGTCTTCAATCATTTCAGGGGCGCCGTAACATTCCTCGAGTCGCTCCCATATTCTTTGGAGTCCCCTTTCAGGGTGGTTGAGGTGGGCTGACCTTAGCCTCTCGGCATGTTCCCGTGACTCTTTGCCGAGCCCTCTCACTAAAAGGTCCATCTCTTCATCACGTGTGAGTCTGAGGCGTCTTACGGCGCCTTGGAAGGACCGTTTCCACTTTTTATAATCTTCTGGTCTATCATTAAAAGGTGGCAAACCAGTGGTCATAAGTTCCCGCCGGGTTAGATACCTCATGAATTCCGTGGTTTGTTGAGGCTGGAGGATGTCCCTAGTGTGAGAGGGGTACCAGTTGTCGCGTGGTTCATTGCCCCCGATGTGTGAGTTGGGAGAATGGTAGCTTATGACGGGGGGTGTCGTTTGGACGGGTCTATCCAGATTAGCCAGTCTATGTGAGGCGAGCTGGCTTACCTGAGCGCTCTCTTCATTGGGAAGTGGTAGGGGTCCAGGCATCTCTTGTTTTGGTTGCTTCGCTTGGTCGGCTAAATACTCCCTGACCCGTGCGCTGGGGTCGACCGGAGCGGAGATAAGTTTCATGCGGTGATGGCTGGACCGTTCGCTTTCCTGTTCGGCAGCTTCCCTTAAGACTTCTGCTTCGGCTGCGGCTACAGCCGCTTCCTTTCTAGCTTTTATCCTCTCTAGCTCCATTTTAACCCTCAGTTCCTCATCAATGTAGGCCACGCGTGTTCTAGCAGCTTCCGCCTTCGCTTGGGCGGCAACAGCGGCGGCCGCTGTGGACGACCTTCGGGAAGTCCGAGAGCGGGTTGAGGAGTGGGTCCTCGAGCGACTCGACAAATTTTCTTCCATAGTTGGGGTGAGGGAGCAAAAGGTGGTGACCGTGTAGAGACACTACTCTAGTTGACCGTGACGCTCGAGTTCTGACGGTCCAGGACCGTTAAACAACTTTCCGTAAGGAGGGAAAACGTCTTTCTTTCACTGGAATTCCTACAGGACATCTATCTCCGTTTTTTTACTATAATGCCTCCGGGCCGCCTTGTGTTCGCCGAACGTAAGGGGCCTTTAGACATTTAGCATTTAACTCCTGCCGAGAGTCAAGACTCTGAGTCAAAGTACATTTCAAAACAGGTTTATTGAAACTCGGACAAGGTAAAAAAACTGAAAGAAAGAGAAAGACATTGTTTAGGAAAACAATATAACAACAAATAAATGGAAGGGTCGTAAAAGTTCAAGGAAGGAGAAAACATTCAAGTTAAGCTGCGTAACGGCGGGTTCAGAGAAGAAAAATGGAAAGTCTGCACGTGGGGGAAGATGAACACGGTTCGTTGAAAAAAGGGGGAAATATTGCGAGATAAATTCAGTCTGTATTTGGGAAAGGAAAAAAGATAAAGCTTACCGGAGATGTCGAAGGGATTTAGTGTGACAGAAAGAAAGAAAGAAGGCGCATGCCGTCCGCACGCCGTCAGCGAAGCTGTCGAAAAGGCCAGGGCACCGGCGGAAGTAACCGGAGTAAGGTGAGAGAGACCCTTTGGATAGGAGGGCTGGAAGGGAGGTAAGCCGTAGCAGACTGGTAACATGATACGAATGTTCACACTGTATCAGGCTGAGATAAGAACTTCTTCGATTCACACAAATAAATATCGTAACATTATTGTATTATATTTTCTTTATTGTAAAGAAACGTGAATTTATATACTACTTAATGAGCGAAAATATATTCATTTTTTTTATCTTCACATCTTATGATTTCTTTGACGAAGCTAAAAGCAATGGTGACAATCGGCAAAAAAGGAACTATTTCTATGGATATCAATATTTTCTGTTCCACAATCGATAGCAACTCGAGTTGGTTATTAACTCAGGACAATGAATTTGGTTTTGATCACGCACCACCTTATCTTTGCACTATTTCGCTAAGGTCAGAACGCCATGATGACTGTAGACAAAAGTTTAAAACCCACTGAGAGTCAGCAATTATTTGAATTTTAACTAAAAAAAGTTATAAAAATAGATCAATAGCAGTTTTTTTTGTTAATCTCTATCCCGTTTATTATTTAAATCTTCATATTTTTCATCATAATTCTCTAAATATTCCGTATATGAGAACAATTGGTAAGTTAACTTCGAAAATATCTGTAGCTTTTTGAGCTGAGTCAGTTGTGTTTAATTCGTAAAACTGTGATAGGGAAAGACATAAATCTATCAATTCTCTCATCAGCTGAACATAAAATAAAAGGGTAGCCTTGGGTGGCATTCAGTTTAGGAGAAAGACCGTTCTTAATTCAAAATCGAGAAGACAGAAATGAATCGACTAGGTTTCTGAAGAAGTCTGGCAATTGTCAGATAATAATCTGTGGATGCCCATCAGCGATTAAGCCTTTAAAGTTCATGGCAAAAAGCAAACAGCGATAATGATAAAACATTTACGACAAAGTTCATATATTTATTTGAAAACATTATGTTATTCTAAAAGTTCGTTCTTTTTGTTACTTTGTTATTTTTTAGCCGTTTTTTTTATCATTTTTTAGCCGTTCCAATTCTGTGAATAATAAAAGAAGAAATATTTTTTTCTCAGGAAATAGTAGCGAAGTAAAAAGAAATGGGAACAAAACGATGAGTTGATCCAATTCTTCTCTCTGTTTAGATTGCATACCGGAAGAAGGTTGTAGAATAGATCAGCCAAATCTTTATAATAACACCAGATGTAACATAAAGAACGAGTTATTAGGACGGTGGATCTTTTCTGTTCCCTCACCCCAAATAATGTAAAATTGCTTATCGTAAATATTAATTTACTCCAAGAAATTATAAATTTTGAATCATTTTTTAATTATATTTTTGGCACTCTTTTGAAATTATAAATTTTTAACAAAACAATGTTTTTTGGTTTGTTTATCGGGGTGAGCACGAACGTAGACCCACACATATAAATAGCGCATCCGAGTCGTCCACATTTGGAACGATTCCTAAGGTCAACTCAACGGATGTAATGGAAAGGCTTCGCTCTGGGAGAATTTGGTTTAAATTGTAGTAAATATACAGGGTGCGTAAGGTATTTGAAGACATATGTTAATTTTTACTGTTATTTGACGGCAGACCCTATGCTTACACAAGAAATGAAGAGGTACCCAGTTAATACAATTTAGAAATAGTACAATTTTTAAACGTCGCTAGATCTTTTGTCTACAAAGTTCGCAAGGAGTTAGAGACCAAAGATGGAAATGTATCACCAATATTAAAAAGTAAGAAACATTTCAGACGCACTGATACTATTAGAACACCCGAATTTATTCGGTAAGTGCAAGCAGACCATTGATGGCAATCCCAGAAAATCCATGAGGTCGATTGCCAAAGAACACCATATATCAAAGGAACAATCCGAAATGTTGTCCACGAAGACATCAGATACAAGTCTTATGTGATGAGAAAAATCATTTTATGTCAGAAAAGTTAAAGAAAATCGCTTAATCAGTTCTAAACAAACTTAAAAATCCAACAGGTCATTTGGTTTTCTCAGAAGATCACATACCCCTCCCCGCCACACACAACCCTAGCCCCCCAGATCTCATTCCTTTGGATTACTATGTATGGAGTGAAGTTGAGAAAAAAAGTTAATGATCACCCTCATAACACGAAAGAATCCCTGAAGGCCTCCATAGTCAGAATAATGTCCAATATGAACAAGGACCACTTGATCCTAGCATGTAGGCGATTCAGACCTCTCATAGAAGCCGTTATCAAAGCTGAAGGAGACTTTATCGAAGTAAATTACCAAACGATAAGTTTATTCTTATCATCACAAGTTTTTTTTTCTAGTTAAAAGACATCATTATCTATTTTTAAGAGTCATTAAGTATAGATCAATCCCCAAATACCACACGCACCATGTATATTCTTTTAATTTGGGGGTGAATTAATATTTTCGGTTAAATTTACAGAAAAGATTCATGACTGTTACTAGAATATTTAGTTACAGTATCATTGTTTCTTATTTTCCTGTTTTGTTAATTCTAGATTACTTCCACTCTTCCCCGTGTTATTTGTTGATGACCCAGATTGCTTTTTAAGATAATCGGTCACTCCCTATTGTTGGGTTTCCCATCTAAATCGAATGACGTCATATCACTTTATTACTATATCCGCTTTGTTCATATTTCACTGCTGTCAACCCTCGATAATGATAGGAACTGACCGTTATGGTTAACGTTCTCCTTTATAGCTAGTGCAACAGTTACCATTACCAATCCACATTTACGCAATATTTATCTTAAAGCAGAAAAACAGTTTGTTACTGTTTACTTTTACAAAAACAGGACACGGTTTCGAGGCTTTATTCCGATGTATTATCTGGTGGCCAAGCACTAATAAGAAAAAAGCCTTTACTCTCATTGTCGTTCTTGACAGAGATGACGTCTTTAGGTGTGTGATTTGGCAAATTCTATTTCTACGGTATCACCTGTCTCATTGCACTTATGAATGTAGAGGATTGTCGGTTTAATGGTTTGTATGGTACGGGGTGTATGTTAAGAACCATCGGAGAAATTGAATTCAGCAGTTTCAGGAATAAATTTTAACAAGTGGAGATATTTTATATAACGTATAATGAGTTACAAAGGAGAAAATATACTTGTGTTGATACTGATAGCTGAAAAGAGCAAGAAAAAAAAAAGAACTTATCAGTAGTGTGTGTGTGGGGGGAGGAGCCAGTTAGGTGACTAAGTTGAAGGAGGACCCTGACTAGTCTTTTATAGTCTCTGACTAGTCTCTCTCTCTCTCTCTTATATATATATATATATATATATATATATATATATATATATATAAGCGAGAGAGCCGTATTTTTATAGTCCTGAAACAGCTCCACCTATCAGGCATCTTGACAGAAGACTAGGGGTGTAATCTCCACAAAGAATGTCGGTCGATACAGGTGGCACCTGTGTGATGGTAGCGTCACAGGGACGGCGATTTTTATCTTTCGCCACATTAAACTGACCAGTTGCGTTCCCGTCTTCTTTTGTGACAATTAACTGACTGACATGTCTCATCACATTAGCTTTAACATAAATCATCAGATGTTAGTTGATTTTACAGTTAATATATCTAAAAAAATAAGTAAAAGAAAAAAAATGCTCGGGCGAACTACATTCCTTTCTTCCGCCAAACTTAACCTCTCACGGCAATGTCGTAAATCACCCACATTCTCTCCATGTTCCATCGGTAAGAAATAAGTTCCACTCGATTCGTTGTTCGGTGGAACCAACTCCCAAGAGCATGTTTCCCCGATTTTAACCCATTCAAGTCTAGGGTTAACAGTTACCTTTCTCTCCTATCCGTACAAACCGCTCCCTAACGTAACCCTCTATCCCGAGTAGCCCCCGACCTTTGTACAGGGTGCAACGTACTGTTTAAAAAAAAAAAAAAAAAAAAAAAAAAAGTAAATATTTATTTATTTTTTTCTCAGCGTAGACTGGTGAAATAATGGAAGTAAATTGGCCCATCAATTGTTGACAACATTTGAAAATGTGCTGCACTTATTTTATAACAGGAAATTTGCAACATTTGTACGACCAATAAATGTCAACTTGAAAATTTATAAACAAAAGAATCATTATAAATTATATTTTGAGTCATTCAACGTTAATAGTTGCATTTTTTTACGATATTTTAAAAAGTATTTAAGTAGTTACACTATTTACAATTGTCTTTGTCTTTGCCACCATATTCATTTCGGCCGTTGCACGTTCCAGCCTTCTTCATGACACGTGGCCCAGTGAATAAGGATGAGGTAATCCAGGGACTTGACCCAAAAAATTGTTAGTTCAATACCTGGCTATAGTAGAAATGAACAAAAATTCTGAGAGTTGAGATAAAAGGAGATAAATGATACTGAGACACCTGGAAGAGGCATGACACGTGGAACTAGAACAATCTACTAAGGTGGAAATTCCAATCACCTGAAGAAATCCGGAGCGTACAATGACCGAAACGTTGTGAATATCATAATAAAGATGAGGACAACAATATAAACAATGTCAATAATTACAATACCTCATCTCAGATATATAGCCAGTCAGTTAAGTGACATGATATACGCATAGGCGATTATATCTTTTCGATCTATGACTGACTAGGCAGAAGATTTTCCCGAAGTAGGTTGCCATTTCTTTCTGCGGTAGACTGGTTGCCAACAAAGGCTATAAAACCCAATCTGTCCTGCTATTTAACCCATTGTTAGAGGGAGAAAAGATGGATTAAAATATTTCCTAAAGAGTTTTTTCGCGCAAGTAAATGCAAAAAATACAATTGAAATTTTTTTATTTATTATTTAACAGTACGTTACACCCTGTACAAAGCTCGGGGGCCACTCGGGATAGAGGGTTACGTTAGGGAGCGGTTTGTACGGATAGGAGAGAAAGGTAACTGTTTTGGCTCCCCGAGTTCTCAATCTGTTGCATCACAGCTGTTTTTAAAATGATTGATTTCTAATAGATAAAGGCCGATAGCACAATGTATTTACATTATTGGTATGATTTGGGATAACTGGAACAAATATTTATGCATTTTTAAATGTATCTTGAAAATTTTGAGTAGGTTAATAATCATTTAATTATCAATACATTGACTTGTATCAGAAAATTGATATAGTATACATTGGAATGATATGGTGTATCTATGGAATGATATGGTGTATATATGGAATGATATGGTGTATCTATGGAATGATATAGTGTATCTATGGAATGATATGGTGTATATATGGAATGATATGGTGTATCTATGGAATGATATAGTGTATCTATGGAATGATATGGTGTATATATGGAATGATATAGTGTATCTATGGAATGATATGGTGTATATATGGAATGATATAGTGTATCTATGGAATGATATGGTGTATATATGGAATGATATAGTGTATCTATGGAATGATATGGTGTATATATGGAATGATATAGTGTATCTATGGAATGATATGGTGTATATATGGAATGATATAGTGTATCTATGGAATGATATGGTGTATATATGGAATGATATGGTGTATATATGGAATGATATGGTGTATCTATGGAATGATATGGTGTATATATGGAATGATATAGTGTATCTATGCTAAAATAAATCGTTTGCATTGGTTGGGAGCTAAATTTTAAATAACGAAAAAATTTTTCGGTACGTAAACTTTTTCGCGATATCTAAGTTTTAAAATAAATTTTGCTAAATGAAAAGCTTTTGTGGAGCTTTCATTTTAGCTTTAACTGAAAGCTAAAAGATTAAATATATTATTTCCATTAGACAAAATGCTTTTTATATTATACTGATTAGAATCGAGTTTTTAATTTTTTTCTAAAATAGCTGATGTTCTAATCAGCTTTTTAGCCGTTTTTCATCGCAATGTAATTTTCATTATTAAAAAATATTCTAAAAGTAAAATATATTTTTCTGAAACTTTATTTGAGGAATATTAGCTGAAGTAAAGTATATATGTTTGATTTGAAACAAGTATTATTTATTTTAAGTTAAAAAAGCAGAAAAGAACTGATTTAAAACGAACAGTAGTAGTGATTTACGTATCTTTTAACACTCCACAAGCTCTTGTCAAGCACTGATAAGCTAATTACATGTTTATTGCTGTCTACATTAAAACATAATTTAAGAAAATGACGGGTGAATGCTTTTTTATATAATTTTTAAGTACTCAGTAATCGTAAAAATATTGGAAATATTCCCCGTAATCTTATTTTAGGAATGTGGATTTTAAATTTACAGTCATCGATCTTATTTTGCGATAATGTTATGTATGGTCATCCATACTTTCAAAATGGGCACATTTTATACACACGAAAAAGATCAAAAATTTAAAATTTTATATATATAGGGTTTGCGTAAAATGCAGGCAAACAAAATGAACAATATTTGACAGTTTCATCCGAAAACAACCTCTTGAAATATTTTAATTTTAAAGATCATAGATTGGCAGGAGTCAGGAAATTTGAAATTATTTTTCTTTCTTCTTTCATTAGATTGGCCATCTGGAGATTACTCAGCTCTTCAATAACAAGCGCGTGTCCAGTAAATATCTTCCAAGGAACGCGTTTAATGATAAGCCCAAGTGTAACGAAAAAGAAAAGTTCGTCTTAAGTGTATGAAAAGTTGATTTTTCCCTTATTCACTCTTATTGTGCCGCTCCCATCAAGAATAGTGAGAGATTGATAAAGATTTTTTTTCAGTGTGAATTTAAAACTAAATGTTAAATGCCAAATGACACACATTTTCGTAACAAAAATTTATCGTAAATAATCCAGCCGGTAGAAATAAATATATAATACTAATTGATTATAAACAGAATATCTATTTAAATACGAGTATCGATCAAAAATAATGTTCAAACAAATCATTTCAAGTTGTCGATTGTTTATAACCAGTTTCGTTAATCTTCGTTAATTTCCGTAACATGTTTACATTTGTTGACATTACGATACATTTCAGAGCAGAGATAGTTATTACGATGAATTTGAAAATTGTGTTATAGGCTTAATTTGACTTCGCTTAGACTTGATCGTCATTCGTGGTCGAGAGGTCTAAGAAGCACCAGATTACATGCAGGTTCGAATCCTGCCGAATGACACATTTTCGTAATAAAAAATTTCGTAAATAATCAGGCCGGTAGAAATAAATATATAATACTGTTTGATTATAAATGGAATATCTACTTAAATATGAGTATATAGACCAAAAATAATGTTCAAACAAATCATTTCAAATTGTCGGTTGTTTATAACCAGTTTCGTTAATCTTCGTTATATATATATATATATATATATGTGTGTGTGTGTGTGTGTGTGTGTGTGTGTGTGTGTGTGTGTGTTTCTCCTGAAAGTTTCGGGAATTTACTTTGCGCCTCGAAAGTGCGTAATTACAAGTAATTCTATAAAATTGTACTTTCGTGTCGAGGTGATATCCATCCATATCTAAAATCTCATGGAACGAGAACTATCTATCTCAGTGATCGAAATAAAGGGTTCAATTCAAAATTCCACTTAACTGAAGAAGGTCGGAGCGTACAACGGCCGAAACGTCGTGAATATGACAATAAAGAGGAGGACAACAGCCCGAACAATGTAAATAATCGAAAATTATTGTTAAACTGTTTTTGGCTTCTAAAGACGTAACAGCCACTCAAGCCACTCTACACCAGATATGACTTCTTGCAACAATTTCAATTGGAAGGTTTGGGTATCGATACGATCGAGAATATTCAGGTAAAATCACAAAGGTGTTCGGCACAGTCATACTTGATGACTTCCAGTAATGCATGAAATCTTAAAAAAAAAAGAAAGAAAAAACAGTTGGAAATGTAGCCATTATTTCTTCACGTTCCAACAAAACTGACTATTGTCCACATTGCTAAAATGTTTTAAAGATACCAAGTTAATGAAACGGATGTGCGTTGTGCTGCAGTGAATATCGGCTAGTTGCATTTCATACCGAGAAAGATTTTGTGCCATCTCTTCTCCCTCCAGCTATGGGCTAAATAACCGGGCAGATTGGGTTCTATAGTCTTTGTTAGCAACCAGTATACCTCGTCCGGAGTATAAAGTGATTTGCGTAGTTACCCCTAATTGTAAAAAGACAAGTTACAGAAGCATTGAAGACCCCCTCGTCGACGGCCTATGTTCCACCGGGTGTAATGGAGGGGGGGATAAGTTATTGAAACGGCATCCAATTCCTCCGGATATTAATCCAATAGAAAAGGTGTAGCCATAGTTAAAGATTGATATGAGATATGCGGTGAATGGCGCTGAGTGGGAAATCAGTGATTCGTTCAAATTTCGGCTTAGCTCGCCCCATTTATTTTCACTTTATTTGCAATTGAAAAAGACATGTTTCCATCTGTTCAATCCCAGCTATTGGTTAAATGCTAGGGTAGATTGAACTCTCTAGACCAGTGGTTCCCGAACAGTGTGACACACCTCATAGGTGCTGCGGAAAAGGACAGCAGGTGAATCGGCAAGATTGAAGATTTAGGAACAGTCTAAAAATAATTCATATGCAAAAAATAAATATAATTTCAAAATTCAAAGTTTAAAATGTTTAGCAATGCGACAAACTTTTTGAATCAAAATTTAATTCCGAATCCACCGCTGACTTCTATAAGAAATACGTTTTGCCAAACGGAAAATATAAAAGCCTATTGAATAATGCAAAAATGATGGTATCATTATTTGGGAAATCATATGCTTGTGAACAACTTTTTTCGAAAATGAAATGTTTAAATGTTCTTTAAGAACAAAGTTGGGTGATGACCACCTAGATGATGTTTTGTTTGTATCATCGACAAATATTTTATCTGATGAATAGAAACCTGTGCCTTGTAGGAGAATGAAAATTAAATAATATATTAAATAAACTCATAATAAAAAATAAATAATTTCATTTTCCAATAATAAAAATGGACCCCCCCCCCCCCCCCAAAAAAAAAAGAAAAAAGGTTTCCGGTCGCGTCAAAAGTTTGTGATCTCCACTTTCAGAAAAGAGATCATCTTTCTCTCGATACTTTCGAATAATTAGATTCGAACGTGTTTTGAGCAGTCCTAGGAAAAGAAGTCAGTCACCCTCTCTCAGCATCATGCTGACTTGAAGTGGACCACTCTCTTACCTCTAAGTTAGCACGCAGAAGTAGGGTGCATGTTCTTTGGACGTCGGGGGGTCACCAGTGAGGTTATCGGGAGATGGTTAATGTTTATTGATTCGGCCTTGGTGTGAAACATAACCGAACTCACTACAACTTACAGATTTATTCGTTTGTCATCAGAAGGTTGGCAGCAGGTTGGAATGTGTGGATTTCTAGAAGAATAAAAGTATATATTTTGCATGTTAAAATAGAAATTTATTAACAGAAAAAGATAATACGAATTGTAGAAACATTAGAAACATTATTAAGAAGTTAAGGGTAGAGTTTGTTGTAGTCCTTACAAGAGGGAATTTATGTGTACGTATGTAAGTATGAATGTTATCGTTGAGTAGGAATGTTGAGAATAGAGAAGAAGAAGTAAAAGAAATCAGCACACGAGAAAGAAGAAGAAAGAGAACGAATGTGCGACGCGACTTTATGTCTGGGTCGACTTGAAGTTTCTCCTGTTATATTTTAGTGGGTCGCCATTCTCGTTGCTCCCACCTGACTGACTGGCTGACACTAACCGAAGCCTTTATATTTCGCACTGGATCGCTAATTCTTCTCAGTCTTGCAAATCTCTCCCACTGGTCAGAAAAACAAATTTGATATCTACTTGCGAAATCTGGTTTCGACTTTTTCTTTAAGCACATAGTCAATTCTTTTTCTATTTGGGAAAACCAGGATTTCACACGTCATTGTGAATTTTTGTAAAAGTGAAGAAGAAAGTTGCTTTTAATTCTTAATTTCCTATCCACCAAAAGCATACACATTTGCGTCAATAAAAATTGACCCATAACCTTCCAACCGCGTTTTGTGTTATTTATTGAGATTCAACAACATTACCATTTGATACTTGACAAAAACACCAAGTACCAATCCACTACAGTCTCATGAAATATTTCGCAAAATTTTACTGTATTTCGCCTGTAGTAAGGAATTTTCATTTTTTGTTGAGTTATTTGTTATCCTGTTATTCTAGCAATAAAATAAGGAAACTTGTTTAAATAATATAACATTAACTACGTTGCTTTTTCTTCCAACCTCCAGACTAAAGCAGCTTTCTGGTCGGATCGATCTGAAGGCGAAACATTTTGATCATGGACCTCTTCTGAGACACTACATGGTTATCTGGCCCACTCTCTACAAAATGTTGTCAACTTCTCATCTAAATAGAAAAATACTAACACATGATGGTTGTAGAATATCTAGAAGGCCATAAACGATAGAATAAAAAATGATTCAGCTATCTAGAATTTTCAGTGAATAAAATATGTATTTTATGGACTATAAACACGTTTAAATAAAATGTTTCATTGCACTTAATCTGCTGTCAAATAAAAAAAATCTGATATCTTCAGAATAAATTATAAATATCTTTAATAGCAAAAAGTTAGTCACCAGTGTCATTGACGAAATGGAGTTAATAGGTTTGTCTAATTGAAAGAGAAATGGACAATTCTATGCAAGCTCGATGTTTATTGTAAAAAAAAAAAAAAAGAAAAAAAGGGTCATTCATAAAACGCAATAAACAGACGACTGAGAAAGGAGTGGTAAGTCATGATAGATACCTCCGCTCAATTGCCAAAAAACAGCATAGCATGATGTTAAAAGGGCTCAAACTTAATAAAAAAAAGTTTTATCATCACAATGTTTATGCTATTATTAAGAGGAAAGATCACATTTTGTTCTCATTTTAACAAAAAATTTAAATCCTTTCTAACACGTTAGAAATATCAATAAAAATTTCTTTTTTGTGATTCACGCTATGTTTACGTAATACGCAAGTCGGTTTTGGTGTTGAAAGACACATTAATTTGAAAATTCTTGCAAAAATCAACTATTTGTCTGATTTTAATGAAACTTTTATGACTTATTTACAAATAAATGAAATTAAATATGCAATTATTATTTTCAGAAAATCTTGGTAAAAATATATTTTTTTTTAATATCTGTCCCCCCCCCCCTTACTCCAATTAATTACACAAAACTTCTAGAAATACATTATCTATACCAATTTTTATTTATCAGTTAATACGGGACTCACTGGGGAATGTAAATCAAATAATTGTTTTTTAATTACGGGACCATTTTTCCGAAAATCTACTCCGAATAGTAAAATAAAACATGCATTAAAACCACGCTATTTTTAATGTAGATAAAGTTTTAATTGATTTTATAAATAATATAATTTTAAGATATCATATTCTGAAGAAGAAAAAAATCGATGAATTATGAATTTTTATAAGAATTGTTTTCATTTTTATCTTTGCTAATTAAAGTTTCAAACATCTTTTAAAATTTCTTCCAGTTACTCAGTGTCTTCGGTTAATAATTTATTATAAATAGACTTCATTTACAAATCGAAATTCAAACGCTTAATACAAATCATTTAGAATTAAGATTTTTAAAATAATTTCTAATCTCATTTTAATTATGTTAAACTACACGTTGTCTTTTACCATGGAAACTTATAAGAGACTTATCATTAAAAGGTCACATGTTTTAAGAGTTTTTAAACCCAGTTTAACTTACAAAATGTTAAACTGGGTTATGTCAAATTTCGGTTACCATACTTCCAGATTGATTGATAAGAGGTGTTGTCAATGCCTACTTGAAAGCTCAATGAGTCAGACTTGTGTGATTTAAAAATACTTTTATTCTAAATGTTATGCCATAAACAAGTAACATTTGTTTCAAATCAGATTAATTCAACTTTAAATTTGATAATTTTCTAAAAATAACGAGTGAGATATATATACTTTATTATGTAAGAATTTTAAAATCGAGAATTAACTTCTGTTTACAAATATGCCGATCGCTTAAAACTGGCCTAAAAATTGAAAACTAAAACAAATCTCTAAATTTTAGATTCCATTGAATATAATTTCTGTTTGACATACACTAGAATATTTTGCTTAGTGAAAATAGTAAATTTAATCATAAAATAAGTTCAAGGAAAAACGATCAATGGGACATGTTTGCTTTCATCTAAATTGGTCATTCTTTTGAATTTTACCGCAAGCAAGGCAATAAAGCGAATAAGATACAAGTGGGGGGGGCTATTGACTGTGAGAGAATATAGGAAAACTGTTAAGGAGAGAGAAAAATAGAAGATCAGGAATTAAAAAGACAGAGGATAACGATTAACACTGCATTTAAATTTTTGAAGATCAAAGTTCAGTGGAAAGCAAGAAGCCGGAAGAGAGTTCCACAAGCGAGAGAAGAAACTGTTAGCATAGGACTTATAATAATATGAGAAGAAGAAAACATAATTAAGGAGAGAGAACAATAAAAGAACAGGAATTAAGAAGACATAAAATAACGATTGATATTGCATTTAGATTTTCGAAGATCAAAGTTGAGTGAAAAGCAAGAAACCTGCAGAGAGTTCCACAAGCAAAAAAAGAAACTGTTAGCATAGGACTTATAATAATATGAGAAGAAAGCATAATAAAGGAAAGAAAACAATAAAAGGACAGGAATTAAGAAGACAGAGGATAACGATTGATATTAGCTTTAAATTTTTGAAGATCTAAGTTGA
Source organism: Ascarosepion bandense (assembly GCA_037127315.1). Taxonomy (NCBI): domain Eukaryota; kingdom Metazoa; phylum Mollusca; class Cephalopoda; order Sepiida; family Sepiidae; genus Ascarosepion; species Ascarosepion bandense. Next base: position 3,036,844 of record JBBBDQ010000952.1, read on the forward strand.
TGGAAAAGCAAGAAGCCGGAAGAGAAGTGCGAGAGAAAAAAATGTTAGTACAGTTACATCCAGTTATTTCAACTGTAAAACGATGCTGCCAATCTAGTCAGTCAGTTAAGTGCTATACGTGATACATGCTTGGGCGATCATGTCTCGAAAGAGAAATGACTGACTGGGCAGAAGATTTTCCAACAGTAACTTGCCATTACTTTCTGCGGTAGTCTGGTTGCTAACCAAGGCTATAGAACCCAATCTGTCCAGCTATTTAACACATAGCTAGAGGGAGAAAAGGCGGATTAATACTTTGTCCCAGTCAGATTAATATCTTGTGAGTCAGTGAATGCAACGAATTCGACTAGAGTTCGAACTTGTCTCTCCGATTTCTCATTCTGAGCCGATATCCATTACTACCTTATGAAAATTGTGATGTAGTAGAGCGGAGGCATATCAGAAATTCGGGGTGTGACAAGAGACCCTTGCACTGACCGTCGTCTACAGTATATATATATATATATATATATATATATATATATATATATATATATATACTTACTTTCTGGACAATACTTTTAGAATTGCCCAGAAAGGGAGTATATATATATATATATATATATATATATATGTGTGTGTGTGTGTGTGTGTGTGTGTACGTACTTGTAAAATATAATTGTCAATGTAATCTAATATAGAATAGTTGAATGGATGGATTAATACATTTCCTCAGTATATTTGACCGTAAGTAAATGCAACTGAAATTTGAACTAGGTTCTCTGATTTCTCGTTCCGAGCCAATATCCACTGTACCACAACACCAACCTAACATTGCGCTTAAATTCATAAAGTATAGTTACCATACCATGAAAGTATTTATAGAAAAAGCACAGGGAATCTATGTTATGAAGCAGAGATTCCAGGTCATAACAAGTAATATTGCGGATTGTTCTTTATATTTTATCTATAATTTCTAAATACATAGCTGAATCACCAGACCAGACCAGACCAGACCAGACCAGACATAGCAGCCATATTTAATGCATAAACGAATGGTAGACTTATAAGTCCATAACAGTTAATTTTTTTCTTAAAAATCTTTAATTTTTTTCTTTTGAAAGGAAACAACTGACATCAATTTTGATGGTTAAAATAATCTTCTTTCGAATGGGACATCATTTTTTTAAATGTCTGTAGTCAACTTTATATCAATACAAAATGGCCGTATAATCACGTCTCACCTGAGATTACATACCTACAATATTGAAAGAATATAAAATTATAAGGCGTTGTTCCATTAGAGTTAAATCGTTAATATCGACTTATTTTTTATGTTGACTTAAGTATTATTGGTCTTCTTGTATAATTATCAATTGGGAAAAGATCGATTGTGACGTACGAAGATTTATTTCAACAATGTGGTTCGTACAACTGCCACTAGATGGCACTTAAAGTTAATGACAAACGGACATGTTATTGGTCAATTTCTATTTACGAAAACCTTATTGCTTTTAAAAATCGAAATGACATTTATTTATCATTCATGTATTAAGCCCTTAAGTGAATTGTGTATTGTTAGACGTGGGGAAAAGTCAACATTGTGTCAAGTATTGATTTTTATCTTACGTCTTTCTTTGATGTTCTTTCTCTAGTTACTATCGCCATGTTGAGACCTAAATCCAAAAATAAAAAGGACAAGGTCGTGAAATAGTCGGTAATTAACCGAGCACAAATCAGTTCCTCCGCAAAAAAGATATTTTACTCTGAACTAAAAAATATTAAGCAGACTCTCATTTATAATGACTTCCCAAACCACATTGTAGATGAAGAAATAAGACGATATTTCAAAAACCACAATACACATCAAACAAAATATGGTAATTCCACAAAAGACCCTAAACATATCAAACTCTTCTATTGCACGATAACTACAAGCAGGATGAGAAAATAATAAAAAATCTCATTCGTACTAATATATCTCCCGTTGATCCTAATAAAAAATTTAAATTAATAATATATTATAAAAGGTACAATACTACTGATTTGATTGTCCGTAATAACTCCTACCCACCAACTGATGTGTTACGTAAAGCCAACATCATATATCAATTCAAATGTCCCTTGAGAGAATGTATCTCCGATTAAAAACCAAATATATATATTGGAGTTACAACAACCACATTAACTAGACGTCTTACGTTACATTTGTCCGACCATTCATCCATTTGTAGACATCTACAACAACATCCCTGTCTACATTCACAATATAAAAAACAATGATCGATAATACAATTATTCTCCACCAAGAAAACAACAAAAGCAAAATACAGATTCTCGAGTTAATATTCATTAAAACACTTAAGCCGTCAATTTATAGAATCAGCTATAAATACTGTAGTAATATTCTAAATTGTAAAAAGAACAGTTTTTTCATGCATTAACACGTGCATGACCATGACATTACAACATATAAAAAAATTCCATTTTAGATAATTTTCACGTTCTAATGAACACTATTTGCCAACCATTATATTTGAAGCAGGAAAAATGTACAGTAATTTTTAGCAACACAGTTTTGTGATTACATCTGTTACCATAACTCACACCCCTGAAGATGACATTGGAAAGAGGTTGAAATTACTTGGGTACCTTAAGAAATGAATGAAAATAACATCTGTCAACGTTACAGCTCATTTCTGACATCTTTTGATTGTAATACGCGAAAGATTATCCGTGAGTGTGAACGGATTTTATCAAAAATAAGCAAACATATTATTTGCAATTTATTTAATCTGACGTATATATATATATATATATATATATATATATATATATATATATATATATATATATATATATATAAGTGTTTTATATAAATACTTTTGTGGCTCATTAGACTTTTTTCAGGTGTTTATGTTGTGAATTATTCGTTTATTGAATAAAGCCAATAATATTCGTGCACAACATATTTTGATGACCTCAACGAACAAAAAAAGAAAAAAAAAGAAAAGAAAAGAGAGAAACATACTTTAATAGCCACCACAATAAAAAAAAGAAAACAATATATATATATATATATATATATATATATATATATATTACACACACACACACAAAACAAAACAAAAAAAAAAAAAGACAGAATGGAACGAGAGAATTATGAAACGACTGTCCAAAATGTAACCATCAAAACATAAATTCATGTAGACACAACATTACCAGTTGGTTTACAATAATTGAATCTCAATTCTATTTAAGGAATATAACATCTCAAACCACAAAATTTTGCAATATCATTGCATCGCTTACCGGCGGAAATAGCATTTAAGATTTCTGACAATGTTTTGAGGACGCACAATTATGACGAACTAAAACAAACTTTAATAGATTCACACGAGCAAACGAAACCAGAATTGCTAGACAAACTAATGTCCACCTTTATCATTACAGGTCGACCATCAGTTTATCTCCAAGAAATGCTAGTAATTGCATCGAGATTAGATATCAGCAACGAAATAGTATGACAATATTTTCAGACGTTGTCAGTTTCCATAAGTCCTGTGTTTGCCATGCAAAAAGACTTAAGCCTGTCCACGCTAGGATGAGTTAATACCTTTAATACAAAGCACTACTAGAACAAGCGCGTGCAACCACTTTCAGCCAAAAAGAGTACCCAAAACTTTATTGATAACAATACCGTATGGTCTTAAATAGGTACCTCCACTCATTTTCGATACTTAAATTGAAATTGAAATTTAAAAAATTAAATAAGTTATTTTCAATCATTAAAATTAGCTTTAATTGAAAGCCAATCTATTAAATTTAATAATTCTAGTAAGCAAAACATACTGGTGTATTTTTAACCGAAATTATATTGATTGAAATCTAAAATTTTGAAATTTTACAAATTTGTTTGAATATACCGCCATTTTTGATTGATTGACACATTACGTAAACAGTAACCAAATTTCTGTTTTAAAAGTCTTGCAAAAATAAACTATACCTCGCTAACACGTTATTTAAGTCAATTTTTAAAAGTAAAATTTACCTTTATCTGTTTCAATCAATTAATAATTGCTTACTGCCAGAAATTGACAATAAAAAAAAATTAATTACTGTAGCCCTGTTTTATGTCGGTCATTCGCGGCGATGACAGATTTACGACTACCGGGTGTTATCAAGATCGCAATGTATGGCGAAATCGTGCCAAAATTTCCATATCTTTTTCTTTAATTATCATAAATTAATGCACCTACGGTCACAATTAATTAAAAAATTGAGGAGTTGAAAAAAAAATACTTACTTTAAATGTTGAAGGAATTACTTGCAAAATAGGCTGTTAAATTTTAGAAACATAGGGAATAAAATATCGTAAGAATGAAAATGCGTTCTTCCATGGTTTTCAATGTAAGGGGGAATAACTCAGAACGCTTGTTAACTTATAAAATCAATTTGACTCATATGGAACATCGTACTTTATAAATTTGAACATATTTACACAAATATATATATATATATATATATATATATATATATATATATATATATATATATATATATATATAACTAATAAAAAAAATCAAACAGTTCTTTAAAATATTTAAAAAAATATTTTTAAAACTTTATGAATTATTATGATAAAAAAAGAACACAATTCTTTTAAAATTTTATTAGTAATCGAAAAATGTTTTCTTCAGACTATAATGTCCTTAATTTTTAATATTTATTCCAGCAATTAAAAGCTTATCAAATTAAATTATATCAACGTTTTATTGCATTTTTTATATTTCTCTTCGGAGCAGATTTTCGGATAGTGCCAGATAATTTTAAATAAAAATAATAGACGATTTATATTTCCCGATGAGTTCTGCGTTTAACTAATAAAAATGTAAATCGCAGAAAATTAAAATTTATTAAAATTTCATGAATTTACGTGGAGTTAAAAAATGTTTTCATCAATATTTTAAAAAATAATAATTTCAAAAATAATTTTATTAATTTGTGAATGACTACTGAAAGTTTTATTAAAATCCGACAATTATTTGATTTTTGTGAGAATTTCCAAATTTGTTTGTCACCAAAAAAGTAAGTTACGTAAGAAAAAAAGAGTTACGTAATCGATTGTAAACAATCGTAAGATTTTCTTCGATTTTCTGCCACGCTAACTCAAATCAAAATAAAATTTTCTGCCAAGATTTCGAACATGTTAAAAGGCATTAAAAAATTTTATAAAATAAATAAAAATTAATTTGATCCTTCCTCTTAATAATATTATAAACATTTTGATAGAAAAAGTTCGTTTTATTAAATTTTGAACCTTTTTAAATCATACTATGCTGGTTTTTTTGTGATGTAATGGAGGTACCTAGAAACCTTTTCAAAAGGGACTACTACAGAAGATATATAGGGCACACGTTTACTAAGCGGATGCAGAGCGGCCATGTAAACACTGGTGCAAATAGCCGAACAAAAAAAGCGAATCATTACAACAGCCAAGTTCGCGGCCATCTTGGCCAGCTCGAAGTGAAACGAGAAACTAATTGGGCGGACGACGATTCCCCCTAACTCAAAGTCCGCCATTATTACAGATACTAGCAATGTTAGGGACAAACAAATTTTCATTTATTTTAGATACCGGCGCCAGCCTATCTATCATTCCACATGGAGACGTTAAGGGTTTAGCTACGGATCAAACACCAGTCACTCTGATGACAGCTAATGGGTATGAAATACGTTGCTATGGACAGTTTAAAGCCGAAATAAACTTATCGGCACTTCGCCTATCTTTTCTTTGAACGCTTGTAGTATCGGACATCTAATACCCTCTACTAGGATTCGACTTCTTAAATAATTTCGGATTACTAATAGATTGCCAACAGAAAACGATCGTCAATCCCACAACAGAGTGTTCAAAGTAACTAAAAATATTTAATGTAACAGTTAGCTTGATCATAAAAAATAATATGCCCGAATTAATTAAAGTCTTGACAAAAACGTATGCCAACATTGTATCCCCACATACCAACCCAGCATGCAAGAGTGTACGGCAGAATCGATACAGGCAGCCATACTCCTACTTTTGCTAAGGACAGACAGCTGTCAGGAAAACTGGCAGTGAAGAAGGAATTTTCTAAACTTCAGGAAAATGGTATTATTACACCTTTTGACAGTGAATGGTCCAGTCCCCGACACATTGTTAGAAAACCTTATTAAAGCTTCAAGTGCTGTGGTTACTACTGCGCAGTAAACAGCATCACACAAAGTGATAAATACGCTATCCCGAACATTGAATCAATTGCTGATAAACTAACCAAGAAAACGAGATTCAGCAAAATAGACCTGGTATCAGAAAACCAACAAATTAACATGCACTCAGATGATATAAAAAATAGCTCTCATTTCTCCTCTCGGCTTACATGAATATAAATATTTGGATTAAAAAAATTTAGCATCCACCTTTCAAAGATACACGGGCAAGATTTTTCCATATGTTGACTGTGTATTTACATACAATAGCAATATTCTCATTTTCAGCGATGATGCTTCATCACACATAAAAGACATTGAAGCTGTTGTAAAAAATTTATATGACAAGAACTTTAAAAAATCCAATAGAGAAATCAACTTTTGATGTAACTTCAATCGATATTTTACGATATAATGTTAGCTCGGATGGAATTAGACTGACATAAAATAATGCTAGCGCATGACAGAATTTTCCTCCCCCTAAAGACAGTAAGAATCTTCGTCGTTTCTTAGACATGGTAAATTTTTATAGGAAAGTAATCCCTAATTTCGCGGACATAATCATGTCATTAACAGAGAAAATACACGTATGCAGTAACACTTTGTTTCTACTAAATGACTTAAAATTCTAATCATTTAGCAATATTAAAAACAAAATTAGTGAATTTCCATCCCTAGCTCACCAACGGTCTGTATGTACTGAATATCAGTTAATTACTGATAACAGTCAGTCAGTTAAGTGCCATACGTGAAATACGCTTGGACGATCATGTCTCGAAAGAGACATGACTGACTGGGCAGAAGATTATCCCGCAGTAGGTTGCCATTGCTTTCTGCGGTAGACTGGTTGCCAGCCAAGGCTATAGAACCCAATCTATCCTGTTATTTAACCCATGCTATTGATGCAGCCCTTCATCAAGTAGTAGAAGAAACGACGTAAACTCAAACGAGGTATTCAACTTTTGATATGAAACTTTTTGCAGTCTATTCATCTATCTTATATTTCAAGCGCATTATTGAAGGTAAACAAGTTTTACTTTAAAACTGACCATAAGCCTTTATGTGGCGCATTCCGTAGCCTAAACCCTGCTAAGTCAGACAGGCAGCAGCGGCAATTAGCAATTCTAACTGAATATATTCTAGACATAGGACATAGAAAGGGAGATCAAAACGTTATAGCTGATTGCTTGTCGAGACCTACCCTAGCCGTTACGGTAGATCTGTGTAACTTGCCAGCTATAGCGACTGCACAATATAAGGACCCTGATTTTAAAAAATTCCTGGCTTAAAAGAATTCAATTTTAGTATTGGCAACAATAGTTCCATATATTGTGACAAACCACTGGTTTTCACAGACCATATATTACTGGTGAATTACGAAAATTTATTTTCGATAGTATTCAAGCAATATCACACCCTGGAATTAAAACGTCGTGTAAAATTATCAAAACAAATTTTTTTGGGTTTTATATGGACAAAACAATGAAAAACATCTGTAATGAATGTCAAACTTGCTAGAGAAACAAAATTTAGTGACATACCGAATCTGTTATTCACCCTATTGAATTATCGCTTCAATGCGGTACACTTAGAATTAATCAGTCATGTGACTAGAAGACGTCATGAAACGTATATCGCTTCTTATAGACACGTATTAACGTGTATTGGCCGCACTACTAAATGGATAGAAGCAGAACCACTACCGGATATCACAGCTCAATCTATTGCAAATACAAATGTTCATGCGTGGATCACACGATTCGGTGTTCCTCTTCATGTAATAACGGATCGTGGTACCCAGTTTGAGAGCGAATTATTTTTGGAAATAGCCTCAATAGTTGGTTTCTATAGATTGCTCACTGCTAGTTATCATCCACAAACTAACGGAATGGCCGAACGTGCTCATAGAACAATGAGGATGGTAATAAAGACGAGAAAGGAATCATTGCTCGACGCTCTCCCAATAATATTAATGGGTATACGTTCCGCACCTAATTCTTCTAATACTTCACTATTCTTTGCAGTTACAGGCACACATATAATGATTCCTCAGTTGCTAGTTGACGATACTAACAATGACATAAATAATCAGAAGTTTGCTAAAATTGTCACAGTCAACAAAAAAAAAAAAATTATAGCTCTGTAAATAAATCAAGTCAATTCATTCCAGACAAGCTTAAGACATGTAAAAGCATATGGCTAAGATTAGACAGAGTTCGCAAACCTTTGGAAGCACCTTACACCGGTCGCTTCCACGTCTTACGTAGGACTGATAACCTTTTTGTGATTAAATCGAAGAATGAGATACAGTCAACCCTAAACATATCAACCTACTATACTTAAAAATCTCATCAGTACTGGTATATATACTCCACTGAGCCCAGCAAAAATAAAGCTAACTATATATTATACAACATTTAACACAATCAAGTTACGCATACTCAATAACTCGCCTCCATCAACTAGTGTTTTTGAAAAAACAAAACAAAACAAAACAAAAAAGCATTGTGTAGCAGTTCAAATGTTCTTAGGGCGATCGCATCGTTGACAGAAAGTAGGTACATATATTGGTTTGACGACCACAACATTATCAATACGTCTTACACTCCATTTGTCGAATACAAGTTCCATAACACAACATCTAAAAACATATTCCTACCTACCTTCGCAATACAGGAACATACTTGTTAACACGACGAAAATAATAAAAAAAACTTTAAATTCTCGAAGTCCTCTATATCAAAATCAATCAACCAAGACTTAACAAAATTTATTACGAATATAGTAAAAATATATTAAAGTGCATATAACATTTAATGCTATTTTACATTTATACCAATTCCCGGTCAACACTTGATTTGTAAAGGAAATTCTATGGCGACAACGAATGAATTTAAAATCTTAAAATAACTATACAAGACCGGGTCACATGTGTTTTTGAGAAATTACTAATATAACGGAATGCAGATTTTATCGTAGTTACAATAAATTTGTCTTCGTAATTTACTCTTGAATGTACTTGGATTAAAAAAAACTGCACTGCCTTGCATGATGAATTTATTTTAATATCAAGAAACTCATTGAACAACTGGAAAGGAACAGTATTAATATAAGTAGAAACCATACGTTTATAATATTCAATGAAACATGTTTGAATTAAGACGTGTTGCCTACACACACACACACACACACACACACACATATATATATATATATATATATATATAAGAATCTATATGTGTGTGTGTTTGTATGTGTGTGTGTGTACAATTTGTTAAACAAATATTGCGTTTCACTATATATGAAGTCTCTCACAAATAAAATATTGTAAGTATTTCTCATAATATGGAGAATATTTATTGATATCAAATTTGTGAAAGCATTGACTTACATTATAAAATCTGACATAATGTATCCCTAGGTTAATAATCCAGAGTGTTGTAATGAGAACACAAAGTTGGAGATGAAATTGTATCACATTAATTGAAGAAACGTTTATCATTACGAATGTTTATCATTGACGTCATTTTTATAGTTCCAGTGGAAAAAGAAAAAGGAAAACAACAAAAGAAAGAAAGAAAAAAAAAATGAAAGAAAGAGAAGCAAAAAAGGAAAGAGTGAAAAAAAATAGGATTAGAAACTATGCCATATTCTGTGTTGGCCCATCGTATTTGAGCTGTGAAAATGACACTAGTTTGAAAGTTTCATTTCCATGACAATTTTGTTCATTTCTCTTATCTCTAACGTCTAATCAGACGTCTAACCTTTAGTTGCCTTTGGACATCCTTCTCTTCAGTCTTTCCCCATTGGTCGATATTTCTCCTTTCGTGGGTCATCCGCACGATATTAACCTTATTTATTATTATTCATTTTTGACTATTTTTTAAATTTTATTTTTCTTGCTTTTTAATGCGATCTTTATTCTACGTTTGTTAAATATGCAGTGCAAAGAGAGGATCTTTTCTGTTAATTCACCCCAAAATAAAAGAAAAAACTATATTTACTAAAATTTCCACGAAATTCTCCTAGTGAGAGACCCTTCCGTTGCACTCCGGTTTGGAATCTGGGCGACTTGGGTACGCTGTTTATATGTGTGGGTCGACATTCGCGCTCATCCCGAAAAACAAGCCAAAAACAGATTTTTTTCATTTCTTTAAAAATTTAAATATATTCCATCTCATTAAGTCGAATATCATGTGAATAATTCTTGGTAATTTCACATTCTGAGGGTTGGAGTTGTTGTGAGTCACACTAAATAAATTTTGATTTAAAATTTATAATTATAAAAGAGTGCCAAAAGTTGAATAAAAAACGAACTTTGATTTAAAATTTATAATTTTTTGGGGTGAAATAATATTTGGGATAAGTAACTTAAAATTGCCCCGTGGAGTAATGGATCTTGGTTCGGAATGACAAATCATAGAGCTGAGTTCGAATTCCAGCTGAATTCATTTCATTCACTTGCACGCAAATGCCCTTGGGAAAGGTATGAATCCATCTATTCTCCCGCCAGCTATGGGTGGAATATCAGGACAGATTGGGTTCTATAGCCTTGGTTGGCAACCAATCTATCGTAGAAAGAAATGGCAGCCTATTGGAAATTATTCTTCCTAGTCTGTCATCGATCGAAAGAGACATGATCGCCCAAAGCGTGTATAACGGAACTGACTGACTGAACTTAACATTATAGAGAGTAAAAAATAAAGCCTCCAGTGATTTTGAACTCACATCCCTCACACTTGGAGGCTTGCTGTTCTGCTCCTGTATCTTTATTGCTTAGGCCATGTCGCTAAAAAACGTTTAAGAGCTATATTCTTTATTTCGCCGAGAAAACTGCAAGAGATCTTAGCCCAGGTAGCGTAAAGGAAAACGGATAAAAGAATGATTAATTGTAAAAAAACAAAAACAGAATGGCGATAGAGACAACCCAAAACACCATTTACAAACTGGGCGCGCCTAAATTAAGCAACTAGAGGATTTTAGTGATCTGGGATGTGTTATAAAAAATATCAAAAAACAAAAACAAAAAACAAAAACAAAAACAAAAACAAAACAAAACAACAACAACTGAAAATGTGACACCGAGATTCGAAGAGAAAGATGATTAAAAACGTCTTACACTGAATCCATTGCTAGGCCAGCTGATAAGAAAGTCGATTCACTCTCATGCGAAAGAATTTTTTCTCTGTAGAATCTATCTTATATATCTACACCCTTGTGCAAATTAATTAAAACAAAACCAATAATGTCTTAGGATCTTTCACACTTTCCCAGATCACGTATACGTCGTTGTTTTCGTTTTTCTCTTCCGACCGCATTTTCCTTTACGTTTTGGATTGATGGATTCAGTTTGCTTTTTTGCCTTAATGTCACGACTGACATTAGAAAGTCTGACATCAATAATATCAGTCTCTGTAAGGCTTGCCAGTGTGTTCGTGCAGCGTTACAATTTTCGTACGCTTCCTTGGAGTAACGTCCATCACAGACAATGGCCGAAGGGTAACTAATCGACAGTTGAGACAATAGTGTCTGCGTTTGATAAAAATCTGATGCAATCACGGGTGACGCAATATTTTTCAAATCAAAATCAGTTTCATCATTCATCTCGAAAATAGATTCATATTACTTCACACCATTTCAAATGACCTAATCTGAGGAAAAAATAGAAATCGATTACACCCTGTCACTCCAGTGGGCATAAAACTGATGGTGAAAGAAAGGAAACTAGAGCAAAAAACAATAACGTGATAACACGAGCTGAAGTGTGCAAACGCAGTAATCATATGACGAGTGCACAAAAGTACTTGACTCTTCATCCAGGAGCTGCCAGTCTCAAAAGCGACTCCGCATTCTTGTGGGTTACAAATTATTTTCCACCTTACAAAGCACAGACTCACTATTCTATCGCTATTTCCATGGAAAGTGTTCAGATGAACTACATTCCTTAGTTCCACCAGTTCTAACCTTCACGGCTAAGACCAGCCATGCTACGCACATTGTAGCGAACCATCCTCATTCCCTTTCTTAAAGACGTCACAAGCCTCTCGCTATTCTATCGCTATTTCCATGGAAAGTGTTCAGATGAACTACATTCCTTAGTTCCACCAGTTCTAACCTTCACGGCTAAGACCAGCCATGCTACGCACATTGTAGCGAACCATCCTCATTCCCTTTCTCAAAGACGTCACAAGCCTCTCGCTATTCTATCGCTATTTCCATGGAAAGTGTTCAGATGAACTACATTTCTTAGTTCCACCAGTTCTAACCTTCACAGCTAAGACCAGCCATGCTAAGCACATAGTAGCGAACCATCCTCATTCCCTTTCTCACAGACGTCGTAAGCCTTTCCCTATTCTATCGCTATTTCCATGGAAAGTGTTCAGATGAACTACATTCCTTAGTTCCACCAGTTCTAACCTTCACGGATAAGACCAGCCATGCTACGCACATTGTAGCGAACCATCCTCATTCCCTTTCTTAAAGACGTCACAAGCCTCTCGCTATTCTATCGCTATTTCCATGGAAAGTGTTCAGATAAACTATATTCCTTAGTTCCACCAGTTCTAACCTTCACAGCTAAGACCAGCCATGCTACGCACATTGTAGCGAACCATCCTCATTCCCTTTCTCAAAGACGTAGCAAGCCTCTCGCTATTCTATCACTATTTCTATGGAAAGTGTTCAGATGAACTACATTTCTTAGTTCCTCCATTTGAAATTTGTCTTAAGGTCTGCTATGCTCTTCACATTGTAGTGAACCACTGTTATTCCTTCATATTCTATTCTTGAGATGTAATTTCCACTTGAGCAGCTTCTTTCTATGAAGCACCGCTCCGTGGAACAGACTCTCCAGAGGATGTTAACATGCACAAGTCTATGGTTATCCATTCTCTTCCCCCACATATCGCCAAAAACTGTGCCTCTTACTCTGTAACTATCCATCTCGAGTGACAATGCAGAAAATATTTTAAAAGCTGACGGTACATTGGCATTTCATAAATTTTCATTGGATATCAGAAATTTGATCTGTAATAATAATGAACAAACTGCGCCTGACTCTCTCGACTGTCCTGAAGTGGGACGACGATATCGAATCTATAACCGACTATTAGGAAGGTTGATTCACTGTATCGAGCCAGGAAGTTTTTCTCGTCAGAATCCATTTTGCATTTTTATTAATCTACCATTCGTCCGTGCATTGAATACTGTTGTCATATCTGGTCGGGTGCTCATGATATTCATCTCGTTGTTCTCGATAAAAACCCAAAGAAGGATCTGCAGTGTAATCGAGCCTGACATGGTATCTCGTCTTAATTCACATTCTAACCGACGTAATGTGGCTTCCTTCTGTCTTTTCTAGAATTTTTTTCATGACAACTGTTCCGACGAGCATTTTACCCTGGTTCCCCGAGAACATGTATTTAGACTGCTTATTAAATCTGCAACACAACTCGGACAATTCATTAAATGATCCGCAATGGAAGACCCGTATGCATTTCGAATGCATCATTAGATGAAAAATTTTACTGAGTATTTTAACAGGCATATGCTGTTTAATCCTAACATTCAAACGCTGCGTCGTTCTACCTATGTAGTCGAATACGCAACTACATTTAAAATAATAAACAACAGAATTAATATCGTGTGTGTGTGTGTGTGGGGGGTTAGAATGTCTTTACGTATAGATGGAAGTTAGTTTGAAAAACAAAACGAATGTTAGCTGCATAATAACACTCACTTGAACTAGATGAAATCTGCTTGGCGAAGGGAGCCACTAATCCTAACCCAACCATGGTACTCGGAGATAGACCGGACATTTACTAACCGTTGCAAATTTAATTTTATTAAACCTAGCAATCTTATCCCGAATAACCGATTGAACAATGTTCAACGGATAAAGATACTAGTTAAACAACTTATTTCATCTTTCATGGTGTCATCTGAACAAATCAGTAGCGCCCTGACCTATTATAATAAAACATTTCTTGTCTTCAACGCCATAATACGATTTTGTACTGTCAAATATATATATATAAAGGATATGCAAAAATCCTAAACAAAAGACTTTTGTTACTCTTTAATCAACTTGTATAAATGAAAATTGTCATCCAAATTGATGCAATTAGAAAAGGAAGTCGTATTTAAAAAGAAGAGATGAACAATAGTAAGGAAGATTGAGAGCATGCAAAGGAAACAGAAAAATAAAAATGGAAAGCGAATTCGAGATTTCTTTTTACAAATCATGAAAGTATTAACTTACTCATAATTTGTATTTATGCTGATGAATGCATGTCATTTGTTTCCGAATTTGTTTGAAACAAAATCCTTTACTTGCCTGTTTTATATCAAGCACCGTTAAGCAGACGATTAAAACGAAATGACATTTGGACAAAATTTCATCTGATGTTTTTCTAAATGTCATCAATTCACATTTGCCAATTTAAAGTGGCTACGCCGATTACCCTTAAGGCTAATTTAATTGGCTTATGTTAAACTTTAGTCCGAGAATATTGTTGCTTATTTGTTTTTGTTAAAGATAAATAATTGATGACCCCTACCCCACAAAAAATTTCATTGATTTGTCGTACGCACCAGATACGATCATTTATTTTGGCCATAAGAAAATTCTTTAAATAAAAAAACAAAAAAACAAAAAACAATTTAATTCCTTTGAAGACTGAAAATATAAAAGTTCTGAAGTATGCTATTTTGAAGTTGCGGGAAATATACCCGAAAATAATAAAACAAAATTGTAAAAATGATATTCAATAAAGTTAAAACTGCAAATAAAAAATATATTTTGTTTTTATTTAATAAACTAAACAAGAGATTTTCTGACTTCTTATATATATATATATATATATATATATATATATATATATATATATATATATATAAGAAGTCAGATATATATATATATATATCTGAGATGAGGTAGGTAATGATTTGCACTATTTACATTTTGTTCGGACTGTTGTCCTTATCGTCGTTCACAACGTTTCGGTCGTTGTACGCTTCGGCCTTCTTCAGATAATTAGAATTTCGAACTGAACCCTTTATTGTGTCCACTAGGCTAAGTTGTTCTAGTTACACGAGCCATGCCTCTTCCAGATGATTCAGTAGCTGTCATCTCCCTTTAATTCAACTCTCGAAGTTTTTTTTACGTCTGCTGTATCCAGGTTTTGAACTTACAAGCGTTGGGTAGATAAAAGTGTTGAGTAGTTAAAAGCGTTGGTTGAATCCAGTTATTTGACCTAAAGACTTGAGATAGTTTAGGTAGATGGCCTCATGTTTCTCCTTCGTATACATTTGTGATTAGTCTGTCTTCGACATTCAATGTGTGTAGTAAAGAATTAACTTAGAAGTATTCCCTTTAACAACGGCAGGATATTCGTATGATGAGCAGGCAGATATGATTTTTGCATACGGTTGAGCGAATATTGGACGCGAGGCTGCACGGCTGTATCAGAGTTCGTTTCCAGACCGAAGGCAGCTGACTCAGCCAACATTTGCTGCTGTTTATTCTCGCGTTGTTGTGGTAGAATCTGTGGCACCGCAAATTATGGGACGAGGAAGACAGAGATTTGCTCGTACGCCTGCAATCAAATCTTACGAAATCCGACACTTTGATACCTTTTGCATGTTTTGGCACAATTGCTATAGGTGGGTTAAACGAGTCAGATATAGTCCCATCCAGTCCCATACATATTCCATGTCGGCTGGAGAAGTTGATAAACATTTCAGAACATTTTGAGAACCACAGGCATTATTTGGACATATATTATTCATCTGGATCAGCACAGTGTCTTTCTGATGCAAATATTTTCATGTTAACTGCTCTGACGTGCTTCTTTTTCTGGTGCTACTTGATTGGCATCAAGGTCCCACACTTTTACCGTTGAAATAGTTAAACAGTTTCTTTTCTCAAAATTCTCGACTGTGGAACTCCCTACCGCTTGCTTATTTCCTTGATAGCTACAATCTTCAAAAGATTAAATGTAACGTCAGTTGACATCTTCTATCTCCTTGAATCCCATTCATCTCGTTTTCTTTCTTCGACATCACCTGTATCTTGTTTTTTTTTGTTTTTGTTTATCCTGTGCACCAGTGGCGGCCCCGCCTTGCTTGGAGTGAAACGATTCTATAAATTAAACGGAAAAAAAAAAATAAAACAAAACAAAACAAAACAAAACAAAGCAAAAACAAAAAACAAAAGGAAGAACAAAAAGAAAACAAGTTGAACAAAACTCAAAACGTACATGGCGCTGCTGTTCAAAGTTTCCACCATAAACCCCAAAGACGAACGAGACTTGAAAGTAATAGCATCTCATATGACGATTTCAGTTAGGACTTGTCTTTGGGGACACATGACCCAGTAGATAAAAGCGTGACTTGATACCACGAATTGTGATTCCAATACCTGGCCACAGCAGAGGCGAACCAAAACTTGGAGAGTTGAATTACTAAAGGGAGATAACTGAAACGAAGATGTACATAAAATGCATGGCATGTGGCACTAGAAAAATCTACCCAGGTGGACTGAATAAAAATCTACTCAGGTGGACTGAATAAACGGTTCGGTTCAAAATTCCAATGTTTATCACCTGAAGAAAGCGGGAGCGTACAATAGGCAAACGTCAAGAATATGACAAATAATGATGAGGACAAGAGTCTAAACAATGTTACAATACCTAATTTCAGAAATATGGGCAGATGTTTAATTAACACCTCAAAATTTTTAAGTGTCAATTTATGTCACATACCAATGTTGTGGTACAGCGGATATCGGCTCGGAACGAGAAGCCGGGGAGCCGTGTTCGAATTCCAGTTGAATTTGTTGCATTCACTTACGCGCAAATACCCTTGGGAAAGGTATTAATCCGTCTCTTCCTTCCAGTTATGGGTTAAATAACAGGACAGATTGGGTTCTATAGCCTTGGTCGGCAACCAGTCTACCGCAGAAAGCAATGGCAACCTACTGCGGGATAATCTTCTGCCCAGTCAGTCATGTCTCTTTCGAGACTTGATCGCCGAAGCGTGTATCACGTATGGCACTTAACTGACTGACTGACCAATACAAACAAAGCTGCAATGAAAACATATATTCTAGTGTAAATGTGAATTTACCTTAATTTTCTGATTTGGTAATACGGATGTGCGTTGTGGTGCAGTGAAAACCGGAGCGAGAAATCGGAGAGCCGAGTTCGAACCGAAATCTTCAGCACTTTTCTCTCTGCGTTTGCTATTTCATTTAGCTTTTTAAGAACAGAAACCAGAGCAGACAAATCACACTGTTCTGCTAGTATTGACATGAGTATTAACCCTTTGATTTTGTTTTAAAATTAACTTCGTTTGTGTTCCAACAGCTTGAGAGTGGAAAAGAGGGCAAGAATAAATTAGAACTCCACTATTATGAGTGAAAAGTTATTTCGTTTAATTTAGTGGAGTAGCATACTTATACTCAAACTCATTCCTAAGTTGTGTACACGATAGTGATGTATGAAAATGAAAACACTGCTTGAGTTAGCCCCCAACTCCTCAGAAAAATATCGGCCCCTAAGTGCCACCCACCACTTTCAGAGTTCAACCATCGCCATTGCATGTAAATAAATTATACACTTATTTACCTATACCCAATGTATTCTTTTTATTTGAATTTACGCTTGCCGAGGCGGAGAAGGAATTATCCCCCACAACAATAACAATAACAAATTTCTGTCTTCCAGGTTACTCATTTCCGCCTCTTCAACAAATTCATGGATCTTAGGAAAATAGACAGTCAATGCGTGACCTATATATGGAGGACGTCGAAATCAAGCGGGTTTAGAAATTTAACAGATGTCAGAAAGCATCACACAGTAATTCAAAAGATTCACAGGAAAATAAAAAATGCATTTCAGAAATTAAGGAAAATGTCAAGAGAAAATGCTTGAAGCTGTTGCAAGAGACAAAAAGTTGTTTCCCTTTAAAAAGCTAAAAATAGATATTCACGAGAGTAGGAGACAGTCATGTGATCTGATGAGACCCGAACGAGATATCGTTAGGCGAAAAAGTCAGTCTTCCACTTTTGTTCCTGGACAGTCAAACTAGAAAGACGTACATATTTAGGCTCGTCTCAATCAACATAAGTATTATAATTTATTTTAGATAGCAAGTCCCTTATGAATATTTTAAATATAAGTACACATTTCAAGTATAAGTATACATTTTCAAGAGATAAAAAATGACCTTACAAAAAAGTTCTGAGTAACTATATAATATTTGATCTTTTATATGGCAATGAATAATGAACAATAGAGATGAAGAACATTTTTGTGGTTTATTTGAATCTTTCTTTAGATGTTTATGTTGTGAATAAAACCAATAACACATCACTCAATAAGTCCCGGGCCTGACATATAGATGGCGCCACTAATTAAAAACCCATATTTATGAAGTACCACCCTTCAAATGGCTCGTGACAAAATTTGGGCCCGATCAGATTATTAATTTACAAATAACAGTTAGTTACGTGAAGTTACTGTTGCAAATTTTCAAAACAATAAAAAAATATTGAATTTCGTGTGTTGATAAAGCATTGCTGTCTGATGGAAAAATACTGTTCAAGCAAAGCAATAGCTTTAAGTTTTATTCAGACTCTGCTCCATCGGAACAACGGTTAAGAGGTTGTATCCTGGATTTTAACGCGGTCGTACAGACACAGATGATGCTGAATGCTCAGATCGCCCAAAATCGGCAGTTGTCCTGGAAAAAACCAAAAAATTTACAAACTCATTTTGGCCGATCGTAAATTGAAGTTGCGTGTGATAGCAGAGAAGTTGAACATATCAGAAGACAGTGTATTTACCGTTTTACATGATCATTTGTCAATGAGAAAGCTGTGTTCAAAGTGGGTACCACGTTTGCTCACAGTCGATCAAAAACAACAACGCGTTGACGATTCAGAGCGTTGTTTACAACTGTTTCAACGCAACAAGGAGTTTTGCGTAAATAATATTTTACTCTCAGGACCTGTGGGTAAAATCAGACAAATCCAATAATGTTTTAATAAATGTGATCCTTCTAATTACCTAGATCTCCTTAAAAATAAAATAACTAGTCATTACAAAGTAGACAGAAGAAACCTGAAATTATCGAAAATAAACATAGATACGGCTAAATTTGCAAATGATTGAAAAATTACTGATTGAATAGGCAAAGTTTCTGCCGAAAAAGCTTATTTAAGGACCACAAACCAAACTTCCATTAGAAATTACAAACTAGACTGATTAATCCTACAAAAAGTGACTTAAGCATAATTTCTAGGGAAATTCTAAAAACCTAATTGAGAAGTTGCAAACTAATTTAAAACCAAATCTCTGGAAAAGTTCCAATGATGCCATAAACTGTTTTAAAAACACCAATAATAAATCTAAATCCATCTTCCTTAAATTCGATATTGTTGACTTCTACTCTTCTATATCTAAAAACCTTCTTGAAAGTTGCATAAATTTTGCTAAAAATTACGTTGAAATTTCGGATAGAGACTGCAAGATTATCTTAGCGGCTAGAAAATCTATTCTCATCTTTAATAATTCCACATAGACGAAAGGGCCAAATGATAGCTTTGAGGCTTTTGGGAGCGTATGATTCAGCCCAGGTGGCAGATCTAGTAGGAATATATATTTTAGACGTTTTAAGTAGATTATTAGACAAAATACAAATAGGTTTATATCGGGATGACGGATTAATGTTTATTCCCAATTTCAGTGAGCCCTAAGCGAATAAAATTCACAAAAAAATCATTAGGGGCCTAAATTACCTCGGTTTTAAGGTTGAAGTGACTTCTAATCTTAAAATTGTCAACTATCTAGATATCACCCTTAATTTAAACGATGGATCCCACCAGCCTTTTCTCAAATAAAATAGTTTTCCCACTTATATTAATATTTTATCCAATCACCCCAAAAACATTATAAAACAGATACCCAATATAGTAAATAATAGGATTAACCATTTATCATCTAACATGAAAACTTTCAATGCAAGTAAAAATATTTATAACAAGGCCCTTCAAAAAAGCGGATTTAAGAAAAAAATTAACCTATAATAAACCTACTATAGACCCCGAATCATCTAACACTAAAAATAAAAATAACTGTAGAAAAAGAAAGATAATTTGATTTAACCCTCCATACTGTAAACTAACAAATATCAATATTGGTAAATTTCTCAAATTAGTAGACAAACATTTTAATATCAACAATCCTCTACGAAAAAGTTTTTAATATGAACACTCTAAAAATCAGCTACTCTTGTATCTCAAATATAGACAACATTATAAATTCTCATAATAGGCAAATTTTAAAGAATTAATGTAATACTGACTCTGAGTCCGGAATTTTAAATAAATGCAATTGTAGCTCCGTGGATGCCTGCCTGGTGGAGGGCAAATGTAAATCCAGACAGGTAATTTATGAAGCTCACATTTCACCATCCAACAACATGGATAATTACTGGACCTATATTGGTATGTTCGCGGGACCTTTTAAGCAGAGATATTACAATCACAGGTATTCAAAAATACCAGACAGCCCTTTCACGGAGATTCTGGAAAATGAAGGAAGAAGGGCTGAACCTTGTAATTAGCTGGAGACTGATAGGTTCAGCCCGAATTCCGAGGAATTTTCGTGATAGGTGCGATCTGTGTCTGCAAGAAAAAATACTAATATTAAAGTACCCAAACCAGCACCTACTCCTGAATTTTAGAAAGGAATTCATTAGTAAGTGCCGCCATAGAGCGAAATTTGTGAACATTTAAAATTTAAAATTCTAAATTTAGTTTTTAGGAGAGTAAATATAAATCAAATTGTTTTTAGTAAATTAATTAAATTTTTAAATAGTAATTTTGAACCCCTCTACCTTCTCTTTCCTGTATCTTTTGAATACCTACCTTTATAAATTAAGGATACTTATACTAATTTAACCCCCGATTTCTTCTGCAAGTATATATATCTTTTTCTCAACATTAACTTTTTAAAAAATTTTTATAAAAAATTTTAAAATAATTTTTAGAAAATTAAAAAAAAAATATTAAATTTTATTTTATTTTTTTATTTTTTATTTTATTTTTATTTTATTTAAATCTAGATTTATCATTAATCAGATTAACTTAATTAAATTTAATTAAATCATATATCACCTTTTTCCCTTAAATATGTTTTTTCTATAAATCTTATTTTCTAATACTTTAACCCATTTATAAACGCTAGTTTTGTTTGTATCGAGCGTCTCTAAAAATGGAAATTTTTCTTTTCTTTTTTTCTTTTCTTTTTCCTTCTTCTTTTCCCTCCCTCTCTTTCTGTTTTGTTTAACCCACTTCTCTATCAAACACTACTTCCTATTCCATCCGTTAACCCCTTTTCCCTTTGTAAAGCTAGACAAAGCCAAATTTTCAAATTTTTTCACTTACAACTAACTCTATAAGTAAAATTGTCCAAAATCTAAAAATAGACATTGATTGCTAACCGATTTTTTGTGACGTAAATTTTTTTACTTCCGTGTGATTTCTTAACCTTCCATTTTTTTATTTCTTTTTTATTTCATTTTGAAATGTGGTAGTTGCCGATGAGATATGAGATCTCTCTTAGGGATTTCATGTTGAAATGATCATTCAACAGTTTTGAACATCAAAATTTATTTTATTATATATATATATATATATATATATATATATATATATATATATATTCGTGTACAACAAAGCCATAGTGTTGTTTTACCGACAAATCCGAGGAAAACGACAGAAATAACCTATTTGAAACGAGTAAGTTTTTCAACGAAAAAACCTGCAAAGATTATGTCTATAACCAGAAAGAGACAGTTGAAGATTTTTGATATATAATGAGAAAGAGGGTTTGGAAAATCTAAAACTCACGGGGTATAATTAAGACAGAAATTCAAGGGATGAACAGCTATTAACTTAGATTGTATAAATGAATGACAGAAAAGGAAAGAGAAAACTGGTAACGACTTAAAAGATATTTATAGATACAAAAGCAGGAAGAGCAGACATCATCGCTCACGTCCTGAAGAAACACAGCATAGAAGAGAAGATAATAGGATTCGGACTGCTAATTACAGGTGGCTAATTACAGGTGGCTAATTACAGGTGGTTAGTAGGACAAACGTTTAACTCAACAAGTTAAGAATTATCATAAAGATTTATCGTATATTTATCACGGCTAAATGAATATTTTCTTGTTCCTGGTTGCCTTTGTGTTCTGCTCTAGTTTTGTGCATAATTTACATTCGTTTTCTTATTTTTTCGTTTTTTTTATTGTTCCCAACAGCTGCTAGTTCATCCTTAAATAGAAATGCGACACGTTAATAATTCCAATATCGAGTAACTAAATTTACCCAACATTTCAGAAAACTTGCCGGGCGAAATAAAGCTTTCATTTCTCGAATGACTAATTTTGTTTCGACTGTCTATAGATAGGCTATTAAAAAGGACTACTAATGCGGCTGCTCATGTTTTTTCCTAAAACATAATCCGGGTGGATTGCTTTACGGCGTTCTTTCTATGACGTAAAGGCAGGTGTTATTACCATGGCAACTTTTTGTTTATTTTGGTCTCTTACTCACGATGAAATAGATTTAAACCTACTCGGGCTTCGGACTGGGATTCAAGTATCGGTTCTTATCGGAAATTATAGAAGAACCAGGTATCGTGTATTCCAACCCCGTGGCGGCACATCTCTCATTGCACTATCGAGGCAGGGTTGGTGGATACCAATGCCAGCGTGACAGGGATCGCATCTGTCTTTGCCCTCGGTCTATATGTACAATTATGACACTTCATATTGAACAGACCTTGTGTCACACCTTACCAGAATGGGGAGAAAATTAAATATCTACCAAAATGGGAAGAATGGTAAATACCTACCAGAATTAGGAGCAAAGTAAATACCTAACAGAATAGAGAGAAAGATACCTATAGCAGTAAGGACGGTCAGCCATGTCTGGTACAAGGCCAATTCACTAAAATAGCCGACAATTCCTACAACTTAAGATTTTATCAGAATTATCAGAAGTTTATCAGAAGGTGGATTTGTAGAAGAATAGAAGTATACTTTTTGCATGTTTGAATAGAAATTTATTAATAGAACAGAATAACATAAACTGGAAGAAATTAAACGTTCAATGCGAAACAGTAGTAAGGAGTTAAGGGTATCAAGAGCTCGTAGTAGTAACGTGTGTATGAGCGTTACCGTTGGGTAGGAATGTCTTTGAAGTTATCGCCCAGTCTTAAAGTGTACTGTTCGTTTATCCAGTATAAGAGTAAACGGGCGAACGGTGAAAAGGAAAGAGGTGAAGGAGAAAGATAGAGATAATAACAACCACAATTATGTTTGTCATCTTCTCTCTGGTGACAGGCAAACTTGCCCGTCTTTTATTTTGTTTGTGGGGCTTGAAAATTTAGGAATTTACTCCCGGATGTGATTCCGGCCTTTCCAATGGACGACGAACAAACTTCGCGCCGGCCCGCGAAAAGTTCCGTAAAAGAATTTGTTTCTGAGAATTGAAGATTATTTGAATTTTGTTTATAGATATTTTCTAGTTTTCTATTGTCCGAAAAACATCATCAAGGTGTGAAATTTCACGAGTTTTGTTTTGGATTTGCTTTTGCGTGTGTGCTAAGCAAAGTTTGTGAATTTGAGTCTTTTTAATTTTCTAATAAAATCAATGAGTCAGTTCTTAGCATTTGAATTTTAAATCTAGATCTTGTTTTGTTCACTACATACCTACCAGAATGGAGGGAAAGGTAAATATCTATCAGAACTGGAGAAAAAAGTAAATACCTACCGGAATAGGGAGAAAGGAAATACTTACCAGAATGGGGAGAAATATAATTCCCTACCAGAATGGAGAGAACGGTAAATACCTACCGGAAAAGGGAGAAATATAAATATCTACCGGAATAGGGAAAAAAAGTAAATACGTCATGATTCAATACACTGAGTTAGCATTTCACCCTGTTTGTACTATTCGTAGCAGTCTGACAGTAAAAAAATGCCTTGTACAATATAACAACCATGGGAAAGAATGTCTAAATATATATTTCTTATTCGGTTATCAGGGTTTCTTTCCTATATTTATGTTTCTGAAATGAGGTATTTTAATTATTTACGCTATTTACATTGTTTGAACTATTATATTCACTGTCGTTTCCACATTCACGACATTTCAACCGCTGTAAAGTACTGCTTAAACTGACCAGTTCTTGTTCATATTTCTTTGGGTCACCACTTATGACTTTTATACGATTTTCCAAGCAGCGGACGATCCTTTTTTTTACATTCTATGGTTGGTGGGAGTTGAAATTGAGGTATTTTCCGCTGAATGTTGGCTTGTGATATATGGATGTCTTTTTCTATTGTAAACTGTATCAATGAGCTTATTGAGTTCACATGGTCTATTAGTAGCTGGACCTCTTCCTGATGTAGTCAGAGTATGAAAGTATCATTTACGTATCTCAGCTGTAGCGTTATTTTAGTGATGTGGATAACATATATAAATGAATGCAATGCAGAAACCAGTTATACGGAGTGATAGAGAAAAATAATAACAAAGAACAAAACTGTAATATGAGCTCTGGTAAAAAAAAGACGTTTACTGAGACATTAGGTTTATAAATGGCAAAAATTCATGACAAGGACATAGTCTAGTGGATAGAAGCGTTGGTTGAATCCAGTGACTTGCCCCAAAGAATTTTGGTTTCAATATCTGGCTACAGCAGAGGCGAACAAAACTTCGAGAGTTGAGGTAATTAGAGATAACTGATACTGAGACATCTGGAAGAGGAACAGCTTGTGGAATTAGAACAATCTACACCGGTGAACGAAATAAAGTGTTCAGTTTGAAATTCCAATTACCCGAAGAACAGGCGCACGAACGAAATGAGGCGCAGTGAATTTTAAATGATTGTTTTTTTTAAAAATATGTTTTGGAGTACATAATATAGCCGGTTTCATTTAGGTTATTTTTCTTTTATTTATGTTTCCATCACTTTTGTTATGATATATTTTACACTGCGTTATTAGAAGGTTTGGTGAAGAATGGTAAAACATTGTAAAAACATGGATGCAAATTTACTGTCGATGGTCTAGCGATTCTAAATATTTTCGAAAAGTTGTGAATATGGCAACAAAGATGAGGACAACAATTTGGACTATTAAATAGTGTAAATAGCCTATTTACTGCTCAAATAATTTCCCCTTTGATCACTTTTTGTTTTCAGTTTTAGCTTTGTTTTGTTTATTTTTCATTATTGTTAAACCGTCTTCTTTGTCTTTCCATTCTCATTAACACAGAAATCTTTTCACACTCATTGGCACATGAATTTTTAGAACTTTTCTATTTGAGTCAATAGCTTCCTTGATTGAGATTGTACTCATCCTGTTCGTTTCTTATTAACCTCCATTACAGTTTCCTTATTGTAGGATGCGATTCAAATCAGGAAATATCAAAAGTTTAAGTTTTCTTGACAGAATCTGTTTTAACGCATTTATATGTCTACCATTCACCTATGCATTGAATATTACTGCCATATATGATCTGGTGCTGCTGCTATATATTTATAGATTCCTCATAAAATACAAAGAAGAATCTGCAATGCTATCGGTCCTGAGTTGGCATCTCGGATTCAGTCACTTCCCCACCGCCGTAACGTAGCTTATCTGTGAATATTTTCATGGTCATTTTTCTGATGAGCTTTCCTGTTTGATACGCAGACTCTATAAATTTTGGCGGCTAGGTTTCATCAATTTACAGTCAAAATGGCTAAATGCAATCGTAAGTTCTTTGCTAACAGTTTAATTTCTTGCACTTTCCGCTTATGAAAATTTATTCCTGTTTCTTGCTTTCCACTCAACATTTTTTATCTTTAAAAATCTAAATGCAATGTCAGTCGTTATTCTCTGTCTTCTTAATTTCTGTTTTTTATTATTCTCTCTCCTTAATTATGTTGTCTTCTTCTCATATTATTATAAGTCCTATGCTAACGGTTTCTTCTCTCACTTGTGGAACTCTCGTCTGGCTTCTTGCTTTCCACTCAACTTTGACATTCAAATATTTAAATGTAATGTCAGTCGTTATCGTCTGTCTTCTTAATTCCTTTTCTTTTATTGTTCTCTCTCCTTCATTATGTTTTCTTCTTCTCATATTAGTATAAGTCCTATGCTAACAGTTTCTTCTCTCGCTTATGAAACTCTCTTCCGGTTTCTTGCTATCTTATGAATTCGCTCTTACATGTATCCAATATTGTAGCCTTTACAGACGTTTTCCAAACTTGGTTTTAAAATTTAACGGATAAATTAACACGTCGATGAAAACAAAATTTAAAAATTTGTACATATATATATATATATATGTGTGTGTGTGTGTGTGTGTGTGTGTGTGTGTGTGTGTGTGTGTGTGCGTATATTCATCTGTACATGTGTCTGTATACCAATATATATTTGTATGCGTATGTACTTAACTATTTGTCCATATGTGGACAAAAACGCATGATAAATAAAAGAAAACGTCGAACAGGAAATAGAAAACGAACAAAGAATTACTGTAAAATATATATATACATATAAAATATATATATATAAAATATATAAAATCTATATAATATATAAAATATATATAATCTATTAGAGAGAAAGAGAGAAAGAGAGAAAGAGAGAGTGTGTGTGTGAGAGAGAATATTATTGTACGTATAGCGTTTTTGTGCTTTAAATAATAATTTCAAGTCTTTCTTTGCTGTCTTCATCTTGTTTCTCATTTAACCAAGAAAATACCTTTCATCAGTTTTTTTTTAATTTATTTTATCCAATCGGTCCTTCAATTTTCGCTGTGACCAGCATAGCAAGTCGTAGTCTTTAGATTATAATACAATAATTTTTTTCTTTTTTTTTAATCATCTCATCCCAAGCAAGGCATTCCACTGCCACTATTGCGCATGGGGCTACATAGGGGAAGTTAAAGAGAAGGAGGGGTTAGACATAGGGAATGTCAGGAGAAAGGTGACAGATGAGTAAGGATATCGAGGATGAGGATTGGGCAGATGGGAAGAGTGTTTGATAGAATGGGAGCAGGTTATTGTGTTAGGAGGTGTCTATTGACCTTACATTTAAACTCCTGGAGATTGTAGCCGTCGGGGAAGCAATCGTGTGGAAGGGAATTCCACAGTCGGGAAGTGCGAGGAAAGAAACTGTTGGAGTAGAAGTTGCGGTTGCATTTTATCGGTTTCACTGTAAAAGGGTGGGATCTAGTTGCTAATCTAGTATCTCGTTCAAATTCGTATTTAGGCGGCACCAGTGATCTAAGTTCATCGGAGCAGAAGCCGTGAAAGTATTTATAGAAGAGACACAGGGAAGCCACGTCACGCCGGTGGGAGAGAGACTGCAGGCGGTCTGCCAAGTCGGTATCTATCACATTACAGACCCTCCTCTGAACCTTATCGAGAAGCCCGAGGAGAATAGCAGCGGCACTCGACCAGATATGGCAGCAGTATTCAATGCACGGGCGGATGGTAGATTTATATATGTGCAGGATAGATTTAGACGGAAAAAACTTCCGGGCCCTACACAGAGAACCGACTTTCATAGCAGCGGATTTAGCAATAGATTCGATATAGTCATTCCATTTGAGGTCCGCTGAAAGTGTGAGACCAAGGAGGCGTAATGTTTTACTCTCTGGGAGGCAAGCCTGGTCCATGCTAATGGGAGGTAGGTGAGATTGACGATGGTGGTTAATTGAGAGTAACTTCGTTTTAGAAGCATTAAAATTTACTAGCCATTTCTTACCCCAGTCCAATATGGATTGGAAGTCTTTTTCAATCTCGGCTGCGAGGTTAGCTTTGACGCCTACACCAGATTTTTGTAGGAGGCGAGAGTAAACTGTGGTGTCATCGGCGTACAAACCTACTTGGGCTCTTATGGAATCAGGGAGATCATTAATGTATATCAGGAAGAGTGTAGGACCTAAGATGGAGCCTTGGGGGGCACCTGCGTTTGTATGGTAGTTCTGGGAGGCATGTCCGTTTAATACCACCTTCATTGTGCGGTTAGAGAGGAATGACTGGATTAGTTCAAACAAATGTCCAGTTATACCATAGCTCCGCAGTTTACATAGAAGGCCAGCATGCCAAACTCTGTCGAACGCCTTAGATATATCCAATGCAACGGTTCGGGCTTCGACATTCCTGTCGAGTGCCTGGTATATGTACTCGGTGATGGTCGTTAGCATATCAGCAGTAGACCTGGTGAAGCGGAAACCATATTGCTTGTCCGAGAGAAGCCTGTGTGCTGTGAGATGCTGAACCACCTCGGCGTTGATAATTGCTTCGAACACTTTGCCAAAGATCGGAAGAAGGCTGATAGGGCGGTAATTTGCAGGGTCCGAGGGTTCTCCAGTGTTTTTAAATATAGGAACTACAGAGGAAGATTTCCAACAGGCAGGAAAGCAGGAAGCAGATAGGCAGAGGTTGTAGAGCTTAGAAAGGACAGAGGAGAGTTCAGGGGCACATTTCTTTAAGACTATGGTTGGGATTCCGTCACCACCACTCGCTTTGTGAGGGTCAAGTTTTAAAATTATCTTAGAGACAAGCGAAGGTGTCATGTGGACATCATTCAGTTGTGCCTCGGTTCTAGGTGAGAAGTCGGGTGTAAAAACTCCAGATGAGTCCAGACTCGAATTGTTCGAGAATCTGCGGGCAAAGCATTCAGCCTTATCTGCTGGGGGAGGTGAGAACCTCAAATTTGTTGATTAGCGGGGGTATTGTGGACTTGCTCTTGTTAAGTACTCTTTTACAGAGTCGCCAGTAGTCTTTAGCGCCGAATTTAGAGCATGCTATGCGTTGCTTCATTCTGGCAGCAAACAACATCTTAGCTTCGTTTAGTATCCTTTTACACTTATTACGAGCTGAAGTGGAAAGGCACCTGTTTTGGTCCGACGCGTAGTTACGATAGAGTCGGAAGAAATGATTCCGGTGGGCAATGGCAGCCGAGCAAGCGGGTGAGAACCATGGAGACGAATGAGATTTAAGCAGGAATTTCATAGCAGGGATAAAGGCATCGATGCCAGCCTTAACCCAGGAGGAGACCTCGGATGCACATTCTTCGATGGGAAGACTAAAAACGTTGTTCCAAGGGATGTCACAGAGGAAGTCTTGGAACGAATCCCAGTCTGCTCTTTGATAACAGTAGGATACTGGGTTTCATGGGTCGGGCGGGAGTGGAGTGAAATATTGACGGACACTACAGTGTGGTCAGAGTTTCCGAGTGGGCAGAGTTGTCTGGTAGTGCAAGAGTCTGGGATGGAAGTGAAGCAGAGGTCTAGAAGTGAGTCCCTTCCGTTAGGGTTGTCGGAGAAACGCGTGGGGAAGTCCACTACTTGCGTAAGGGATTGGGTGATTGAAAAGTTCATGGTGTGAACACCAGCAGGGTCGGTGACAGCGTTCTTCAGCCACTTGGTGTGGTGGGCGTTAAAGTCACCAAATACGAATACCTGGGCAGAGGGATGGGAAGAAATGGCTTTGTCAATATTGTCAGAAATGATATTAAGTAACGAACAGTCAGGGGAGGAAGGAGAGCGGTAGAGAAAGAAGAGATAGCTAATCGAGCTGAGAAGTGAGAGGCAGAAGCACATGAAAGAATGATCTGGGGATTCAAAAGATGACACCTTAGCTAAGGGAAGGTTTTCGCTGACATAGACACCAAGCCCATGCATATGAACATTGGAGTCCTTCCTGAAGAAGAGAAGGTTTAAGAAGGGTTAAGATTAGTTTCACATAGGGCTAATATATCAGGTGAGTTATTATAGAGGAATGAATCTACGCTGAGGAAGTTGGTGCGGATACCAACTTAGGTACCTACGCGTGTAACACTGTTGCTGTAATTAATGTAATAAACTGTATTTTGTAAATGCATCATATTTCCTAAGAAAATCATTATAATGGAAGAAAAAGTCAACAAAGAGAGGCAGCAAGAGAACGGCAGAGAAAAAGACGAGAACGATTACAAGCAGATGAATGACAAGCAATCCTTAAACAAAAAGAGAACGAATGTAAGCAAGGAGGAATGAAATGAACGAAGAAGAGAGAGAAATTTATATTCATGATTGTTATTGCAATATTTTGTTCAAATGGTTAAGTTCAGATAACTAATGATGCGACAGTGGAATTTCAACGGATATTTTATTATCACAGAATTTAGGGAAGAATAATAATCAGAATATTAAAATAAGAAAACCGTGAAATTTTCGCAGGATAAAACTAGTATATATATATATATATATATATATAAACCTCAAGTTAAAACGCGAACAAGGAAATCATTTATAATTTTTGTTATACGCCTACTGTGGGAGAGAGAGAGAGAGAGAGAGAGAGAGAGAGAGAGAGAGAGAGAGGGAAAGTCTTTTGGTCTTTTCTTTTAAGAAAAGTCGGTATTTGTTGTGTCATGATTTTCCTGCATATCTGACCACTTGTAAAATCAGCTTATGAAGATTTGTCACGTCCCACTCTTCACTTCTTTTGATGCAAATCGAGTCCAATCTGAGAACATTGAATTTGATTTGTCACCCAAGTGACAACTCTAATGCGTTTATTTTCGTTGCTTCAGTAAATAATGGTGTTGATATGCAAATGTTTCAATGCTGGTTCTAAATAGGATCATGTAATTCCCTAGGCTCAAGAAGAAGCCATTAAACATAAAATTGGCGCGGGCTTAGTGTAGACTGGATCAAATGACAAATATTTTAAAACTAATTAGAGATGATTTGAACAAAAAACAAGGTTACGATTCTCCTAAGGATTATAAAAAGCAAATGATTTTTTTGTAATAAGGCAATCAACTCGGAGCTGACTCATAAATGCCAGCCCGTACAAAAGTTTTCTTGACACAAAGAGGTCCAATTGTCTACGCGATACGACCATTTCTTTTACCTCTCTATAAGCTGCAGGCGAAACAAAGCACAAACGCTGACAACATCGTCACAAACTAAGCCGGTGGTAAAACCTCAAATGACCTGCTAACGACATGACATCCCTGGGACTAAACGTGCAGTTGGAATGTTCATACCTTTTTCCTAACATTTTATCTACCTTTCCACGAACTTCAAATAAAGTATTCTTTGTTACAAAACATACATTTTAAATATGTACAAATTGTATACAAATATCAACTCTCTTTCTCTCGCACACCCACACATTGACAATTTTACATACAAAAACTTTGTTGTAAAAATGTAAATAATCAGATGCATTAAATATTATATATACTAGTTCAAATATATTTTACTTCATAAATTCAGATTTGACAAACAGACAAATCTCCATTCGACTATTTTATTCTAGGTTACATTGATAATTTTTATGGATAATTATATCAAACAAATACATAGCCTGAAAGAATTGTCCAGAAAGAGAGTATTAGGTACCGCCACTCAATTGCCGAAAAACAGCATAACATGATGTTAAAATAACAAATAAAAACAAAGTTTTACCGTCAAAATGTTAATGCTATTTTTAAGAGGAAAGATCGAATTTTGTTGTCATTATTTTAACATTTTTTTAATCCTTTCTAACAAGTTCGAAATTTTAATTAAAATGTCTTTTTTTTGTTTTCCGTCAGCGATTCAGGCTGTTTACGTAATGTGACTATTAAACAAAACGTAATATTACGCAAGTCGTTTTACGACATTGAAATACACATTAATTTGAAAATTTCTGCAAAAATCAATATGTCTGATCTTAAAGAACCTTTCAGGACTTATTCGCAAATTAAATTATTTTTGCAACATCGATATCCACTGGACCACAACGATGTGCGTTGTGGTTCAGTGGATATCGGCTCGGAACGAGAAACCGGCGAGCCGAGTTCGAATTCCAGTTGGATTCATTGTATTCACTTACGCGCAAATACCCTTGGGAAAGGTATTAATCCGTCTATTCTTTCCAGTTATGGGTTAAATAACAGGACAGATTGGGTTCTATAGCCTTGGTCGGCAACCTGTCTACCACAGAAAGCAATGGCAACCTACTGCGGGATAATCTTCTGCCCAGTCAGTCATGTCTCTTTCGAGACATGATCGCCAAAGCGTGTTTCACGAATGGCACTTAACTGACTTTTTTTTTTAATTACGGGACCATTTTTCCGAAAATCTGCTCCGAATAAAAAAAAATAAAAAAGAAACGCATTAAAATTACGCCATTTTCAATGGAGGTAAAGTTTAATTGATTTTATAAATTATATAAGTTTAGAATAATGTGCGTTTTGGGATGGAATCATGACTTGAACAAGTAAGCCATGTTTTATTATTTTTTTGTTCGTTTTTGCCTAATCTTTTTGCATAATTTAAAACTTTTCATGCCTAATTGAAGGATTGATTTTGTTTTTAGCAGAAATTTCTTTGAGTGGAATCTCGTCTTTATTTTATTTTATTTTTCCTTAATATGTCAGTCTCTTTCTTTCTTTCTTTCTTTCTTTGTTCTTCTCTGTTGTCAGGTTGTATTTTAGTCAGGTTGGTGTATAGGTCATACTGGCTATAGTCTCCCATTTCCCCATCATTCTCTGGCTAAAAAGTTAAAAAAATTTTTTTTTTCAACTCACTGGCAGAAACAATGTGTGTTTTGGGATGGAATCATGACTTGAATAAGTAAGCCATGTATTTTTTTTTTGGCTCGTTTTTGCCTATTTTTTTTGCTTAATTTTAAAACTCTTCATGCCTAATTGAAAGTTGATTTTGTTTTTAGCAGAATTTTTTTTGACTGGACTTTAACTAAATTAAAACTTAGTAAGTCACTTTTTTCCCCCAATTGGAGTAGATAGACTAAACTATCGCCCAGTTCACTGAAGAGGCTCATCCCTTGTTCCCTGTTTAGGATGTGGTTTCCGGCTTTCTTTTTTCCAATCTTTTTACTCTTAAGTAGCCCCCTGCGCATCAGTGGCGTTACCGCCTTGCTTGGGGTGATATGATTAAAAAAAAAAATTCTGAAGAAGAAAACAAATTTCGATGAATAATGAATTTTTATAAGAATTGTTTTCAGTTTTTTCTTTATTAATTAAAGTTTAAAATATCTTTTTAAATTTCTTCCAGTTAACCAGTGGCTTTGGCTATGATGCGACAGTGGAATTTCAACGGATATTTTATTATCACAGAATTTAGGGAAGAATAATAATCAGAATATTAAAATAAGAAAACTGTGAAATTTTCGCAGGATAAAACTAGTATATATATATATATATATATATATATATATATATATATATATATATATGCGATGGTGACCTCAGCGAACAACATTGCCCCAAAGGAAATCAGACGCAGAAGAAAAAACAAGTGGATGACTGAAGAGATTCTCCACATGATGCAAAAGAGACGAAAAATAACGCCAAGACATGGAGCAGAGTACAAGAAACTTCACATGGAGATAAGGAACAAATGCAGACAAGCTAAAGAGGAATGGCTCAACAACAAATGCGCAGAAGTAGAGAGACTGAGCAGGACCAATAAAGCAGAGATGTATAAAGAGATAAGAGAACTGACAGGACAAAAACCTGCTCCTCAACAAGATGCATAAAATCCAAGGATGGAACAATCATATTGAAGAAAGGGGAAATACTCCAGCGATGGGAAGAGTATATAAAGGATCTTTTTGCGACAGGAGAGAACAACCGAGAATACATTCATGCCGACTGCGGAAGTGACCACGTCCCAGTCATCTGCAAACTAAGGGTGAAACTCCGGAGACTGAAGAAGCCCAGCACATCACCAAGGCTGCAATACGACACGCTTGTGAATGACCTCACCCTTCAGAAAGAATACAATAACAGCGTGAGAAAAAATATGAAGAACAAATTGGAAAAGGGCACTCAAAATGGGACTCACTAAAGGAAGCGATGGTGACCTCAGCGAACAACATTGCCCCAAAGGAAATCAGACGCAGAAGAAAAAACAAGTGGATGACTGAAGAGATTCTCCACATGATGCAAAAGAGACGAAAAATAACGCCAAGACATGGAGCAGAGTACAAGAAACTTCACATGGAGATAAGGAACAAATGCAGACAAGCTAAAGAGGAATGGCTCAACAACAAATGCGCAGAAGTAGAGAGACTGAGCAGGACCAATAAAGCAGAGATGTATAAAGAGATAAGAGAACTGACAGGACAAAAACCTGCTCCTCAACAAGATGCATAAAATCCAAGGATGGAACAATCATATTGAAGAAAGGGGAAATACTCCAGCGATGGGAAGAGTATATAAAGGATCTTTTTGCGACAGGAGAGAACAACCGAGAATACACAAGGAGGTGGATGGACCGGAAATACTAAAATCCGAAGTGGAAGCTGCAATAGCCAAACTGAACAGAAACAAAGCAGGTGGACCAGACGGCATAGTGATAGAGCTGCTGATAGCCTTGGAAGAATATGACATAGAAAAAATTACCGACATAATAAACGAAGTTTATAGCAGTGGAATAATACCAGACGACCTATGCAAGTCGATATTTATAGCACTACCGAAGAAACCAGATGCAAACGAGTGTGAACTACACAGAACTATAAGCTTAATGAGTCACATTACAAAACTGATTGTCAGAATCCTGATAAACAAAGCAAGAAACAGAATTAGGCCAGAGATAGGGCAGGAACAGTGCGGGTTCGTCAAAGACACTGGAACAAGGAACGCCATATTCATGATTAGGATGCTTCCGAAAGAGCAATACAAATGAAGAAAGACTTGTACCTATGTTTTATTGACTATGCGAAGGCATTCGACAAGATACGACACAAAGAATTGATGGAGATGCTCGGCAGCCTCCACATTTTTGGGAAAGACATAAGAGTAATCAAGAATCTCTATTGGCAGCAAACGGCCTGTATACGGACAGGTAACGATTTCAGTAGATTTACAAAGATAGAAAGAGGCGTAAGACAAGGATGTGTCTTTTCACCGGATTTGTTCAACTTGTACAGCGAGAATATTTTGAGGACCCTAGATGACACGCCAGGATTTGTTATTGGAGGCCACAACTTGAACAACATAAGTTATGCAGATGATACAGTGCTGATTGCAGACACGGTAAGGAAACTACAAGATCTCCTACAGAAGGTAGCGGAGGAGAGTGACAAAAAAGGACGACAAATAAACTTCAAGAAAACTGAATGCGTGGTCATCAGCAAAAGATACAACCCAAAATGCCAAATACAGGTGGAGGACACCAGAATCAATCAAGTACAAAAATTTAAATACCTAGGAAGTGTTCTAATGTTGTATATCGACAAACAACAAACACGCATATATATAAAAATATGAAGTTATATTTTTATTAATGACGATGGACCGTGTAGAATAGGGAACAGAGAATTGAGAGAGCGCGCTTCTAATGGGTTGACGGGAGTGTAGTCGTATCTGTTGTGTCTCTCTTTACCGGCCGATCTCTGTCGCTCCTCTACTACTACTGGCGAATCCGTGCGCCGAGGTCTTTTTATAATCTTCCAGAACCGGGACTTTTTCTTCCGGTTTTGCCTCGCCCACGCACGCCCACGTAATTCTCAGAGACACCTGTTCTGTTTGCCTCTGTAGTTATTTCCGCTGCTGCCGGAAATAAGGTCAAACAACATCCGTTCCTTTCAACGACCGGAAACACCCTCGCTTGCATCAGCCTTCCTCGGGTGGGGCCAGATTGTTATATTACAATCCTCGCCCTCCCATTTTCCAAAATGTTCACCTAAGAACATTTTAAGCGCAACACCCTCACACTCCTCCCCATGCCACACAAGCCCGACAATTGTATAAAACATGTGCACGCCAAAACAACAAAACATGTGCATGCCGAAACAAAAAAAACAACAAAAAATATATAGGGGAGCCTACATCGGCAACCCAACAATGTTCGTGTCCATCGTGAAAATTGTTCTACCAGCTCGATGTTTCATTGTTCCTTTTTTTTTTTTTTTTTTTAATATCCATTTTCACAGAATTGGGCAAAGTTCTTAAAAATGTTCATTTTCTTTCTCGACTCTGTCCATAAGCGTAGACGCCTCGATGCATAACCACATGATTATAGGCGGTAACCGCGCCCCAGTTTCTAAACTGACATCGAGTAAATGACCTTTGACCAACACTAGGCGTGTTTCTGCTCGAGTTTATTGTTACACATGTAACTTCATTTAATTTAATTTAATTTCAAACATACTATGTTTGAACACAGAAAAATGGCCATTATCTGCAGTACATATCATTCATAGTCTGACCGAGAAATGTTCAATAGAAAATGAAGAAAATTACCCTGATTCCAACGTTAATCCGCATGCAATTTACTTGTGGAGGATTAGAGGTTTCATCTATATTAATTTAGTCTAAAAAAATGGACCCGTGACTCGTAGTTCCTTAGTTTGTACAATGTTTTCTATTCCTTGAACTACTTCCTCTGGATTCGAATCCAAGCATATCTGATTTGTTGACATCTCTCTGTTTAACGCAGAGACATTTGAGTGTTGAACACCCGTTGACCCCGGAGTACTATTCACAACGGATAACTCCCTTTCCTTTCCCGAAGCACCGTTGCTTCTTTCACACTTAAAAATCCGCTTCCTAGCTATTATTCCAAGGATTATCATAACGCCGACTATGCCAGCAATGACTCCTATCGTCAACTTCTTCGGGAGTTCTTCATATCATTCACTAAATATTTCCATATCTATCTGTTCCAA
Organism: Ascarosepion bandense; assembly: GCA_037127315.1. NCBI lineage: Eukaryota > Metazoa > Mollusca > Cephalopoda > Sepiida > Sepiidae > Ascarosepion > Ascarosepion bandense. The sequence continues at coordinate 3,073,826 of JBBBDQ010000952.1, forward strand.
GGTATTTACTAGTTTGCGGATAGGAATCTCCTCCATATCGCGCAATTCTACCGGCATGGTGTCCACTGAAAAATTGGGAAATTTCTGCGTAATTGGGGACCAAACCACTGAACCAGAGACGTATAATTTACTTTATGCTTTAGATACTATTAATAATTTTCCACGTTTGTATCTTCCTAACTATTTCACTTAAACTATCGTTAATCCTCCCACTGCTTCTTTCCCAATCCTATAGCATATCAGCCAATAAGTCTACAAGACTTTTCAGTTGTTCTTTCTTTTTGTTCCGATCAACTGTGGAATCTGCAGGTCTATCCGTGTCAATATAAAGTTTTCAGAAATTAATATATCTTCAAAAGATATTTCCCAAGTCACATAAATGAAAATTCACAGAGGATGTTGAATTGATGGGAACCTGCACAAAAGCATAATTCACAAACATAGAAATGTAAGTCATTTTGTAGTGTACAGTCATTGAAAAGAAATCCAAAAAAAAAAGAAAACCTAACACTGCACAAACCAAAGAAAACATTGTTATCAACAAGTTAATCCAATTATCCACTTTAAAGAGTAGAAGAAACTTCCTTTACATGATTTTACATTTCACTTACTCAATAAAAGTAAGATTAATTAAGCAACATACCAGTAAACTCACTTCACATATATGGTAAAATATTAACAAAAAAAATAAATCATTAACTCAGATGTTTTATACTTACAGATAGGTAAATATCTCAACTTTATTCCTCCCGTCAACCCCCTATGCGCTCTCCGCTAGGCGTACTACTCTCTGCATGTAGTCCTGCACCCCCTCCGTTCTACCCTTAATGTGTTCGACACCGAACAATCCACATGTCTCAATTCTAGGGTCAGATCGGCAAAAGTATGCTGTTCCATTTTTTTTTTTCTAACTAGACTTATAAACACGAGCAGAAAACACACACACTATCAAATCAAAGAGTCACCTACCTTTGTTCCTTATATAGCAGCCGCACGACTATAGACATCAGTCTATAGTCGTGCGGCTCTATATATTTTCGTCTTTTTTTTCTTTCTATCTGGTAGTTTTAAGTCCGTTGAATTTCAATCGTCGCCGTGGCAACCAGCTCGCATCTAACTGTTTTGTTGTCTCAAAACAGCAAGTCACTAGGTACCAATTATTCGCCTCAAAACAGCAAACATATATATAAAAATATGAAGTTATATTTTTATTAATGACGATGGACCGTGTAGAATAGCGAACAGAGAATTGAGAGAGCGCGCTTCAAATGGGTTGACGGGAGTGTAGTCGTATCTGTTGTGTCTCTCTTCACCGGCCGATCTCTGTCGCTCCTCTACTACTACTGGCGAATCCGTGCGCCGAGGTCTTTTTATAATCTTCCAGAACCGGGACTTTTTCTTCCGGTTTTGCCTCGCCCACGCACGCCCACGTAATTCTCAGAGACACCTGTTCTGTTTGCCTCTGTAGTTATTTCCGCTGCTGCCGGAAATAAGGTCAAACAACATCCGTTCCTTTCAACGACCGGAAACACCCTCGCTTGCATCAGCCTTCCTCGGGTGGGGCCAGATTGTTATATTACACTAACAGGAGATGGAAAGTGCGACACAGAGATCCGAAAGTGAATTGGCATGGCAAAGGACGCGTTCCAGAAGCTGAGTAAAGTACTAACACACAGGAAAATTTCACTAGAAACAAAGAAAAGAGTACCGGATTGCTATGTAATGTCAGTTCTTCAATACGGCAGTGAATACTGGACAATATCATCGAAAATGAGGACAAAACTGGAAGCAGCGGAAATGTGGTTCTACAGAAGGATGCTGCGGATATCGTGGATGAGCATGCAAGCAACAATGAGGTGTTGGAAAGGAAATTAATACTGAGCATCAGGAAGAGACAACTGAAGTTCTTGGGACACGCAGTGAGGAAGGAGAGCTTGGAGAAACTGATACTGAATGGTCAGATAGAAGGAAAGAGAGACAGAGGAAGGCAGCGGATAACATATTTGCAGGGCCTGATCAGGTGGATGACGGAACAGGGGTTGCCAGGAGTAACAGGAGCCACAAAGGATAGGGATACGTGGAGAACCATGATCGCCTACGTCCTGAAGGGACAGGGCACATAGAAGAAGAAGAAGAAAAAGTATTTACAAATAGAAAATTCATAAACTTAATACAAATCACTTAGAGTTTAAAAAATAAATAAATTTTAGATAATAGAGTTTTAAATTTTAAATAAAAAAGGTTTTTAGATTTAGATAATAGAGTTTTAAATTTTAGATAATAGAGTTTGAAAATTTAGTTAATAGGGTTTTAAATTTTAAATAATAGAGTTTTAAAAAATTATTTTAAAAAATAATTTCTAATCTTTTTTATTATGTAAAACTGCACATTTTCTTTTACTATGGAAACTTATAAGAAACTTATCATTAAAAGGTCAAATGTTTTAAGGGCTACAAAATGTTAAACTGGGCTATAACTTTTGGTCACCAAACTTCCAGATTGATTGATAGGTGCTGTCATCGCCTACTTGATAGATCAACGAGTTAGATCTTTGTGATTAAGAAATACTAAATTTCATGCCATAGACAAGTAACATTTGTTTCAAATCAGATTAAATTAACTTTAAATTTGATAACTTTCCAAAAATAACGAGAAAGAGACGTATATTTTTTTATTTTTGCAAGATTTTTAAAATAGAGAATTAACTTCTGTTTACAAATGTGTCAATCGCTCAAAAAAAAAAAAAAAAAGCCCAAAATCAAACATTTTAAAAAAAATCTCAAAATTTTATATTTTAATGAATATATTTTCTGTTTAAAATACAACCGAGTATTTTACTTAGTGGAAATAGTAAATTTAATCATTTAGCTTTTATTTAGGTTAAAATCAAAATTTAAAGAAAAAGATTTTTATTTTTAAAAATACAATTTAAAACTTAGGGAATCGAAAACTGTAGATCACGGTCAGCGCCAGGGTCTTTTGTCAAACTCCGAATCTATGATATGCCCCCCTCCCCACACCTCTACTACATCTATATTTTCATATGATAGTAATGGATATCAGCTCGGAATGAGAAATCAGAGAGACGAGTTCTTATTGTAGTCAAATGCCTTGCAATCACTTACGCGCATATATCCTTGGGAAAGGTATGAATCCATCTCTTCTCCCTCCAGCTATGGGTCAAATAGCAGAACAGAGTGGGTTCTCTAGTCTTGGTTAGCAACCCGTCTACCGCAGAAAGAAATAACATTCTACTGCGGGAAAATCTTCTGCCTATACAATCATGGATCGAAACAGACATGATCGCCCAAGCGTGCATCTCGTATGACACTTAACTGAGTATTAGTATAGAATATAAATTTTATTGCAACCTAATTAGGTACAAAACTAGATCCTATGCAGTATAGATGAACAATTAAACTAGAAAATTAAAAATCAATACAATGTCACAAATACAAACTAGGGACATGTCATAATAGACTATTTCATCTTAAATGTACAAAAATTCATTACTTTTATTCATAATATTATTCAGTGCTAAAATCATAAAAAACATCGTTGATTCTAAATAAATCAACGATGTTTTGCGGATATGTCTTTTACATTAATTTGAAATTTTTTCTCATTAAAAAGTTGAAAATTTTTACATTAAATGATATGAATAAAAATAGTAAATTTTATATCGTGTTTTTTCGAAATTTAGCATGAACAAAATGAATTCACTGATTTCGACAAGAGTAAAAAAGAAGATTGAAAAACTGCGAAGATTTGAAAACTTTAATAGTCAGTTGTGCTTTGTTTAATTGGTAACGTATATAAATGTAGGTAGAAAATGTTGGAAATCTAAACTTATTTATAAATGGAACTTTGTCTCTGTGTGTGTGTGTGTGTGTGTGTGTGTGTGTCTGTGTGTGTGTGTGTGTGTGTATCCGTTACCTATAGACTCCGAAACGGCAGAACCGATTTTCATGAAAATTTACACAGTTGTACTATAAGCGTCTACGAGTGTTTTTAACTAGGTCCTGTGTCGAGGTACCCCCGATAAATATCGAAAATCGATAATCGGAAAAATCAGGTTGTACAAGGAGTGGTCCGGTTTTAATCAAATTTTATACACTCATAGACAAAGACATAAGAAACGATATTCAGTAGTTTCAAGGTTGCAGTTCTTACAATAGTGCAGAAAATCGATAATATATATGTATATATATATATATATATATATATATATATATATATATATATATATATAAGGCAAGATGTTTGACTCTAAGTAGGTATAATTGTAGTATTTAGTCTCAGCCATGATGCCATTTACTCAGAGGACTTATTTGACCTTCAAAATTCAGTTTACAACGAAAAGAACTTATTTGATATCGATACCAGGAAATCAAAATTAGACTTACATCCATTCATTTTTCTTTCAGTCTACGGTTTCGCTTTAACTGGAAACAACTATTGCTTTTTAGTCTTTCGTGCCAACGTCCAAAGAGTCTGAGCTCCAGGACCATGGATTAGTGTTAAAGCTTGCATTACACCCGAGCAACGCCGGGCTATACTGCTAGTATTTTATAGATGAATGAATTGTCTGTCTTTGTAGGGGTCATGATTACCGGCCCCTGGCTTGGGCTGATCGTAGCCCAGCTCCTGCTCTTTCTTCCTGCGATTTCACCGAGTCAACACGAAGTAATTCTAGCTCCATGAAGCTCAACCAGCAGTCACATGGTGTTCGAAGAAGACAACATAGATTCGAGGATGCCCCAACAGTTGCAGCAAAGTATCAGAAAAGGGAATCCCTCTTCAACTTGAAGACGAATGTATTTTGACGTCGCAACTGAAAAGAAGAACTAATAACAGAATGAACTATACTGATTCCAGTTAAGTTTTCACAAAAATCATTTTTTGCAACCATTTTCTTAAACCCTATTTTGTATCGTCCCTCTCTTTCTTCCTCTTTCTGTTATAAAGCCTTTCCCTTTTCCACTCAAGTTTGGTGTTGTCCTGTTTTCTCTCGCCGTGTCACGTCAAGGCTATTTTACCCTTATTTTCTACAGAAGACAACTTAACTGGTCACTAAAATTCTAAGAGGTTTGAAAACCCGCATACTTTGCTAAAAATCCGCATAAAAAACTTGATATCAACGGTTGATGGTTTTTGCGCCGGCCCTGCTGTAGACTCCCCGGTGTTGTAGTGACCATGATAGAAGTTGACCAGGTTACATCTTTACAAGTGAGTTTTTATAGGATAAATTTTGTAGCCCTGCGCCAAAGTGGTTTTGAATTCGTAGTTGTTCTGTTAGATTAGTTACTAATTATAACGAGAGACCAGCCTTCCCAGTTAATACCCCCTAAATAAGGAGAAGAGATAGATTTAAGCATTTCGAAGTTTATGATATTTACCTCGCCTCCCTAATGAGACGTAATGTAACACAAGGTCGAATTTATGGTGGGGATTTACGCTCGGGCCATGGCCAAAATTTGCCCTGTCTCCGCAACCGTCGATTGCTATGGCCTCGTTGGCGATTACCGACCCTCACCTTACTGAAATTAGTGAAATAAGGTGGTGCGGCCCCAGGCATCTTTTCTGCGGGGATCGGGCACCTCTAAGTATTTAAATTTTTTCAGTTGCGTATCTGAGAGTAACCGAGCCGCAAAGACAGAGACGCAACTGAGATATAATCAATCCTACCCGGCATGCGCCAGGTAAGTATTTCGAAGTGAATTTGTTCGAAATTTGATATCTACTGAAATTTGAACTCGGCTATTCTGTTTTCCGCGCCGATAACAAGTACGCTCGTTGCACACTAATCAGGAAGTGAACGAGATAAATTACTTAATGGATTTGTTATAAATAGCCAATATATAAATATATATATATATATATATATATATATATATATATATATATATATATGATAGAATAATTAAAGAATAGGTAGGAAAAGTTTCTTTGATAGAACATGTTTCACCTTATTAAGTTTCTTGAGAGACTTGTTAATAAGACACAGATTAAAAAATAAAAAACATAATAGATTCTGCTCATACACATAATTTTAAAATTAGTCTGTAGTTTAAATACGCTTGGCATGTGCTTTATTTTTGCATACATGCATTTAAAAAGACATTTATGCACACTTACATTTGAAATAAACATCTATAGCTTTTGTTACACGTGGCACGCATAGATATAAAAAGGCATAGGTTTCCTACATTTAAAAATGATCATCTATTGCATTGTTACACGTGACACAAGTCTGACCAATGAAATCAAAGCTCAATCAACATACTGTCTCTGTTTTTTTAAAAGAATATTTAAAAATTTTTTTTAAATCAGTGTCTTATTAACAAATCCCTGAAGAAACTTATTAAAGTGAAACATGTTACATTAATGACACTTTTCCTACCTGTTCTTTACTTATTCTATCATATTGTTGGATTTCAATCCATATATTCGACTCATATATATATATATATATATATATATATATATATATATATATATATATTGTTTTTTTCTTTTGTTTTTTTTTTTGCTTTTCGACGAGTATTTTGACTTATGTTCAAGTACTTAGTTCGTTTCTTTTTTGTTCATTTTTTCCACTCCGCATTTATTCTCGGTGGGTTTTTCGAGACGAGTTTAAATATAAATTCATTATTATTATTATTATTATTATTATTATTATTATTATTATTGTGGTGATACCAAGCAAAAGCTATGGACCGGATGTTTGCGCTTTCACGACCAAAAAGCAAATGGCCAAAAGTCGTCGTTGCACTGCCGGCTTCGCGCAGATGTTCCGGTTGAAAACTAAAAATTAATTAAATATTAAATTTCCAGTTCGCGAGCCTACGCGAATTTTATTTATCAGCCAATGGGAAGCCCAGAACCAAATACAAGTGTGAAATCCCAAATGAGCTGCTGTGATCCAAAAAGAAGATATAAAAAATCGGATACAGAAAGCATCGACAGGCAAACCGACTCGAGGAGAAGAGAGTAATTAGTATCTCCCTTGACCGAAGTCAAGTGGCTTACTACACTTGCCTCCCTTACCTCTTTCCTTCTTCCCTGCCTCAAAAACTACTTACTGACCTAAGGAGCGAATACATCGAAGGCATTCCTTACTTACACGCTCCCAAATTCCTAAGCATTAATTCTCTTTCAGCATTTTATTGCCATGAACATTTTAACGTCCGTTGGACCTATACTTCATGGGCGTACAACCCCTGAAACGTCGTAAACAGCTTTAAAGAACTCTCCTTTTCAAATAAATAAAAAATTTAATTAAATTAAATTAAAAAATACACAAAAAATTAAATTTTTGCCAAACATGAGGACATAACAACACCGGAAAAATAACAACTTTGAAAATGGCCTGTGAAGAGGCTGAAAGCACTTGGAAAGTCGGAATATATGGAACATTTTTACATTCCTTGTCTCCAGCAAAAAGAAAATATGTAAAAAAAAAAAAAAAAATTAAATTAAAAATTAATAAAATCTTTTTGGTCGTTTTTAACGAAACATGTTTTAATGAAAGATTGCTGCTCAAGTATACATTATATATATATATATAAATGAAGTAAGTAATTCATTATTAATCAATTATGTAAATTGTGTCAACTTCAGTTCATTGGTAGTAAATGGGTAAATTAAATTACCTGAATAAGTAGGCTTCAGCTGAAGGCAAACTTTAACTTGAATAATGACAGCTGCAAACAAAGGTGGATAGGCGAATTGATGTTATAATAGACGTTATAAAACTGGGATGAAAATAAAAAAATAATGGATGGATAAGTTAAATATTAATAGAAAAATGGTAAAAATAGTGCAGAAAATAGACAGGCATTTCAAAAGATAGAAATTTACAAAGATTCTTAAAGGATGAAAAATATAAGAATCTCTAATAATAAAAGCTGAAGTAATTCATTTCTCCAAGAAATGTTCGCGCCTCACTTCACAAATTATATATGAACAGGTTAACAAATTTGTCGTTTATAATAATCGATAAGAGAAAATGACTGGCTTTGCTTCATTCACATAGGCTTGAGTGCACACTAAGAACATAAACAACACTTATTTTGATTGTGGATAGAAAGAATTTAAATTGATTTCAGTTGTTCTTAAATAGAAAAAGATATCAACTGCCTTTTAAGTAGGCGTCTTCTTGCAGATTTCCCGTCTTTTAAGTCAATCTATGCCGATATGAATGAATGAATATTTGTGTAGAAACAAAATCAATTATTCTAATTATTATTCGTTGCTTTATTTCGCTCAGATATCCCAGTCAGTTTCGAATAAAACTGGAAAACACTAATTTGAAACCAATTATTTCGGGTTAATCACAAGATTGAAGCAATTAGTGGAACATTTTTTATTTATTTCTGCAGGTTAAATATTTCGATAAGCGTCTTCATCTGATCATCTCGGGACTATTTTTCTTTCTTTCTTTCTTTCTTTCTGAATATTTTCTTTCTTTTTTACTTTTTTATATCTTTTTCTTTCTTTCTTTCTTTCTTTCTTAATATTTTCTTTCTTTTTTACTTTTTTATATCTTTTTCTTTCTTTCTTTCTTTCTTTCTTTCTTTCTTTCTTTCTTTCTTTCTAACGCATGCGCACATTTGCAGCGGATAAGAAATGCATTAAAATCAACCTTGTTCACTTTTACAAAAATTCATAATGACGTGTGAAATCCTGGTTTTCCCAAACAAAAAAAAGGATTGACCATCTGCTTAACGAAAAAGTTGAACCCAGAATTCGCAAGTAGGTGTTAAAATGATTTTTGACCAATGGGAGCGACTTGTAAGACTTGAAGGTACTTGGCGATCCAAAAAGAGAGAGAGAGAGTGTGTGTGTGTGTGTGTGTGTGTGTGTGTGTGTGTGTGAGAGAGAGAGAGAGAGAGAGAGAGAGAGAGAGAGAGAGAGAGAGAGATCCGGACAATGTCCTATTTCTCTTTCTCCTTCTCCTCATCTCTTTCAACAATTAACTACTACGAACAGTTTGTACGAACTCTTGATACCTTAACTTTCTTAGTGGACATTACTTTCTACGAATTCTTGTTATTCCTCCTTTAATAAATTTCTATTTTAAAATGCAAAATGTATATTTTATCATTCCACAATTCTACATATTCCAACCTGCCGACAACCATCCTTCTGATGAAAACCTGATAATAATTCTGATGATAATTCAGCATAAAACTTGTAAGCTGTAGGGAGTTCAGTTATGTCTGACACAAGGCCAAATCAAAGAAACATTAACCAGCTTCTTACGGCTACACTGGTGACTCCCTATGTTCAAGGAACACGCGTCCCACGCTACACATTCACATTTGCGCACGATTGATTTGTTTGTTTAAGGGTACATCAATTCCTTATGGGTCATTTACTGCCGACATTTAATTTTCTTGGGCGTTTTGAAGTAATAAAAATATGATATATGTTATTCTGCATTCATCTACATTGCAGGTGATGCATAGACATGTTTGTGCGGACATGATTTTTATTAACGTGTTTTATGTTGTAGTTTTGTTGAAGTTATATTTTGGAATAAAGTTAAGAAATTGTAAGATATTATTTTCATTATAAGGCCTGGAATGAACTATTTCGTGTTGGTTGGTTGATTTTGTCTAGCGGCATATCAACACCTCTATGGGTTAATGCCGGAATCTAAACAGTTGAACAGAATTTTATAGCTTCAACTAAATATATTTTGAACGCAATTGTATGCTTTCAACAACAGATAAAATTAATTGTTGGTCATTTTGCTATAAAATATATTGTTGGTAATTCTACTATAAAAAAAATGGTTGCCATGCTGGTCATTTTGCTTTAAAATTGTATTTTTTGTCATTTTAATATAATTATGTATGGTTGGTAATTGTACGAATTACTGTTCTCATCTTGGTCGATATAAATGTTATAATAGACACAACGTTTCGACCAAGTACCCTGGTCATCATCAGGTGTCCATTGATTGGCTGATATGGATTATCTTGTTGATTATTGAGAAATATCCTGTGAAATTGTTCTTTCATGTTGGATTAGGTTCGTCACTACCAGATCCAAGGATTGAACACATGATCACTAGATGATACTAACGCATGTATAAACAACTACTATATCAACTACGCCACCGCTTCGAAGGACTTTAGATTTTTGGTCTTTTATATTTAGTATCAGATGGTTTTTGACAACTGGGTTATGTTAGTCGGTTCGTGCCACATCATAATTTTAATTTATTTCTAAGATGAGTAATTTTCAATAATCTTTGAATTATTTCGAACTGTTGTTCTCATCTTGGTTGATATAAATGTTATATTAGACACAACGTTTCGACCTAGTACCCTCTGATCATCATCAGGTGTAAATTGGTTAAAACGTTGTGTCTGTTATAACATCTATATCAACCAAGATGAGAACAATAGTTCGAAATAATTCAAAGATTATTGAAAAATTACTCATCTCAGAAATAAATACAAATGTACTGTAGTAATTGGAAATTTCACTATAAATATGTATTTTTATACTTTCATAGTATTTTGATTTTGTTTGGGCGTTCACCATTTGCCCATAACTAAGACCCTAGCAGGTGCTACCTCGCTGAGTCAGGGAAGACCAGGGAACAACAACAATTAAGAGGTGGTTCCATGCTCCTTAAAACCACTAATCTCTTGATCGGAAATTTATGTGCGCTTGATTTTCTTTGCCATCTATAGCATTTGGTCAGAAAATAATCAATAATCAATACAAGAAAACAGGTAAATATAGAATCAATAATTAAAACATTTTAATTGTAATTGCTTGCAATTAAAACTATCACTTAATAAATATTTTACGTTATCATCGAAGAATCTTTGGTAGATTCTGTGAAAATTCAACGTTGAATACGGATTAGTTTATCAACGAGAGGATCTGAGATTGTATCTGCAACATTCTTTTATTATTACAATGACAATAAGCTGCTTTGCCAGCGGCCATTTTCCTCTGGATGCTTGCCAGTTTTCAGTGTCGCCTTTACATGCGTGTTGCTCAGCGGAACTTTTGTAAACTCTTGTGTATTCGCTTCTTGAATATAGCAGTTTAATTTAGAATTAATTTTAGAATTAAGTAGTTTTATTACGATTAAACAGTACGACATTATAATGTAGGTATCTCCACTAAATCGCTGAAAAACAGCATAGTAGAAAGAAAAAAAAGGCTCCAAACTTAATAAAAACGAACTTTTTCCATCAAAATGTTTATGATATTATTAAGAGGAAAGATCAAAGTATATTTTAATTATTTAAAAATTTTTTTGAATCCCTTCTAACACGTTCAAAATTTTGATGAAACATCTTGCTTTAATTTTAGTTAGCGGGTAACCAAATCGTTATGAGAGTTTACAATGGAAAACGTAGTATTACGTAACTCAGTTTTTTCCGGTAACAAACACATTAATTTGGAAATTTTTGTAGCAATCAAATAATTGTCGGATTTTAATGAAACTTTTAGGACTTATTCACAAATTAATGAAATTATTTTTGAAATTATTTAAAAAAAATCTTAGTAAAAATATTTTTTTACATCTGTTACCCCACCTTCCACGTAAATTCATGAAATTTGAAGAAATTAAATTTTGTTGGGAAAATTGGTTTTATTAGTTGAACGCAAGATTCATTGGGGAATGTAAATAATCAATTACTTTTTTGAAAAAAAGTTGTCTCTATTTTCGAAAATCTGCTCCCCAATAAAAATACAATATAATTATGGCATTATTTCATTTCATAAGCTTTTAATTGCTTGAATAAATAATATAAATTAAGGACATTATAGTCTGAAGAAATTTTTTTTTCGATCAATAATGAAATTTTAAAAGAATTGCTTACATTTCGTTTTCTTAATTATAATAATTTGTAAAGTTTAAAAAATATTTTTAAAATACTTCAAAGATTTGTTGTAAAACTATTAAGCGAAGATTATATTTACTAATCGAAAATTGAAGTTTCATACAAATCGATTTTTAAGATTTTTAAAATAATTTTTAATTTTTTGTGTACTTAAAGTTTTTTTTGTATGGTAAATTCTATGTGTAAATTAAAAGGTCATGTACGTCAGAGTTTCTTTCCCTTCCCGAAAAAAAAGTTTGTACAATTATTTCATATGTGATCGCCATACACTTTTATCTTATCTTGCATCTATAAATTTGTCAGCACATAAACTGGAAAGGTCAGAAATGTCAACTCTGTGTTTAAGAAATAGTTTTATTCTGAATTTTATGCGATAAATAAGTAATACTTGTGTAAATCAAATTAATTTAACATTAAATTTTCTAATTTTCCAAAAATAATGTGTCACAGACGTATATTCTATTTTTGCAAGATTTTTAAAACCGAGAATTAACTTTTATTTAAAAATGTGTCAATCGCTCAAAAAATGGCCGAAAAATTGAAAAATTTTAATAAATCTCAAAACTTTACATTCCAATCAATATAATTTCTGTTTGAAATACACCAGAATATTTTGCTTCGTGGAAATAGAGTAAATTTAATCATAAATTAAAATTAAAATTACAATAAAAGTTTCAAGAAAGCTTTTTTATTTAAAAAAAAATCCAAAAAATGAGTGGAGGTAAATGTGTGAATGTACAGAGACTGCAGGGCATTTACATCAATGTTATCATACCGATGCAGTTGTTAGCCTACCGCGATCCACGGCGCAAGCATACTAGTTTATTTACAAGTACCGATACACTACAGGATTTAAGGCTAGCTTTTTGTAACTGTTGTATTAGATAACCACATTTTAGGAGGGTAACTTTAAAAGATTTAACGGTCGCCTTTCATACGGAAGTATACGTAATTATAAACACGAGTGACGAAGCTTTAATAAGTGGAGCATGCATTCGAATACACAAACGAAAGAGCTTCTTTTAAAACAGATGAATGAAAGCTGAAAGAAAAATGAAGAAAATATCCACTTGTATTATTTATTTCTAAACGTGAAAAGCATTAGAATTGAATTGTAAAAAGTTATGTGACATTAATAGGCAAAGAAAGAAAATTATTATTTTTTTTTAAAATTTTGGTTAAAAAAACTGGATGAGCCATTAACAAACAATATTTAAGTATATTTCTTATCTGCTTATCATAAGCTAAATTGAAATATCCAACAGGCTTCTGCAAATCTGTGTTACCGTTTCTCCGGCAAATGGACAGTAGCAGTGGAACAGAAAAAGAATATTCGTAAATCTGTGACTATGAAGTACGGGGAATAATCGGGGACCACAGAGTAAGCAATGGCCAAATAGTAATCGAAACGAACTGAGACCACAGCGCATTCAGTGGCTAATAAAAGTGGAAACATACAGATACCCCAGGATCAGAAGTGACAAATAGTAGTAGGAATGTATAGCGACAACAGGGCAAGCAGTGGCCATGTAGTAGTAGATTCGAACTGAGACAACAAAGAAATCAGTGGCCAATAGTTGTGTGAATGTACAGATACCCCAGGGTCAGCAGTGGCCACAGTGTGAATGTACAGATACCCCAGGGTCAGCAGTGGCCATTAGTAGTGTGAATGTACAGATACCCCAGGGTCAGCAGTGGCCACAGTTAGGGTAGTGTGAATGTACAGATACTCCAGGGTCAGCAGTGGCCAATAGTAGTGTGAATGTACAGATACTCCAGGGTCAGCAGTGGCCAATAGTAGTGTGAATGTACAGATACTCCAGGGTCAGCAGTGGCCAATAGTAGTGAATGTACAGATACTCCAGGTCAGCAGTGGCCAATAGTAGTGTGAATGTACAGATACCCCAGGGTCAGCAGTGGCCAATAGTAGTGTGAATGTACAGATACCCCAGGGTCAGCAGTGGCCAATAGTAGTGTGAATGTACAGATACCCCAGGGTCAGCAGTGGCCAATAGTAGTGTGAATGTACAGATACCCCAGGGTCAGCAGTGGCCAATAGTAGTGTGAATGTACAGATACTCCAGGGTCAGCAGTGGCCAATAGTAGTGTGAATGTACAGATACTCCAGGGTCAGCAGTGGCCAATAGTAGTGTGAATGTACAGATACCCCAGGGTCACAGCAGTGGCCACAATAGTAGTGTGAATGTACAGATACCCCAGGGTCAGCAGTGGCCAATAGTAGTGTGAATGTACAGATACTCCAGGGTCAGCAGTGGCCAATAGTAGTGTGAATGTACAGATACCCCAGGGTCAGCAGTGGCCAATAGTAGTGTGAATGTACAGATACTCCAGGGTCAGCAGTGGCCAATAGTAGTGTGAATGTACAGATACCCCAGGGTCAGCAGTGGCCAATAGTAGTGTGAATGTACAGATACCTCAGGGTCAGCAGTGGCCAATAGTAGTGTGAATGTACAGATACCCCAGGGTCAGCAGTGGCCAATAGTAGTGTGAATGTACAGATACTCCAGGGTCAGCAGTGGCCAATAGTAGTGTGAATGTACAGATACTCCAGGTCAGCAGTGGCCAATAGTAGTGTGAATGTACAGATATTCCAGGGTCAGCAGTGGCCAATAGTAGTGTGAATGTACAGATACCCCAGGGTCAGCAGTGGCCAATAGTAGTGTGAATGTACAGATACTCCAGGGTCAGGAGTGGCCAATAGTAGTGTGAATGTACAGATACCCCAGGGTCAGCAGTGGCCAATAGTAGTGTGAATGTACAGATACTCCAGGGCTGCTAGTGGCCAATAGTAGTGTGAATGTACAGATACTCCAGGGTCAGCAGTGGCCAATAGTAGTGTGAATGTACAGATACTCCAGGGTCAGCAGTGGCCAATAGTAGTGTGAATGCACAGATACCCCAGGGCTGCAGTGGCCATTGAAGTAGTGAATGCACAGATACTCCAGGGTCAGCAGTGGCCAATAGTAGTGTGAATGTACAGATACTCCAGGGTCAGCAGTGGCCACAGTAGTGTGAATGTACACAGATACCCCAGGGTCAGCAGTGGCCAATAGTAGTGTGAATGCACAGATACCCCAGGGTCAGCAGTGGCCAATAGTAGTGTGAATGCACAGATACTCCAGGGTCAGCAGTGGCCAATAGTAGTGTGAATGCACAGACACCGAGGGTCAGCAGTGGCCAATAGTAGTGTGAATGTACAGATACCCCAGGGTCAGCAGTGGCCAATAGTAGTGTGAATGTACAGATACCCCAGGTCAGCAGGGCTACTAGTAGTGTGAATGTACAGATACTCCAGGGTCAGCAGTGGCCAATAGTAGTGTGAATGTACAGATACTCCAGGTCAGCAGTGGCCAATAGTAGTGTGAATGTACAGATACCCCAGGGTCAGCAGTGGCCAATAGTAGTGTGACTGTACAGATACTCCAGGGTCAGCAGTGGCCAATAGTAGTGTGAATGTACAGATACTCCAGGGTCAGCAGTGGCCAATAGTAGTGGAATGCACAGATACTCCAGGGTCAGCAGTGGCTAACAGTAGTGTGAATGTACAGATACTCCAGGGTCAGCAGTGGCCAATAGTAGTGTGAATGTACAGATACCCCAGGGTCAGCAGTGGCCAATAGTAGTGTGAATGTACAGATACCCCAGGGTCAGCAGTGGCCAATAGTAGTGTGAATGTACAGATACCCCAGGGTCAGCAGTGGCCAATAGTAGTGTGAATGTACAGATACCCCAGGGTCAGCAGTGGCCAATAGTAGTGTGAATGTACAGATACTCCAGGGCTGCAGTGGCCAATAGTAGTGTGAATGTACAGATACTCCAGGGTCAGCAGTGGCCAATAGTAGTGTGAATGCACAGATACTCCAGGGTCAGCAGTGGCCAATAGTAGTGTGAATGTACAGATACTCCAGGGTCAGCAGTGGCCAATAGTAGTGTGAATGTACAGATACCCCAGGGTCAGTAGTGGCCAATAGTAGTGTGAATGTACAGATACCCCAGGGTCAGCAGTGGCCAATAGTAGTGTGAATGTACAGATACCCCAGGGTCAGCAGTGGCTAATAGTAGTGTGAATGTACAGATACCCCAGGGTCAGCAGTGGCCAATAGTAGTGTGAATGTACAGATACTCCAGGGTCAGCAGTGGCCAATAGTAGTGTGAATGTACAGATACTCCAGGGTCAGCAGTGGCCAATAGTAGTGTGAATGTACAGATACCCCAGAGTCAGCAGTGGCCAATAGTAGTGTGAATGTACAGATACCCCAGGGTCAGCAGTGGCCAATAGTAGTGTGAATGTACAGACACTCCAGGGTCAGCAGTGGCCAATAGTAGTGTGAATGTACAGATACCCCAGGGTCAGCAGTGGCCAATAGTAGTGTGAATGTACAGATACTCCAGGGTCAGCAGTGGCCAATAGTAGTGTGAATGTAACAGATACCCACAGTCAGCAGTGGCCAATAGTAGTGTGAATGTACAGATACTCCAGGGTCAGCAGTGGCCAATAGTAGTGTGAATGTACAGATACCCCAGGGTCAGCAGCTAATAGTAGTGTGAATGTACAGATACTCCAGGGTCAGCAGGCTGCCAGTAGTGTGAATGTACAGATACCCCAGGGTCAGCAGTGGCCAATAGTAGTGTGAATGTACAGATACCCAGGGTCAGCAGTGGCCAATAGCAGTGGGAATGTACAGATACTCCAGGGTCAGCAGTGGCCAATAGTAGTGTGAATGTACAGATACCCCAGGGTCAGCAGTGGCCAATAGTAGTGTGAATGTACAGATACTCCAGGGTCAGCAGTGGCCAATAGTAGTGTGAATGTACAGATACTCCAGGGTCAGCAGTGGCCAATAGTAGTGTGAATGTACAGATACCCCAGGGGTCAGCAGTGGCCAATAGTAGTGTGAATGTACAGATAATTCTAGGTCAGCAGTACAATAGTAGTGTGAATGTACAGATACTCCAGGGTCAGCAGTGGCCAATAGTAGTGTGAATGTACAGATACTCCAGGGTCAGCAGGCCAATAGTAGTGTGAATGTACAGATACTCCAGGGTCAGCAGTGGCCAATAGTAGTGTGAATGTACAGATACTCCAGGGTCAGCAGTGGCCAATAGTAGTGTGAATGTACAGATACCCCAGGGTCAGCAGTGGCCAATAGTAGTGTGAATGTACAGATACTCCAGGGTCAGCAGTGGTCAATAGTAGTGTGAATGTACAGATACTCCAGGGTCAGCAGTGGCCAATAGTAGTGTGAATGTACAGATACTCCAGGGTCAGCAGTGGCCAATAGTAGTGTGAATGTACAGATACTCCAGGGTCAGCAGTGGCCAATAGTAGTGAATGTACAGATACTCCAGGGCTGCAGTGCTAATAGTAGTGTGAATGTACAGATACTTCCAGGGTCAGCAGTGGCCAATAGTAGTGTGAATGTACAGATACTCCAGGGTCAGCAGTGGCCAATAGTAGTGTGAATGTACAGATACTCCAGGGTCAGCAGTGGCCAATAGTAGTGTGAATGTACAGATACCCCAGGGTCAGCAGTGGCCAATAGTAGTGTGAATGTACAGATACCCCAGGGTCACAGTGGCCAATAGTAGTGTGAATGTACAGATACCCTAGGGTCAGCAGTGGCCATTGTAGTGTGAATGTACAGATACTCCAGGGTCAGCAGTGGCCAATAGTAGTGTGAATGCACAGATACTCCAGGGTCAGCAGGCTGGTAGTAGTGTGAATGTACAGATACTCCAGGGTCAGCAGGGCTAATAGTAGTGTGAATGTACAGATACTCCAGGGTCAGCAGTGGCCAATAGTAGTGTGAATGTACAGATACCCCAGGGTCAGCAGTGGCCAATAGTAGTGTGAATGTACAGATATCTAGGTCAGCAGTGGCCAATAGTAGTGTGAATGTACAGATACTCCAGGGGTCACAGTGGCCAATAGTAGTGTGAATGTACAGATACTCCAGGGTCACAGTGGCCAATAGTAGTGTGAATGTACAGATACTCCAGGGTCAGCAGTGGCCAATAGTAGTGTGAATGTACAGATACTCCAGGGTCAGCAGTGGCCAAGGTAGTGTGAATGTACAGATACTCCAGGGTCAGCAGTGGCCACAGTAGTGTGAATGTACAGATACCCCAGGGTCAGCAGTGGCCAATAGTAGTGTGAATGTACAGATACCCCAGGGCTGCAGTGGCCAGCTAGTAGTGTGAATGTACAGATACCCCAGGGTCAGCAGTGGCCAATAGTAGTGTGAATGTACAGATACTCCAGGGTCAGCAGTGGCCAATAGTAGTGTGAATGTACAGATACTCCAGGGTCAGCAGTGGCCAATAGTAGTGTGAATGTACAGATACTCCAGGGTCAGCAGTGGCCAATAGTAGTGTGAATGTACAGATACTCCAGGGTCAGCAGTGGCCATTAGTAGTGTGAATGTACAGATACCCCAGGGTCAGCAGTGGCCAAATAGTAGTGTGAATGTACAGATACTCCAGGGTCAGCAGTGGCCAATAGTAGTGTTGGTAAATGTACAGATACTCCAGGTTGTGGTGGCCAATAGTAGTGAATGTACAGATACCCAGGGTCAGTAGTGTGGCCAATAGTAGTGTGAATGTACAGATACTCCAGGGCTGCAGTGGCCACAGTAGTGTGAATGTACAGATACCCCAGGGTCAGCAGTGGCCAATAGTAGTGCGAATGCACAGATACTCCAGTCAGCAGTGGCCAATAGTAGTGTGAATGTACAGATACCCCAGGATCAGCAGTGGCCAATAGTAGGTGTGAATGCACAGATACTCCAGGTCAGCAGTGGCCAATAGTAGTGGTGTGAATGTACAGATACTCCAGTCAGCAGTGGCCACAGTAGGAATGTACAGATACTCCAGGGTCAGCAGTGGCCAATAGTAGTGTGAATGCACAGATACCCCAGGGTCAGCAGTGGCCAATAGTAGTGTGAATGTACAGAGACTACAGGGAAAGTAGTGACCAATTAGTAGTGGGAACAAACAGAAATCAGGGGCTAGTAGTGCACAAGTAGTAGTGGGTACCGACGAAGACCACAGGGCAAGCAGTGGCCAAGTAGCTGTGAGAATGGACGCAGACCAGTGGCCAAGTAGTTCGGCTCTAGACTAAAGTTTAAAGATTGAACGAATCAAAATAAATAATTTATTCCTGAAACATTTTAATGATGTTTTTATTATACTAATAACCAGTATAAATTATAACAAACTAAAAAGAACATTTTTATTTTCGGACGTTTTAAATTTCTTTTTCGGCATGATTAGAATTAATTTTTACACTGTTTCCACGAGAAAAAGTTAGACTGGAAGCCTTGCTCCGCACACTGCTGCTATGGTTAATGCAACTATATCTTGTGAATGCATGATGGAGTCTAACAGTAACATTACTGATGAAACCCTGGTGTTGTTGTTTTTATTTTCAGAAGACAAGCGTGTCTACAACATTTGTAGCAAAAAATACAGGGTGCAGTTGACATTTTAAACTGTCACCTGTGTGGAGCTAGTGAAGTTAGGTACAGTGGCGAAGGTGTTTTCATCTGGTGCCTTACCCATTTTTTTTGGTGGGGGAATTCCATCAATTACCTTCATGGCTTGAACTGAAGCATACTGTGCTTTTCGAGTTGAACTTTTTAAAGTTCGGTGAATCTGGATGTGCGTTTTGGTTTAGTGGATATCGTATCGGAACAAGAAATCTGAGAGGCAAGTTCGAATTCCTGTTGAATTCATTGCATTCACTTACGCGCAAACACCCTTGATAAAAGTAATAATCTGTCTCTTCTTCCTACAGCTATGGATTAAATATCAGGGCAGACTGGATTCTATAGCCTTGGTTGGTGACCAGTTTACCGCAGAAAGTAATAGCAACCTACTGTGGGAAAATCTCCTGCCAAGTCAGTCAAATCTCTTTAGAAACATGATCGCCGAAGCGTGTATCACGTACGGCACTTAACTAACTAAATCTGTAATTGCACTACAGGGAGTTTATCGTGCTCATTTCATGTTGAGTCGGTATGATGTGGTTTCCGATAGAAAATCGATATCTGCCACGAGTTGAAAATTTAAGGGCCACAAATTTAGTGCTTAAAAGAAAACCATTTCAAAGACCTCGAAGCCTGCGAACTTCAGAAAATGTCCATGCTATGGAAATCGTATACAGTAGTGTATGGTTAATAGAGGCTAACATTTGAAAGATCAAATACTTAATTCCAAATAAAAAAAAAACAAAAAAACATTGGCCTTTGTTTAAACAACGGTGTAATAATTTTTGTAAATAGCTGTTACGTTGTTGATTTTGCAAACCTTTAAAATGTGGGAGTTATTTTGCTGCATCCTGTATATATCTCCATTCTGGTGAAAGTGTGAAATGACGCGATATAATCGGAATCGAGGAAGCAACCATTTTGTAAGCATGCAGACATATATGAACCTACCTACCAAATTACGAAATTATTAATTATCTTGATCGAGATAGAAATAGAGAGAAAAAAAATGTTTTTGATTAAGATTATTTATATGTTACTGTCTACTTACGAGCAAAATTAGTTACGACCGACAGGTTGTAAATCGATCTCTTCGTAAGTCGGCCTGTAATAAATTTTGCAATATTTTTTTTTTATCTTTCTTTAGGCGTTATTATATTTTAAAACAATGTTTAAGGTTTCTATACGGTTGATACCATTTGTATCATCCTGCTACACACTGCTTTGTTTCTAATTTTTACTTTTTGACAGGTTGAAGTCAAACACTGTATACTAGAGTGCAGGTGGTTTCAAAAACTAAAATACTGATACACCACTGTCCTCATAAAAAAAAAAACAGATATCATTTATACCAAAATATAAACAAATACAAAATATTTTATTACCCGCTGGTGTAAGGTTATCGATGTCGTCAGTTGGGACAGGGCTCGCCGGTAGCCGGTGGAGATGCTTCTTCACAAAGAGCTTTGTCTGAACAGTTCATTTTCTCCCATAAATTTCAAGATATGGGCGAAAAATATCGCATGCCTTCCATTCAGTTCTTGCGAATTGTTCGATGTTTGGGTTCATTCCTTCAAAATGTTCAAGACGGTCAGACATACCCATTCACGGTCGTAAAGTCGAATAAATCGCATAGATCGTAAGTCGACGACAATCTCTATTTAAGAGATTAAAACATGGACTGATTTAATCCATAGTTTGATTATATATAGTCCATGAGGTGTTTTTTTTTACCCGCTTCTATCATCATCGATCAATTCATTTTGATGGTGTTGTTGTGCTAACGTTTCTGCACCTACGCTGTATCGAAAGATCTGCGGAAAACAAGTATCAACGAATGGATTTCTTAAAATTCTTGGTCGAAACCTCGTGTAAGTAATCAGGTTTGGTCGTACGAGTCACCGATGGTTTTCGCAGTTTTTAAGATAAAGAAATTTCAGAGGCACATGATAACAGTCTATTTATTCATTTATTGTTTCAAAAATGTATGACACAAAATAAAAAGAAATATGCCGAACTGGAAATAAGTGGTTAGGAACATAAAATTGTCAGGCGATCTGATTTATGGCTAATTAGCCCAAAGTATATTGGTAAACGCAGTGGAGATAGATTTAGGAGAATTTAATCAGGCCGATTGTGGTCAGAATCTTTGATTATATCAGCTGTAAGGAATTCAATCTTTCTTCTAGCGGCGACAAACACCAACATTGGTAGGGATTTCGGCAACTCCCTACTCCCCACATTCTTTCGCATAGCATCGTTTTATATGAGAGAGAGAGAGAGAGAGAGAGAGAGAGAGAGAGAGAGAGAGAGAGAGAGAGAGAGTTCATTGAGTGGTTAGTGATTCAGTCAGTTAAAGAGACATGAAGGTGTTCTCGTAGTTGTCATTACTTTTTTGCAGTGGACAATTTATCAATCAAGACTATAGAACCCAATCTGTGCTGCTATTTAACCCATAGCTGGAGGGAGAACAGACGGATTAATACATTTACCAAGGGTATTTTCGCAATGTTGCTATGCTTGCAATGCAGGATGCAGGTATGAGAACATATACTTCTGCATTTGGTGGCCAGGAGAAACCGCAGGTCAACTCTTAGCTTCTTTTATCAGTCGTGTAGGAAATGTCTACACCATTATAATACGATATTTGCCGGCCTATTAGACGCACCCACGCATTGGACCCACCCAGATTTTGATATAGAATATTTAGATAAAAGAATGCCCACATCCAAAAAAGTCAAAATAACCTTGATGTGACATTTTCACTAACCATGAAGAAACACAGTATCGGAACAAATTATACGACTGATCTTTTTTTTTTTTTTAAATAGAAGTGAAGTAAAATTTAATGAAAAGGACATTGTTTGAAAAGGTGAATTTTAGTACATTTCATATTGCATTTTTTGATAATTGTTTTAGTTTTTTTTTCAGGGAGAAACATCTGTACATTCAGTAAATTCCTAAATAAGCTACAAAGAAATCTACTGATATCGGGAAACACTGGTGCATATGAAATATGGTACTTGTTCGTAAATGAAGAAAAGCAAATTGATATCCCTGTATATCAACAAAAATCACACACGAAACCAGAAGCAATATACAAGTCAAAACAAATATTTCTGTGAAATCTGGGATTTCTACAAAACAAGGAGCAAAATATTGTGTAATTCCAAAAATTTTTCAGGTTTTTTTAATACCATGTTTATTTCTCTTTCAGGAATCCTAGTTTCAGAGCTAAGCCCGATGCCTGCACTGATTCCGGGTGATTCTCAATTTTTTCGCGGTATTCATCTTCTATATGACATCGTTGTATTGAACGCAGGGTAATGTTTTATTTTATTTTATTTTATTTTTAAATTCACGTCAAATAGGTCAGCAAACACGGTAAACTTTTTCACCATAAACGTAGGTTTGTAACCCTATTTTCAGATGGCTGGTATTAATTTTAGGTGATTTTCAAAATAAGAAGCGATTTTTCTAAAAGTTGGAGAGTACAATTATTTTTGTCGGGAAAAGTAACCGAAGTGATAAAAAAGTAGAAAATACAGATTCGGATTCAATGCGTGTAGAATTGCTTTTGTTGTGAGAAGTAAACGAATTTATCAAAGCCAGTTACATAAGTGTAGTCAAAATATTGTCAAATGGATTTTGACGATATGTGATCCTAGGTCAAAATACGGCCTGATAGGAACAAACAGACAAAAACAGGGAGTAAGTTTCTCCCCTTCTATTGGAAGTCGAAATGGTTAAATGATATTACTTACATTTCGAGACGCTAAGGCGTATATAGGGAGGGGAAAATAGCAATCAAGCCCCTAACTTCAACACCCCAATTTTTCGTTTTTTTAATAAAACTGGGATGGAAAACGAAATTCACTGAGTCGGGACCAGCGATGAATTGAAGCAGACAAGCTGAAATAGCCTGCCACCAGAGATTTTGCAAGACACAGTCAGTCCGAATTCGGCGAGCTGCAATTTGAGCAAACCATCGTTCCGTGGTGATAATCGAGCACGAATATTAGCGTGCTATTGAAATACCAGCCAACTGATATTTTTTCGTCACTTAACTTTGACTTGTATTTATTCGATATATATAAATATATATAAAAATCTACGCCGTGTCGTTGCGGTCCTATATCTGATTTATATATCAATCCCACGCGAGTCTAGGCCAATCTTATCAAGTGAAAACAAGCAATCCTGTTTTGGCCAATCCGAGATCAACAACACAACGTGGGCGGAATCAACCGAAGCTCAGAAAGGTTGGCTGAACTCAGCCAGGGGTCGTGTTATAAGTTTGTAAATGGAGAACTTGTCGACACACAGAATCAAAAAACTAATTTCCCATCGGGAAAGCTCTTCTTTGGAACGTCAAAATGATGAGGATGAAGCAGATAGTTCCTTTGTTTAATTACATTTAGGCAGAGATTATTTTAAAGCGATGATGCAATTCTAACTATCCCAAAGTAGCAAAAATTATCCCGTGGCAAAAATTAACCCGTGGCAAAAATTAACAACAAATTATGTACATTGTTCGGACTGTTGTCCTCATCTTTGCTGCCATATTCATCTGTTGCATGCTCTGATCTTCTTCAGGTGATTGGATTTTTTATTTCGTTCACTAGGTTAGATTGTCCTCGGTCCATGAGTCATGCCACTTCCAGATGTCTCACTTATCTCTCTTTAACCCAACTCTGTAAGTACTTTTTCATCACTGCTGTAGCCAGGTATTGAACTCACAACTCTTTGGGTAAAGTCACTCGATCTAAACAACGCTTTTATTCATTCTTGAGAACTTCATGGACACTTGTCTTCAACAACACATAGCCCAGTGGATAAAAAAATTGTTTGGCCCAGAAGTTCTTATCGTATGAATTCGCTAGAAACTAAAAAAAAATTATTATAATTTTTCTCTCCAGAATATATTTTACGTATCTATATATCTACCATTCGTCTATGTTTAGAATATCGCTGCCACGTACGATCTAGTGCTCCTGCTATTTTCTTTGAACTCCATGACAATAAAAAAAGAAGCAGCAATATTATCAGTCCTGATCTGGCTGCACGGCTTTATTCACTTTACCACGGCCGTAAGGTTGCCTCTTTGTAGCTTTTCTAAAAATACTTTCAAGGTAATTGTTCGGATTAGCTCTTCATTATGGTACCTAGACTTTTTGAAATTTAGTACCGTACTAGACTGGCGTCGATATTTTATCAATTTACAGTTCAGTCGTAAGTTCTATGATAACAGTTTTTTTTCGCACTTCTCGCTTGTGGAACTCTCTTCCAGCTCATTGCCTTGCAGCCAACTTTAATCTGCAAAAGTCTAAATACAATGTCAGTCCCTCTTTAGTGATATTCTGATTACTCTTTTCTCTTCCCGCTCATTAATGTTTCTTCCACATCCTGTAACCCCTCTGTATCTCAGTCGCTTTATTGCCTTGCATGTGATGACAACGGTTGAATAAGAAAAAGTATTAATCTTCCATTTCAGCAGAAATGAGAGTTCTCAACCAAAAATTTGATCAGTGGCGTCGCATTCAGCAGCACGACCGACTTTCTTCCAACGCAAAGGACGAACGCTTTAAATCGAGAAGTTGTCTTAAAACTCTTTGTTGCTTACAATGGCTGTTTTTGGATGCAGGGAAGAGACAAAAATTAGCATTGATTTTCTGACTGCCTTGAAGGAAATAAAAATATATCGAAATAATAAAACTCGCTAATATATGCTTTGCAAGACTGGATGCTGAATAGGAATTTATGGACAACGCAAGAGAAATAGAAGTTTCTCAACTCGCAGAAATAATAATGTTTCAATATCGAGAGAAAATTGGAATTTAAATCAATTTGTTACACCGCGAGCCGTAGTCGGCTAGAATACTTTAAATATCCGCCAACGAAAGAAAGAGACTTCCGGTGAAAAAGCATTGTGACTGAAATAGACCAACATCTTCTCGTGAAGATGACACACACACACACACACACACACACACACACACACACACACACACACACACACACACACACACACACTTTTTAAGCCACACTAACGCAGCTTTCTTGTACAAATAAGACACTTGCAAACTTATGCATGAATGTTTATATTAAAACAAGATAATACAAATGGCCGTAGAATTGTATATGTATATATATGGCTGGCCACTTGTATCCAAGGATACCTGTCTACTAGGGCGGCTAACTAATCCCCATTGTAGACACCTGCTCAGGCACATTTGTGTTTGTTCAATACCCACAGAGCTCACCTGTGGTTTATAGTGCAACTATTCTAAAAGAACCTTAGTTACAGTTTCTGGGAGAGGTTATCTAACGTGGAGAACAGTCCGAACAAAGCGAGGACGTTCAAAGCCTCAGTCACGATGACTTGTGATTTCGTGCTACCTCGCAAAAGGGAAACATGTACCCTATTTCACTCATAAGGTTGGGTCAACTCATGGTAGGGTTTTCAACTCGTGGTATGGTTTTCAAAAGGTGCTGCACACAGCGATCGTTTCCTTCAGATTGATAGCCTCAAGAAGTCACCCTCCTGATCATGGTGAGATTTGAACCCCTGCCTCATGGTCAGAAAGTGAATGTTTTAACGACTTGGCCACGATCCCATTAAAATGGCAATTTTTAATATACAAAAACAGAATAAAATAAAGATAAAAATATTTATTGAAACATTGTGTATTCGCATACAAACTATGAGAGCAGAAGATTCTATATGAGAAAACAACATGATAAAAATCTACTATTACGGAGAGATGAAAATAAAAGATGTTGGAAGCTTTTCTCGGTTGCGTGTGTGTTCGAGCTCAGTAATGAGAGTGGAATGTAAAAAAAACAAAAAATAAAACTAACAAAAACAAACAACAAAAAATGTTTGGAAACTGTTCAACAGCTTTTATTTCTAGTTAAAAGTCAGTTACATGTCATACGTGAAACACGCTTGGGTGATCATGTCTCAAAAGAGATATGGCTGACTGGACAGAAGACGTTCCTGCAATAGGTTGCATTACTTTCTGTGTTAGAGTGGTTGCCAACCAAGGCTATAGAACCCAATCTGTCGTTATTTGACCCATAACTGGAGGGAAGAGACTTCCCAAGGGTATTTGTGCGTAAGTGAATGCAATGAATTCAACTGGAATTCGAACTCGGCACCCCGATTTCTCGTTCTGAGACGATATTCACTGCATCACAACACACATTTATTCTAGTTGAAAAGAGAGAGCAAAATAGTAACATTTCGCGAGGGAAAAATTGGGTTTCCCAGTTAACAAAGTTCTTGAGTAGTTGTTTTTTGTTGAGAGAGATTTCTTCGCTTGTTCCCACGAGAGGAATGAGACATCCGAGTGTGAAAATGCTAAGTCAGGTCTCGTCTTTTACAGCAAAAGTTGTGCGAAAGTTTTCCTTTGGTAGGTGTTCCGAAGGAAGATTTTTCCACTGCTATTGAAGAGAGGAACGAGAAATCCGAGTGTGAAACTGCTAAACAGGCCTCGTCTTTTGCAACAAGGGTTGTGTGTAGCTTCCTTTGACAGTTATTTGGAAGGAAGATTTCTCTGCCAGTTCTTGCAGGAGGAACGAAAAATCTAACGCCAAGTTAGGTGGGCAGACCTCATTTTCTGAAGCGAGTGTTGTGTATAGGCCTTCGAGCTGGGCTTGAAAGTAGAGACTGAAAGTAAAAAATGGGAAAGACAATGAATAGGGGTCGTTCAAGGCTTTTAAAACCTCTGTGAATTCCGATGTACCCTGCTGATTATTTCCGTGGCTCGTTGGGGCTGGAGATGTGATCAAAGTAAGAAAGCCTACACAAGCCACAATAGCTAGCAAGTTAGTTTATACAAAGAATAAGAATGAAAAAGACAAAAGACAACGATCGATATTGCATTTAAATCTTTGAAACGTTCACTGGAAAGCAAGAATCTGGAAGAGAGTTTCACAAGCGAGAAACATATAAGAAACTGTTCGCATAGAATTTACGGTTACATCTCGTCATTTCAATGATGAGACCTTGCCGCCAATCTAGTTTTGCGTTTAAATTCATAAACTCTACCTAGCAAAGTGGAAATCTTATCAGAAAAATTACGATGAAAATATTTATAGAAACAAGCAGACTATGACTCGTTCCGTGATTTCCTTCGTGACGTACCTTAACTTAGTTTTTCTCTCTGTTGAATACTGCACCTCTGACTTCTCCTTCTGGGTGAAATCCAGCATTAATGCTTTCATCCCAGCTAGGAAATTCCGACTTAAACCTTGTTAATCTCCTTGGTTCACTCCTGCTTATTCGGCACACAGGAATAATTTCTTCCGGATTTACGTGAGCGACACCCATGATCGCAATAAGCGCTCCTTTGCCTCATTATCTCTGCTTGTAATGAATGTAAGCGAATCCTAAATGATGCTAAGCTTTTGTTTGTTGATAGAATGAAGCAGCGTATATATTATCACAAGTTTGGTTCCAAAGATTACTCGCGGCTCTGCAAGATTGTACTGAACAACAGCAAACCCTCGATCTCTCCTCTATTCAATCATTTCGAAGTCCTCACATGCACAGTAGACAAGGTTGAATGCTTTGCTTGCAAATTCTCATCCAACCCCACACTTGACGCAGCTGGAGTACTGTTGTAATCCTGTTTAAGAGGTCACAAAACAGGGACACGGAATTAGTGTAAACAATTGTATTAACAAAATACAGGTAAATATGCCAGCTTGTTCGTCTAACGGACGAGCAAGCGGTGTTGGATATCAAAGTCTCTGTTCAGTAAGTCACTCTACGAGTGTCTGACTCATACCAAACTGGTACTCTCCTGGTGACTACTAGTCACATGTTGTTTATGCAGGTTGAGTTAGTCTATTACTATGTTAATGGGTAGGTCCGCCACACCCGATTTTTCTTCTAGAACGGAGGCTCAATTGAATGATATATCTCTGGTCTCAGACACGATTTCTAAACTTGACTTTCATAAGAAAGTTAGGGTGATGAAATTCCAGCCATCATCCCAAAAAATGTGCCTCTAAACTGTCTCCTGCCACCCCCAAGCTCTATAACTATCGTCTCACATCTTCCTGCTTTTCTGCTTGTTGGAAGTCCTCTGTAGTTTCTGCTTTTATTTAAGAACTTTAAGTAGCCCTCTGACCTCTCTAACTATCACCCTTTTAGTCTCTTACCGCTTTTTTTTTTGCAAAATATGTTGAAATAATTAGGCATCTTACATCTCACGATCTACTCTCTGACAAACAATATGGTTTCCGCTTCGCCAGGTCTACAGCTGATGTGCTAACGACCTTCACTGAATGTATATACCAGGCTCTCGATAAGAAAGGCGAAGCTGAGCTGTTGCTCTAGATATCTCGAAGGTGTCTGACAAAGTTTGGCATGCTGGACTTCTGCGCAAGCGCCAGTGGAACGATATTTCTGGAATATTGTTTGGTTTATTCTAAGCGTTCCTAGAAAATCGTGAATTGAAGCTCGTTTAGAAAGGTCAAGCTTCTAAATCCTTTCTTACGAACGCGAGAGTCCCTCAAGGCTCTATCCTATGTCCTATGCTTATACTGATCTTTTTCAATAATATTCTTGAAGTCATCATTGTCGAAGTTGGCATTTATGCAGATGACATCACCATTGACTCCCGTCTGAACAGGAAATCTGTTAGTCAACAATGTAAGCCTGACTACTGATTTTGTGAGGGACCTCCAATCTGTGATAGAATAATGTAGGAAATGGTTCGTGAATTTTAATGCCTCTAAAATGAAACTGCTTTCTTTTAAGCACTACAGAGAAATGTTTCTAACATCAGAATGAATGACGCTAGCCTCCTAGAGAGCAACACACTGTGCTCCCTCTTTTTTGGCCTCAATATCTCAACCGAATTTTGTGGAATGACTACATCAAATCTATAGCTGCATCTACTGCTAGGATGGTTAGGTCACTGTGTCGGACCAGAAATTCTTCTCGTCAGAATCCATCTTGCACATTTATAAATCTACCATTCGTCCGTGAATCCTATACTGGTGGGGTGTTTCTACTATTGAATTCTCAACAAAAATCCAAAGAAGAATCTACAATCGATGCTGACTTAGCAACCCGCCTTTAGTTACTTTCTCAACTTTCTCTCCCTCTGTCTTTTCTACAAATATTTTTATGACAACTGCTCTGACGAGCTTCTTTCTCTGGTTCCTCGACCATATGAATTTACGCGTGCTACTAGATTGGCATCTAGGTCCCACCCTTTTAACGTTGAAACAGCTAATTGCAACCGTTTGAACAGTTTATTTTCTCACACTTTCCGTCTGTGAAACTCTCTTTCGTTTACTTGCTTCCCTGGTAGCTTCAATCTTCAAAATTTTAAATGCAACGTCAACTGCCATCTTTTATTTTTTTGATTCCTGTGCCTATTTTATCCTTTCTTCGACACAACCTGAAAGTTGATTTTTTTTCGCGCTGTAACCCCCTTGTGCACCAGTGTCTGTCCACCTTTGCTTGAGGTGAAATGATAAAAAATGTAAAATGGCTCAAGAAAGCTACATTACGGTTGTGAGAAAGTGACTGAAGCAAGATGCCAGGTTAGCGCCAATAAAATTGCAGATTCTTCTTTGAACAAGAAATAACAATTGTCAAACATTCACTGAATTTCTTTCATTAAGTATTTATTTGATTATTTTAATTTGAAATCATTTCATAACATTCAAGATAATTAAGTCACTAAGACGCAAGCTAGGCGAAAAAAATCACCAAGACACGAAGTATTTTATTGTTTTATTTGTTTTTCTTTAACTAATTGTTGGTCTTTATTACAAAATTCATGTCGTTACATTTGATATTCTCATTTTAGCCAGCAGTATTAAGACGAAGGACAAATTTGGCGAAACTCTTTATTTGAAATGCTTTATTAATAAAAATCAGACAATTCAAGTTTACTACCGCAACAACTACTATTGCTAATAGGTAATAAGCAAACAAGATGAAGAAAATTGTAGTAATCTCGAGATCATAAGAAATAAATAAAACAACTAATTTCTCATGATTCCATAGAAAAAAAGAAAACCGCTCTACTGGCGGGAAATCGATTGTTGTCAGTTTTGCGTCGTACAGTTTTCGTTGTTCGCACCTCCAGTAATTTTTTGATTCTCTAGTTTTGTCAACAGTATAGGCGTCTTCTCAAATAAAACTGTCCTGGTTCCTCGTTCTGTCTTTAATAAACTCCATGATGACGACTGAAGGGCTTAGAAAAAATGCTTCAAAAAATGAGATTGAACTTGAAAAGCGTTGACCATTTGTTCTGTTTGTGAATCGTCCGTCGACGAATTTTTTTCGGCGAATTTCCAACACACTGCTTACTTAAAAAAATGACTGTAGAATGTAACGGACTTTTATAAAAAAACAAAAAACAAAAAACAAACAAGCACAACAGTAACAATTTAATGAAAAGAGAAATATTGTAAAAATTTAATAGAAATAAATCTTTAATAAAATTTAATTTATTACTTAAATTAAGAAACAGCATCAGATAAGTGGCATGTAGATTTTCTCGAGCTTCCGGTGAAGAAGTAATTCAAACGGAAACTAGACTTAATGTCTTCACTCTTACAAACATAAAATCTATTTTCCTTGTGCTCATCACCACACAAGTGACAATCTTATATATCTCTACTCCATGACATATTCACCCATTCCCTCTTGTTGGCCTTAGGGAACGATCATAGTGTCACAGAAGATTCAGTAGCGTCCGTCTTCCGTTAAATTCAATATTTGAAGTTTTAACTTGGAAACAAGGCCGATAATGTAAATGTCAAAAGCAGAGTGGCTTTCGATATAGTTTCAGCAAGGCATTGACATCACGTGTTTCTAAAGTAGAGTTGTTGCTCCTAAGCATCATTTTAAGTGATTAAGATAGATACTGTAATTAAAGAAGATTTATTAATGTTGTATTTCGCCAGGACTGGTTTATTTATTCTCTTAATAGTGTCAGAATGCGCGATCGTGTTTTGACGCCGAATCAAACAAGAAATTACAAAAAAAATGTTTCACTTAAAAACTTTTTATTGTAAAAGGTATTAAATTAGATTTAATAATCGTAGCAAAAAAGATTATCATTTAAAGGCCATACATGATACACGCTTGGGCAATCAAGACTATAGAATCCAATCTGTACAGCTATTCAAGTCAATCAGTTAAGTGCCATACATGATACACGCTTGGGTGATCATGTCTCTTTCGATTCATGACTAACAAGGCAGAGGGTTTTCCTGCAGTTGGTTGCCATTTCTTTTTGCGGTAGACTGGTTGCCAGCTAAGGCTACTGAATTCAACATGCTCAACCTGAGGAGGAAAAGATGGATATATATATCTTTCCCAAGGGTATTTGTGCACAAATGAATGCAACGAATTCAACTTGCATAGGTAAAAAAAGAACGAATTTTCTATGTTAATTCTCCTCCAAATATTAATTCACCTTACAAATATAATAGAATTTGTTTTTTTCTAAAATTCTCACCACATTCTCATAGAGCGAGCCTCTTCTGTTGTACTTCATACCTAATTCTAACTTGGCTGCTCACCTTCAGTCACCGACAGGATGTGGCTTCCCTCTGTCCTTTCTACAAATATTTTCACGGTTTCTGCTCTAACGATCTTCTTTCCCTGGTGCCCCGACCACATGAATTTACTCGTGCTACTAGATTGGCATTAAGGTCCCGCCCTTTTACCATCAAAATAGTCAAATGTAACCACTATTTCCGTTTCTTTTCTCGCACCTTCTGGCTGCGGAACACCCTTCTGTTTACTTGCTTTCCCGATTGATACAATCTCCAAAAGTTTAAATGCAGCGTCAATCACCGTTTTCTATCTCCATAAATTTCATCCACCTTCTTAATTCTCATCCACCTCTCACCCTTTCTTTGGTATCCCAATACCCTATTTTTTCTCTCTCTGTATTTCCATGTGCAGCAGTGGCAGTCTTGCCTTGCTTGGGGTGAAATGATCATGAAAAAAAGACAGAGAAACGACGTTACGATGGTGAGAAAGTGGCTAAAGCCAAAATGCCAGGTTAGCACCAATAATAAAGCATATTTTTCTTGAACTTAATTGGATAGGAAGAGTAAATATCAATTATCAAACGTTCTCCGAATTTCTGAAATAACTTCATATTCTTTGAAGTGAATTAACAGAACAGGTCCAAAAGGTCAAAAAGGGAAAACAAATATGGCTGTTGGCAAGATTGAATTAGAAAAGAACAAATAACAATAATAAATGAGACCAACAGAATGAGCTAACCGCTTATCGCTCCTCACTCAACAGAACTCGATCGCAGAAAGTACATTTTTTTGTGCATAAAATCGAGAATGAAAAAGAAAATTCCCGCATATCAATAATATATTGAGACGAATATATATTAATAAACAAATCACGTTCACGCTTGGCAATAATTTCTTCTATTTATTCTATATTCAGTTTTTACTTGCTTTTCATAACAACTATAATCAGGTTGTCGATTTACCGAAGTGAATAAATAGTGCATGATCAGCAATAAAGTTTAAACCCTCAGTGATATTCGAACTCACTATTTAAGATTAATAAAATGTTTTGCCATGCATAGATATGATATTAAGTAAAATTTTTCTTTGAAACACGATACGCGAACTGTTTGAAAACGGTAAACTTATCTTATATTTTATACTTTATATTTAGATAAAAATATTTAGAGTTTAACGTTTGCCATGGCGCATTAGATCATTGTCATCCTCTCAGGACAACCGAGGGTCATTTGTCAATGCCAAACTTCTTCCTAAGTAATAAGAAACAGGTTATATTACGTAATATATTCCCAACATCCATCAAGGAGTAGTCGCTGACCAGATCTAATAACGTACAAGATTGTCTTTAAAAAAGTGAAGGGTTACAATTACTTTGTTGTTTACCTACTGTAGGGAAAAGTAGGTGCATGCCTTTCTTAAGAATATTGCAAAGACAAACTGTTCTGGTCGGAATTTGAACGCAGTCCCTTATTTCTTTGGCACGTCACCAACATAACCAGATCTAAATAAAACTGTTGTAGCAGTAACTTCATGTTGAAATCATAATGTGGCTTTCAAGTTGTTGTGGTATCTGCTCCTAGTTATGTGATCCTCCATCTTGAATGACAATTTGTTTCAATGTGTATATGATGCGATGGATGATTTGTCTAAAAAAGTGAAAATAGCACTGACATCTCATTTTGACAGATATATCTACCAAAATTACGCAAATATATTTTGTAATATTAAAGAGTAAATTTATTCAATAAAATCGCCATTAGCTTTAACCACGGCCTACAGATGACTTTGGAATCTCCTGCAATTCTTCTGGACGGTTTCTTCGTTTAAACTGGTGAATGCTACTATAATCCTTGCCTTAAATCATCTTTTTTTGTTACAAAGTGTTTAGTTGATTTCTCGCTTAACTGCACCCATCACATAACAAACAAGAAAATTGCAGTCTGGGGTGTTTAGTTGGCCAGATGTAAGGGGTGATATGATCGCAGAAATTGTCTAACAGCCATGACTGGGTTCTCTTGCTTGAGCTACAATGAACAAGAAATTGTGGAGAACCCTGATCGCCAACTCCCTGAAAGAATGTGGCACACACAAGAAGAAAAAGAAGAAGAAGGAGAAGAAGAAGAAGAAGAAGAAGAAGAAGAAGAAGAAGAAATAAATACTTTTTCCGCTTTTTATTTTACTTTTAAGATGAATGCTACAAAACACTCACTCAGAAATTATTTACAATCTTTATCGAATGATATTATTGTGATGTCTTCTTCGAAGGAAGTGAGGTATATCTGAAGCTTAGTTAAAATGAGATCGGGTCAGTGAGCAAGAAAAGAAGTGACACTCAGAAGTAAGTACTTCCACAGAAACACGATATATAGCTTGCCACTGGTATCCGAGGAGGCTTGTCTATTAAAGCGGCTAGTTAATCCTCAATGCAAACACCTGCTCAGGTACATTTCTTAATTATGTATATATGGCTGACCACTCGTATCCGAGGGTGCTTGTTCATTAGGGTGGTTAGTTAATCCCCATTGCAGACACATTTATGTTTGTTCAACATCCACATTGCTTACTCTATAACGATGCTGAGCCCACTTTAGTTTCAGGGAGAGAGCGCGTTATCTGTCGTGAACAACGGGTTGAAGAATTCCAGGACGCTCTTGAGCATTGTGACTTCGTGCTAGCTCAACCATCTATCCAATACCCAGTTTCACTGACAAGGTTTGGGCCAACCCATGATCGGGTTTTCAGGCACTTTGTAAAGGTGCCGCACGCTGGATTCGCCTCCTTCAGACCGATAACATGAAGAAGTCACTTTCCTGATAAATCGACCAACGTGAGTTTCGAATTCGGGCTTCATGATCAGAAAGCGAGCGTTTTAACAAAAAACGCGATACCTAAGATTTAAAAGATTAAAAATAAATGCAAAGATTACTTGAATCATTTATTTTAGTTTTAATTTCAAGCTGATAAATTAAATTTAATATTTCTAATGAGCAAAATACTTTGCCTTATTTCAAAACTAATTAAAATTGTCTGGAAAAAGATTTCGTTCTGTATTTGCTAAAATTACTGATTTTAGCACCATTTTTAGACACCAGTCATCACGATGTCATTTGTTTTATTAAAAATTAAAAAACATATATAATTTACTTTTCTGAAACTTTATTAGAGGATTATTAGCTGATTTAAAGTTTAATAATTCTGATTTGAAACAAATATTATTTAGTTTAAGTTTAAAATATCACTGAAATGCATTTTCTTAACACGACTGTAGCGGTTTATTTAAGATGTTGACAGCTTGATTGACGAACGGAAGTTCCTCTATTTTTTCTATGGTAGATATATCTATAAAAAATTACTTTAAGAATATAACTTGAGACCTTTTTATACAATCATTAACTACTTAGTAATTTAAAAAAAAATAGAAAACTATTCTCCGTAATCCAATGTTTATCGAATTTAGTGGATATAGACGTTGTTTAGTTCCAATGACTTAAACCAAAGAGTTATGAGTTCATTACCAGGCTTAGAAAGTCAAGGTAGATAACTCATAGCTACCAGAAGTGGCTTCGCACATGGATATACCTCAGAGATCGTAATAAAGGGTTTGGTTCGAAATTCCTCGCACCTGAAGAAGGTGTACAACGGCCGAAATGTCGTAAACACGGCAGCAAAGATCAGGACAACAGTCTAAATAATGTAGACAGTGTAAATACTACCTCATCTCAGAAGTATAGACGAATTTTGGGTACTTTATCTTTAAATTAATTTTAGTTATTGTTCTTAATTTCTGATAATGTCGTGTATTGACGTCCATCTTTACAAAAATCAGCACGTTTATATGCACAGACAAAAAATTCTAAATTCTTTTAACAATATTCCGGGTGGATTAATCGTAGTAGATTTTCCGTTTATAATGAGTAAAAATAGTTTTTACTTAAAAACTATATCACCTAAACGGGACAAATTAATACCAGTTTTTAAAATATTTAAAACTTTATAAATTGTTCTAATTAAAATTTAAAAATGAAAGCAATTCTTGTAAAAATTCATTATTCATTGAAAAAAAATTAAGAGAAAGTTTCCATAATATATCTTATTCAGAAAATCAATTAAAGCTTTTTTTAAAAAATAAAATAATGTTTCAGTTCTATTGCCTTTTTTATCTAACAACGTAGAGCAGATTTTCGGTAACTGGTGTTCCTGTTTTATAAAAAGAAATTGATGATTTAAATTCTCCAAGTACATCTACTTTTAATTAATATGAACATTAAGTACTACACAATTTAATCCCTCGAAATTTAATGAAGTTAAATAAATATGCCTGTACGATTGTGGGGGGGGGGTGACTGTTATGGTGAAACACACCTATTCTATAGTGAATAGCCTCTCTCACCTAATTTAAGTAGGAGTAGAAAGAGGAACGAGGGTCAGTCGATGTTGAAGATAGTAGTCGACAGTTAGTCGAATACGAAAGTAGTCAACGACCTGGCAAGATTACACTGCGTAATACATATATCAAGTTCCTAACGTTTTGTACGTCGAACCTATTAGGACCGACATTAGCACAAATACTAGCCTCCACTGCGAAAATAACTCCACAACAGAAACAGATGCGAAAAATCTTTCTACCAAGATTTTCTAAAAAATAAACATTTCTAAAATAATTTGAGAATAAGTCCTGAAAGTTTCACTAAAATCAATTAATGTGTTTGTTACTGAAAAAAAGAAAAAACAAAAAAACTGAGTTATGTAATATTACATTTTCTATTGTAAATGTTGTGGATTCTGGGTGAGAAACCACACAAAATAATAAATAACAAAAACAGATATGGAGATAGAAAATGTAAGTTATATTGAACAAAATATACAAACTGGAACACGGGTTAGTCAATTCAGGAATACTATTAGTAGAAATCAATATATACAGTCTTGCAGTGAAATAGTATATCCGGGTAATGAGTCTATATCCAAACAACTCCAACAAACTCTGCACCAACTTACTGACCAACTAAGCAAATGCTTTACAACTTACAACTCCGAGCTCTGAATAGGCAGGATTATATGTACACATCAGGCGAGGCTATTCTTGTATACAAAAAGGGGCGATCCCACAATAGTAAACTCTAGTGACGATTTGGTTACCCGCTAACTAAAATAAAAACAATATATTTACCAAAATTTCGAATTTGTTTGAAGGGATTAAAATGTTTAAAAAATAATCAAAATTTGATCTTTGCTCTTAATAATTGCATAACCATTTTGATGGAAAAAGTTCATTTTTATTAAGTTTGTGTTTTTTTTATTCATACTATGCCGGTTTTTTTTCAGCGATTTACTGGAGTTACCAAATCAAAAGGCTTCAACTCAATAAAATACTATTTTTAATATCTTTTGACGCCTTCAACTTCTTGTACATATGTTTTTAAGTACAAATTATTTATTTAACAGACATAACGATCTTTTCTTTGTTTTTATTTGATTAATGTTTAGAATTCGGATGTTCAGATTTTTATTATAAGAACCTGGACAACTGTATTTTGTACACTGTACCCAAAACAAACACGATTCAAAACCTTTATCAATCCTTAAATGACCTTAGAGCTCTTGAAGTTATATTAAGCAGATTAAATTAAGCAAATCAAATCAATCCAAACCTTCGGCTCTCAACGACTCTTAAATTTCCAATTTCTTTTTCTTTTTACCTTAGCAAATTTCATTTCGTTCATAGGTACTTAAGCTTTTAGTTTTTAAAAAGAAATAGTAGTCCAATTTAGATTTCTCAAAGAATTTATGGTATTTTGGTGATTAAGATATGCGGACTTGTAGTATTTTGAGGCATTAGTTGAGGTCATGGACTAGTGAATGCAATTAACTATCTTAAATGACGGAAGCTTTTTCAACAGAGCTCCTTTGGTCACATACCACATTTTTTGTAATTTCAGAAATATACCCTTACCTCTTACCTCGAGCACTTTTTTAGATATCGGAGAAGCGTATTAACAGAAAACGGAAAGTGCGATAAAGAAATCCGGAAGAGTCAACTGAAATTTCTGGAGTGCATCATGGGGAAAGGATAAATTTGATACTCACAGGACAGATTGGAGGTATGAGGGCCAGAAAAAAGCAAGGCATAATCGATCTGGTGAGCTTGAGGGCGGATGTAAGGGCGGAGCAATGTTTGAGGGAGATGGTAAAAAAGAAGTTATTAATAACTACAAAGGACAGAAAATTGTGGAGAGTCATGATCGACAACGTCTTGAAGGGACACAGCACATAAAAAAGTAGAATTATTCCTCTTTGACACTAGCTTCCCCCAAACATTTTGAGAGAGAGACAGAGACAGAGAGAGAGAGAGAGAGAGAGGAGAGAGAGAGAGGAGGGAGAGAGAGAGGAGGAGGGAGAGGGAGAGTGAGGGAGAGAGAGGGAGAGAGAACGAAATGGGATAAACAACATTTTAATAAAATTTATTTTCCTCGTGAAATTGGGCTTGTCATTCAGAAAGTGAATGGATGTGTGTTACGGTGTAATGGGATAATGGCTAGGAATAAGAAATGGGAGAACCGAGTTCTAATTCCAGTTAAATTCATTTCATTCACCTGCACACAAATACATTTGGGAAAGGTATTAATCTAGGTACCTTCACTCATTTTTGATACCTAAATATAATTGAATTTTTAAAATTCAAAAAGCTTGAAGTTTTAAGTTTATCTTTAATTGAAAGCTAAGAGATGAAATTTACTAATTCCAGTAAGC
The DNA here is from genome assembly GCA_037127315.1 of Ascarosepion bandense. NCBI lineage: Eukaryota > Metazoa > Mollusca > Cephalopoda > Sepiida > Sepiidae > Ascarosepion > Ascarosepion bandense. The sequence continues at coordinate 3,112,503 of JBBBDQ010000952.1, forward strand.
AAAATACTCTGGTGTATTTCAAACCGAAGTTATATTGATTGGAATCTAAAATTCTTTTATTAAAAAAAATGTAATTTTACGGCCATTTTTCATCGATCGACACATTTTGTAAACAGAAGTCAATTCTCGGTTAAAAAAAATCTTGCAAAGATAAAATATACCTCGCTGAAATATTATTTTATTAAAATTAGCAAATTTAAACTTACTCTTATCCGGTTTGAAACAAGTATTACTTGCTTACTGTCTGAAACGTACGATAAAAGTGTTTCTTAATCACGGTAGTCCTCTTATCAGGATCATCTGAGGTGACGAATGATTTAATGACAACCGGAAGCCGTCAAAACCGTTAAGTATATCGAACAATCGAACAACATGACATCATTGTATGTAATCGTTTCGATTTTTAGTTTTTAACTACATAGTAAAATTAAAAATTTAACATAATATTTTAGCAAGTATATAGTATTTTATAGAATTTTAGTTAGTTTATCTTTATAGCCATACGTTTGAATATATTTCTGAATAAATAAAAATTAAAATGATATAAAACTTACTTTTAAAATAATTTTACAATTTAATAAGAAAGAATGAAATTGAAATAACCGAACTAACTCAATTTATGAAACGTTAAGCTAAGTTATAAAAAATAGAAAAAGAAAAGCTTTTTCAATTTCTGTAAGGTGCTTACATTCACAATTAGGGTAAAAGATGGTGAAACTAAGAAGTAAATTACTTTAAATTTTGAAAGCGGGATTTGGGAAGCCTGTTGTTGGGTGATTCAGAAACGCGTGGAAATGAAAATAATTGGGCACTAAATACAAATTCTTCTCTGCTCACTCCAGCTATGGGTTGAATAGTAGGATGGATTGGGTTGTATAGACTTCGTTTCCAACCGGTCTACCGTAATAAGTAATGACAACTTCTTGCGGAAACATTTGTTTGTCTAGTCAGTCATCTCTCGAAACAGACATGATTACCCAAGCGTGTATCACGTACGGCAGTTCACTGACTGGCTGATTCAGAAAGTACCGCGAGCCACACTTTGTTACCACTGACTGCTTTAGGATAATAAATCCTCGAGGGTCACTCCTTTGTACGTATTTAGTTGGAACATGCGATAAAATCTTAAAATTTCACAAAAGTGCTGAAAGTCGGGAGACAGTCGATGTGTCAGGCGTCGTATTGTCCAAGTAAATTTCTATTCTACATAAATGTGAGAGTATTTACATTTAATAGTTTATTTTCTCTTTCTATAAACTTTTGACTTCAAGCTGACTGATGAAAGAGGAAGATGTCTATTAAGTACGTAAGGCGATTTACTTCAACGCGTGTCGGATTTGATGTGACAGCGAAAGACAGAAAATCCTGTACATTTTGAACATTGCTTACAAACTGAAAAAAACGTATTGAAAAGAAAAATCACCAATGAGCATGAATGAGGACACACGCACACATGCGTATCCACAGACATGCACACTTACACAAGCATACTCACTGAGTATGTTGACTGTTGACTGACTGTTGACTGAGACAAAAAATGGCTTGTTAATTTTTTCATCGTCTTAGAGGACATTTTTGCCTTCCATTATCATGGCTGATGCTAATCTCCAAGAGAGCAACAAGTTGCACCTTCTTGGGTTAACGTTTTTCGATGACATGAAGAGGAAAGAGTATAGTGAATCAATTGCTAGGTTTACTACAAGGAAAATTTGGTTCACTGGGTCGTGTTAAACAATTTTATTACCTGAGTTTATCTAAACATTTATAAATCTACCATTCGTTCATGCATTGATATTGTTGTCACTTCTGGTCTGGTGCTTTTATTATCTATTTGGAGTTTTATGATAAAATCCAATGAAGAATTTGCAATGTTATTTATCCTGACCTGGCATCTCAGTTTTAGTAATTTTCTCACCGCTGTTACATAGCTTTCATGTGACTTTTATATACATATTTTTATGGCAATTCTTATTTGGTACCCTGACTTTACGAATTTAAGCGCACTGCTAGATTGTCAGCTAGGTCTCATCCTTTTAGATTTGACATTGTTAGATGTAAGCGTAAGTTTTATGCTGATAATTTCTTCTCTAACATTTATCCTTTGTGGAACTCTCTTTCGGTTTCTTTCTGGAAAGTCAATTTTAATTTTCAAACATTTAAATGCGATGTTAATCATTATCTTCTATTTTTTTTATTCTTTCATACTCAGTAACGCCTTGCGTCTTAGTGGCTTTATTGTATTTCTTGGAGAGAAATGATTAACAATAAATAAAATAAGAAGACAGGCAGATGAATGAAACAGTTATCAAAATGAAGTTAATTTATTTCTCTTCAAAATATTCTCAATTATTGTATAATGAACAGGGTTATTTGTGATTCACTCTGTCCACGCCTTGGACTGTCAGAGGAGAATTTCAAGACGGCCTTGTCCTTGGCACACTGCCAACTTAATTACCAACTGAAGAGTTCTCTTTCATCTGCCAGTTAACAACAAACACTTCCAAATGCGAATAGCAGAATTACTCAAGTGCAGTGATCCAAAGGAGGCGGTTGATTATTCATTTCTCTCATGGAGAGATGCACTGAAAACGTTATTGCTTTCGATATATTTTACTTATGTCATAACAACTCCACTTCAGGTACTTTTTAATATATTCGCCCGACAAAGTATTCTAATGACACTAGTAACTGACAAGGGCAGACAGTTTATGTCAAATTACTTAAAAATGTTCATCAAAGCCTGGGATATTTTACACGTTACCTGCGGCTTAAAACTTTCCTCAAGCAAATCAAGAAGCAGAAAAATCGGCACAGACTTCTAAGCACACACTGCAGCAGAGGGACCTATTTTAGGCTCTACTTGCATACAAACCCACGGCCCCAGCTGGAGTGGGTCAGTCTAAACTTACTTTTGGGCATCGACTGCGGACAGGAGTGCTTATGTTGCAATTCAACAGTTGATTGCTAAGAATGTAAAAACGCCAGGGCGACACCAGAGACGCCGGTGAGACGTCAGGGTGACGCCGGAGTAATGACAGAGCAACGTCAGAGAGACGCCAGGATGACACCAGGGCGACATCAGGATGACACCAAGGCGACGCCAGGATGACACCAGGGTGACACCAGAGCGACATAAGGGAAACACCAGAGTGACATAAGCGTGACACCAGCGCGACGTCAAGGCGATTCCAGAATGACACCAGGGCGACAGTAGAGCGATGCTAGAACGGCGCCAGAACGAAAAATGGTTATAATAAATATTTTGACAGATGTCAACATACCAAGGAGATATGGTTCGTTAGATGTTGGATCACGTGTGTCAATAGTCAAAATTAGCGACAATATTGAGCCAGGTACCACACTCCTTTTTGTGCAAACCTTGAATGACGTACAATCCCAGCAAAATAAAAAACACCTTCACCTGTCCCTGTAGTGTATCCAACTTTCAGAGTAGGCTCAACTTTGCTTCTAGCTTTCAAACATCTCGACTACTGATCCAAAAATATTCCGGTTGAAAAAGAGCGCAAAATAGTAGTATTTTGCGGGAATGAAATGGGGTTTTCCAGTCTTTGAGATTTCTTCACTAGAAATATGAATGTGAAGCTGTTAGGACAGACCACATCTTTTGCAGCAAGTGTTGTGTGTAGTTTTGTTCCGGAAGTAAAATTTCTTTGCCGGTTTCCGCAAGAATAATGAGAAATCTAAATCAAGCTGCCAGGACTGGTATGCGTCTTCTGCAGTAAGATTTGTGTGTAGCCTTTCCTTTGGTAAGTTTGTGACCGTCGGAGCCTTCGTGGCTTGTTGTCTCTTGTGTCAGGATCGATCCTGGTCTGCAAACAAGCCGTCAGCTCATACTCATCGGTCATTGATGGCGTTGACACAGCAGCTGGTCCTTGGATTGGCCTCTTCAACTGTAATCTCTCTTAACCACGTTGTGATTTTGATCTTAAGTGTTTGTGGAAATAAAAACGGTACCAATTTTAGAAATAAAATGAATGACGCCTACATAAACTGTAGATAGTATTTATATACAAAAAATAAAAGAAAAATAATTACAGTCGTCTTTTCCCCGAACCCTGTTCATATTAAATGGTGACGGAACAAAAGTTTCGACCAGTTTCTCTAAGTCGGGTCAGACTTGTTAATCAGATAACTGGTAATTCAAACACTATTGTCAGTACTTTGCAAAAATGTTCATCAGCGTTTCTCTTCTTATTATCATCAATTTGGCACAAGGTTTTCGTCGGGGTTTTTCTCTTCCTCAGCAAATAACTTTGGTTATTATTTCAAACTTTGGTTGGCAATTTCAAACTTTCACCGCAAAATCACTTCACCTCTGGTTGGAGCTCTGAGGTTGGCGCTCAACGGCGTGGCTACTAACTCCGTCTCGCTACATCTCTGGGCCGGAACTGGAACTGTCTTTGGCCCCTCGGGACTCTTGTATTTAACCGTGTCCATTTTTACTTGTGTGGTGAGGACGCATAAGAGGCGTTATGCAAATATTCTAGCATTCAACTAGTCTCTGTTTCTCTTTGTCGTCTTCTATTTCTCAATTCCAATCATGGAATATTTTCCCCCTCTGCTTGGGTGGAGTTATTACATGACTTCAGCTTCTCTCAGGGAAATTATAATTAGTCATTTTCCCGTAATTAATAACAGTGCTTTTTCTTCTCTCAACAAATCAACTTAACCTTTGCTCTAGACCGAATTCCCATCTGGAGAAATACGAATAAAAATCTCTTTCCTTAGTCACCTTGTTTACAAAATTCAACAAAGCGAACCTGACATTCTGATCCTCCAATACTTTACAGGTGTGTATTGGTTGTATTTCGCTGGGAACAGAAAAAATAAAATTTTCCTTTCAATTGTTTCTGGCCTCTGCATTTCGGGGATTTATTACACTGATTTTGAACACGGTGGATCTGACATTTTGACTTCTAATTATATCGGCCATATTTCGCCAAAGATTTAAGAAAATAAAAAAATAAAAATTCTTTCCCAATTGTTTTTCGACCGTTACTTCTCTCAAGAGGGCTGCCTGACATATGACCCCTGTTCATATCAGCTACCCCATACAACTTTTGGCTGGGAAAATATGTATCTGAAAAATATAAATTTCCCGTTCTTAATCACTTTTCGTCTAGGCACTGTTTAGTAATGTCTCCTTTCTTTCAACAAGGTGAGTTTGACATCTGACCTCTCAGCTGCGTCTCGCTGGATAACAACAATCATATGATACGATTACATCTCAATCTTATTTTTAGCCAATTTGCAATCTTGGGAAAGCGAACCACTTTCTAACAAAAAAAAAAATGCAACATCGCTTTCTTTTTAACCCTTTCTCGTCCAAATAAAATAAATGTTTTTAGTTAAATCTTTTTCATCTGTAATAATTAAAAAGAAAAAGAATCAGTTATCTCTTCCGTCCGTACGCCATGTTAAATATTGTTATAGGTTCTTGAAGGTAGACAAGAGGAACGAGAAATCTGAGTGTGAAAAGGGCCACGTGTCTTTTGCAACAAGGATTGAGTAGCTCTTCGAGTTATGCTTGAATTAGAAAAGAACGGAAAAGGAAGAGGAAAAGTATAGCTAACAGTGAATGTAGAGGCCATTAAAATGGAAAATGGAGAAAAGTGGCCGAATAAGGTTCGGTCAAGACTTTTAGAACATTTGGGTTATCTACTGATTATTTTCATTGCTGTTGCTGCTGAACTGAGCAATGTATGGAAACCCTCACATGCCACAATAGCCAACAAGTGAGTTGGTTTCTATAATTGTTCAAATAAAAGTATTTCCGACTTCTGGTGTAAACATTCACGAGTGGCAGTCATAATTAAGTTCTGGATGTAAATTTGTCAAATAAAGTGTCCTAGTTCAGCTTGATTTCTTGACTTGCATTTGAATTGATGCCGGGTTGACTAATAAATGGTATAATAACGTCGCCAATACACGAGAAAGGTGAGAATGAAGTGTGGTTTTATGGAAAAGATAGATTGATATTTATAAATACTTTCAAAGTTGGAGAGGCTGTCTGTCATTCATAAAAGGGTTCACGTGTAGGTCAAGATAACGCATTAGTCAGCCCGATGCTCTAGAATTTGGCAAATGTCAGTGTGAAGAACGATTGCTCAAAATGAAAAGGTTCACCAGTAGATACAGACTGCTGATATGACATGTGCATTTGTGTAATTCACAGGGAAGCCGAATGAGGATTTTTGATTTTGGAAACATGCTTGAATGTATGTGCGTTGTGGTGCAATGGTTATTGACTCAGAATGAGAAATCGGAGAGCCGAGTTCGAATTCCAGTTGAACTCGTAGTATTCACTTGCGCACAAATAACCTTGGGAAAGATATGAATCCATTTCTTCTCCCTTCAGCTATGGGTTGAATAGCAGGACAGATTGGGTTCTGTAGCCTTGGTTGGGAACCAGTCTACCGCAGAAAGAAATGGAAAACTACAGTGGAAAATCTTCTGCTTAGTTATTCATGGATCGAATGAGACATGATCAGCTAAGCGTGTATCACATATGTCACTTAACGGACTGATTGTTTGCATATATCTGTGTATGTAGGATCCCAAATCAGCCTAGGTTAAATACTGAACAGTAAAATCGACAGCGCGCTAAGAATCTTCATAGTCTCTGTCTCCTCATGCGGCAGATTACAAACTTACATGGAGTTATCTTCCCGCCATTTATTACGATCTTGAGAAAAATCATTTAGAATTTGTTACTCGTTAGTTGGCGACTACGGAATTATGTTTTGATTTTTTTCCATATACAGTACCTTCAAAGCACACTTTCGCAGGCCCTGCACCAGATCATTTAATAGTTTCAATGGTTTACTACGGATCGTATTGAAGATTGGTGGTCAATTAGTTATATTTATAAGAGTGGCTATTTTCATATTTTCTACCAACTTGTGACCTGTGAGGATGCGTATCATGTGGTTTTGAAAGGTTTCCATTTGAAAAGAAAGAGTCTATGCCACACAATCTAAACCGTTTAAACAATTGGAAGAACGCATATAATTAGTGTAGATTGTTTCTCTTCTTGATTTCAGCATAGTTTTATGTTTTTCAAAACCAACCCACTCAAGGCCTTTTCGGTGTTTTGCGGCAATTTCTCTGTCGTTCTTGCAAGGTTGTAACCAAGATACGTAAAATCAGTGATTTGGTTCATTTTTGTATCGTTTATTTGGATGTTAAGATGTGCTTCTTCATTGCCTGTTGTCATTGAAATCACTTCGAGGAATTCTTATTCTGGGTTGACACGTACTTTCAACCATGCGTAATGGAGAAATTATTAGAAGCTGTGTATGCTTATGCAAATTGTAAAAAGAAGAAGACATAATAAAAAAAAAGAGGATAAGATAGAGCAGAAAGATAAACTGATATCATCTGGAAAAAGAAACGAAACTGAAAACATATCTCCCTTAAATGTGAAAAACCTCACTCTATATCAGTTGAATGCGTCAGTGTATAATGTACGTTGGTCGACCGTTAGGCAGAGGTCGACCCGAGGGCTCCTTTTCTTGGATTTCTTCACTCACCCTCGACCCTCCTCTTTGTTGCTCAGGGCTCAGCAGACAGGCATCGAGTATGATTTATAAACTCTTTGGTATGATTCGGCTGGAAATCGAACCCACAATATGGCGCTACAGTTTATATCAACCATGAAAAAGAAGAAAGACAATGAAGTCTGTATAGAATGACTGCAAAATACGTTTCCTGATTCGAATTAAAGTTTGACAGAAATTTTAAAAAAATAGAAAAATCGCAGGAGACGAAAAAGGAACTTCGACTGTCATCAAAAGAAATGAAATTGAAAAATCATTTGTCGCATAATCTCTTTGTATTCTTAAAGTAAAAGGAAATCTTTAAGATTCAAGAAGAGTTCCCTTAAATGAATGAAAAGCACATATGGAATGATTAAAATGAGCCTTGATAAAGTTTTAATGTTTTCTTTCTATTATTGGTATTAAATTAACATTTAATGAATTGTTTAGTCTGACATGTAAAATATATACGTGTATCTATGCGTGTATGTTTCTATGTGCATACCTTCGATAGCTGGGAAATGAAATTCTCAAAACTCGGCTTTAATAAAGTCTCTAATATGATAAAATATTTTTAAGAGCAGATAGAAAATAGAAATTATTGGGTTAGAACAAAAGTTCGTATTATATTCCCAAAGATGCCGTTGGAACACCTGATATCGTTTCATACTCGAGTGATAATTATGAAAGACATAAATACCTCTTTCTATACGATTCAGGTGGATATTACGAATTTTAAATATTTCTTGAAGTTAAAAGGGAAACTGGAGGAAAATGAGATTCATTTTTGTCGTTTCATGCTCTTTTATTCCCTACTCCAAAGAAAAAACGCATAACAAAAAAAAACAAAAAACAAAAAAACAGCAAAAATATATGTGCCTTTTTTAGGGATGGTATAATAGCTAAGAGTATTGTTCGGAAGTATTCTATTTGGTTCAGATGTGGATATTTTAATTTGGGAGAGCTAGAACGTACCTCTAGACCAGCAGTCGTTGAAGATGACCAAATACAAATCGACTCGCTAGATACAAGTAATTTTGGTAACATGGATTTTTGTTGTCACAATTATATGAGCTTTGCAAGGTATATAAAAACCGACTGGATATAGGAAGCGCTACAGTGTTTGGATGTCTCACAATTTAACGGAAGTAATTTGCATCTACCATTTTTTGGCTAAACGCAACAGAAACGACCCATTAAAAAAAAACATACAAAAAACGATCACAGTCAATGAAAAATGGATTGTTTACAACAATGTAGAGTGAAAGATATTCTCCAGGCGTATAACCCTTCTAAAAGGCGGTCTGAATAGAATGAATGTTGCATATTCAGTGTTATTGAAATGGCGTCATGTATTACAAGCTATTTTCGCAAAATCAAACGTTGAAAAATATTAAGTTCTGGGAGGAAGGAAACATGTCTTGTTCATCTATGTGCCTTGTCCTTTCAGGACGTAGGCGATCATGGCCTTTCACGTCTCCCTGTCCCTGGTGGCTCTTAGCACGCTTTCTCCTGTTATACCACGCAACCTCCGTTCTGCCATCCACCTGCTTAGGTTAGTCAAGTACGTTACACGCTGTTTCCCCTCTCTCCTTTCTTCTACCTGGCCTGTTAGTATCAGGATCTCCCAGCTCGCCTTCCTCATTGCATGTCCCAGGAACTTTAACTGTCTTTTCCTCTTCTTCTTCTACTCAATATTAATTTCCTTTTCGTTTCCATCCTTTACAAAAACTTATCATTGCTCACATGCTCGATCCATGATATCCGCAGCATCCTTCTGTAGAACCACATTTCAGTTGCTTCAAGTTTTTCTTTCATCTTAGGTGACATTGTCCAGCATTCACTACCTTACTGAAAAGATATGATATCACATAGCAATCCAGTACTCTCTTTTTTGTTTCTAGCAAAATTATCCTGTCTCTTAAAACTCTACTCAGTTTCTGGAATGCGTCCTTCGCCATGCCAATTCGCCTTCGGATCTCTGTGTCGCACTTTCCGTCTTCTGTTAGAACACTTCCCAGATATTTAAATTTTTGTACCTGCTTGATTGTAGTCTCCCCCACTTGTATTTGGCATTTTGGGATACTCTTTTTGCTGATGACCATGCATTCGGTTTTCTTGCAGTTTATTTGTAGTCCTTTCTTGTCATTCTCTTCAGCTACCTTCTGTAGGAGGTCTTGTAGTTTCCTTTCCGTGTCTACTATAAGCACTGTATCATCTGCGTATCTTATGTTGTTCAAATTGTCGCCTCCGATGACAAATCCTGGCATAACATCTAGGGTCCTCAGAATGATCTCGCTGTACAAGTTGAATAGATCAGGTTAAAAGACACATCCTTGTCTTACGCTTCTTTTTATCTTTGTATATCTGCTGAATTCGTTAGCTGTCCGTATACAGGCGGTTGGCTGCAAGTAGAGATTCTTGATTACTCTGATGTCTATCCCAAATATGTCGAGTTTGCTGGGCATCTCCATCAATTCTTTGTGGCGTATTTTGTCGAACGCCTTCGCATAATCGATAAAACATAGGTATACGTCCTTCTTCATTTGTAATGCCCTTTTGGAGAGCATTATAATAATAAATATGTATTCCTTGTTCCAGTGTCTTTGACGAATCCGCATTGTTCTTGACCTATCTCTGGTCTGATTCTGCTTCTCGCTCTATTTACCAAAACTCGGACGATCAGTTTTGTAATGTGGCTCATTAAACTGATTTTTGGTGGAGTTTGCACTTGTTTGCTCCTGGCTTCTTAGGCAGTGCTATGATAATAGACTTGCTTAGGTATTACTCCACTATTATAAATTTTATTTATTATTTATGTAATTTTCTCTACATCGAATTCTTCCAGGAAACATGAAGATGCCTTAAAGATGACGAAGAATAGTGCAACAAAATGACACATGTATGGCCCAGTAAATCTATGTACAACTATCTAAATAGTGTTGTTTACTTGTAAACAAGTTTTGTTCCGATTCTATTGAATGAAGTCAGTTTATTTCTCCTCAAAATTATGACTGTTGATTGATAAGTAAAGTTTACAATTCTAGAAAATAATTTTGAGTTTAGATAAAATAATGAAACTGATATCAAAATGAAGTCAATTTATTTCTCTTCCAAATTATGGTTGTTGGTTGATAAATTAGCTCCCAAATTCTATAAAACAAGTTTTCGACCGTATAGAATAATGAAACAAATGAATTTATTTGAAAATTTCAAAGTTGCTTTTCAGTACAAGGAAAATTTTTATCTGATGGCATTTACTTGAAATCAAACTGAAACCGGATAAGTTATCTGTTCGTACATAAAACGCCCTTTGAAAGATTTGTAAAATGAAAACAAATAATGAAGAAAGGTTATATCGAGCAGAGACGTTTGAAAAAGAAACAATCCGAATTAGAACCTATAAGTGATGGAAACAGAACTAGCAAGGATCAAACCCTGGTTTAAATTAGCAAGATCAAGTAAATCTAACTAGAGTTCAATCTCCATACATGCACAAACTGACTCGCCTAGTCTGAACTTAACATAATTAACGGTTATTTGGATAAAATGTAAGTCGATCAACCTTCTTCTTCTATGTGCCGTGTCTCTTCAGGATGTAGGCGATCACGGCCCTCCACATTTCCCTATCATTTGTAGCTCTTAACACCCTATCTCTTGCTACCCTCCCAAACCCTGCCTGACACCCATTTGTTCAAGTCTATCAAGTTGCACGTTGTATTCTTCTTTCTTTCCTTTCCTCTATCCCTCCTATGAGTATTTGATTCTCCAAGACCGTCTTCCTCAAAATATATCCCAGAAACTTCAGATATTTTTCCTGATGTTAAGTATCAGTTTCCTTTACGTTTCCATTCTCCCCAAAACCTCGTCATTGCTCACATGTTCAGTCCATGGTATCCTCAGAATCCTTCTGTAGAACCACATTTAGGTTGCTTCAAATCTTTCCTTCATTTTTCATGAGACTATCCGGCATTCGCTGCCATATTGAAGGACATTAATGTGACTGTTTACATTTTACACACTTCTGCCAATTCTACGCGGAATTATAGGAAAAGTAAAATCCTGGTTTTTTGATCACTTGTCCGGATAAGGGCCATTTGGCTTTCAGACAGTGGAAATTCTTAGACGATTGAGATGAGTTGGGAAGGAAGCAGTTGTACATCAATGTCAAGTTAAGGGAAAATTGTTTATTAAGAGACATGTGTGAAGTAAGTGATAAGGCCACCCAACAGGAAGAACAGAAACGTTGTAGGACAGACTATGAATGAACGAACATACAAACACTATAATTACATTACAGCGTTGTATTGTCAATGCGGATGTACGTTGTAGTACAGTGGATATCGCCTCGGAACGAGAAATCGGAGAGCCGAGTTTGAATTCCATTTGAATTCGCTGCATTCACTTACGCGCATATACTCTTGGGAAATGATAATAACTCTCTTTTCCCTCCAGCTATGGGTTAAATAGCAATATTGAATTCCATAGCCTTGGTTGGCAACCAGTCTATCGCAGAAAGTAATGGCAACCTACTGCGGGAAAATCTTCTGCCCAGTCAGTCATGTTTCTTTCGAGAAATGATCGCCCGAACGTGTATCACGTATAGCACTTAACTGACTGATTATCAAAGCTACTTTGATATGCTAGCTAGTCCTATCCTTATAATATCAAATGTTCGAGAACACTAAACAAGTGTTGAGACTTCCTCAATTGTGCAGAGTATTGGCGGATACTCCTTTTCAGTCATGAAAAAAAAGGGGGGGGGGTCGAAAATCCTCTACGTCATTCCTACAAACAAAAAGAAAAAAAAACAACAACAACAGAAAACTCAGACACACAAGTAATAAAAATTATTTACCCATTTGTGACAGTAAAAATCACTACTGTCATAGGCGCAGGAATCGATGACTTCGGTCCCGTTTTTGGGTGATTTCAACAATGACGATGACTGAAGCATTGTAATTTTCCCTCAAAATTCTAGTTTTTCCTGTCCTTTTGAAAAAGTTACCGCGAGCGTTACTAGCGTCATTCTGATTATAGATACGATTATCACTTTAAAATGTTCTGTTTCGATTTGGGTTTATTTTGTTTTACAGCATATCAACTTCAATGTTTTTTTTAATGCCGACAAGATTTTTACAATGGATTCGTATGAATAGAATATGTATTCTTTGTAAGAAATCAGTTTGTAGACGAGGGTTTGGGTTTATTTTGTTTTACAGCATACCAACCTTAATGGGTTTATTTAATGCCGACAAAATTTTTAGAACAAGTTCGTATAAACAGAATACATTTTTTCTAAGCAAATCAGTTTTCCGGTCAGGTTTCGAGGCGTATTCAATTTATTGCTGGTAATTTTCTTTTCTTTTAAAATTATTTTTATACTCATAGAGTATTTTAACCCTAGTTTGGGGTTTAACTATTTGCTCTTAGCTGGGAGTCTAACTGGTGTACCCACCCCAGGTCAGGGTAGGCCTAGAAACAACAGAAATTAAGATGTAGTTCCATGCTCTTCGAAACCTTCCGATTAGAGGCCTTGCTGACGGATGTAGTTTATCGTCATACATAGGATAAGGAAAAGTTCAGATATTTATCTATCTTTTCAATCGCTTTCAGTTTCTTTTTTTAACAAGTGACACCAACAAACAGATCTTATCTTCTTGTTTCTTCCTTTTTATTTATCGCGTTCCCCCAGGATGTAAGCAATCATGGCTCTCCACAATTTTCTGTCCTTCGTAGCTTTTAATAAATGGGCCTTTCTTCTATTTCTCCTCAACTTTGTTTTGTCATACATTTATTCAAGCTCACTAAATATATTATGAGTTCTCCTCTATCACTCTTGACTTAAAGAAATCCTCATTATCTACGTGTTTTTAATTCTCTCTATTATAATAAAGACCGTTGTATATTTATTTGTATACAAATATTTATATATGTATTTAGTGTATCAAGACAACAAATATTAGAACGGCTCATGATTAAACATAATAGACATTCATTGTTTGTTATATTTAACAACACACACACACACACACACACACACACACACACACACACACACACACACATATATATATATATATAAGAAAAAGTACCAGAACACATGAACGTTTTGTTTAAAGTGTAGATTTATTATTGCTGTTACTATTAATATTACTTGCTTTTTGTATTAGATATTAGGTTTCGACAATGGTATTTGTGTCGCTACACGTGTTTCGAGTCTAAAGTTGATTCTCTTCAGGCGAATAAACTTGTGACTTCACATATTGAGATCCGTTTGTTTTTCTGGTGGTCAAGGTATCGTGTATAAATAGATAAGTCAAGTGGTGAGCAGGTCAGAAAGTTCATATGCGTGCTTGCATTGAGTTTCTTTTTACACTTCTTGTCACCTTCGTTGGCTGTAAATGTTTTCACTAACCTGCGAAATTTGATATCGTCTTTATACTTAAAAATTCAAAATCTAGATGACCGGTAGTGTAGAATTGAATAAAAATCGCCAAGAAGAAATTTTGAAGTATAAAGACGAAATCAAACTTCGCAAGTCAGTTAAAATCTTTTTTATAGCCAACGAAGGTGTCAGGAGAAACTTAACGTGTGAGTGTGAAAAAAACAAAACAAAAAAAAACAACAACAACAACAACAACAACAACAACAACAACAACAACAACAACACGCAAACGCATATAGATTTTTGGCTTCTCACCACTTGACTTATCTAGATTCGAAACACGTGCAGCGGCACGAATATCATTATGGACATTTAATATACCATACAAAAAGCAAGTAATATTAATAATAATAGCAATAATAAATCTATACTTTAAACAAAATGTTCACGGCTTCTCGCATTTTTTCTTCTATACCAATTTCTCCCGTTGGAACAATCCCTGTTTCTGTTTATATATATATATATATATATATATATATATATATATATATATATATATATATATATGGTTAAATAAAATAAAGACAAGAGGAAAACTGTATTTTAAATCGCCTACGCGTTTCGTCTTGTGATGGACTTTATCAAGGCAAAAAAGACGAAATGAGCTTTATTCTAAATTACGTATCTATAAACAAACAGTGTTGGCAACCACAAAGACGCTCACAAATCATTTCAAAAGATCAACAGAATATTTTAGTTTTTAGAATTTCTTCATGTGTAGTGCAAAGTCACGAGATGTTAAAATGAAGGGAATTTGACAGTTTCCTTTGAAAACTGTTTATTATGTGTGTTAGTCTGTTTTAGAATTTCTTTTGAAATGATTTCTGAGCGTCTTTGTGGTTACCAACACTGTTTGTTTATAGATACGTAATTTAGAATAAAGCTCATTTCATCTTTTTTGCCTTGATAAAGTCCATCACAAGACGAAACGCGTAGGCGATTTAAAATACAGTTTTCCTCTTGTCTTTATTTTATTTAACCATTCTGTCCTTAATCTCAGATTTATAACTGAGTATATTTTCACACACACACACACACACACACACACACACACACACACACACACACACATATATATATATTCTCTCTTTACTACCATTTATTAAACTTTACTACTATTTTTACTTTTATTTTGCACTGTCTACCTGTCTTCGGACATTGTGTTTGTGTGTTCTCGTCTACAAATGAAGACGAAAAATTTAAATGAAAGAAAAGGAAAGAAAAAAGTAGAAATCTTAAGATTTAAGACGCAATGCCAAAAGAATTTCGTACGCTTTTCAAACCATCAATGATGCCGATGAAAATCTAGTAGGCAGTTCTATATAATCGTCTTCAGTTAATTTGGTGTGACTTTAGAGCCAGACAATCACTCCAGGTTGTACTGATTAAAGCCAAACAAACATGTTTACCTTTTAAAGGTTAAAATCACATTCGTTGTCTGTGTTTTCATTTGGAAATCAAAACAAAATAAGCTCATCGAGAATCTGTCAATGCCGAGTCTGAGGTGAAATATACAAATACACGAAATTTAAAAGTAAACATTTTTAATTAAAAACTCTGAATAATAATTTTACTCCTGTGAAATATTTACTCCTTCTTAAATATACTTTCTATTTATAGAACCTATTGCTTCTGAAATGTTCGTATGGCTTGTCAATGTTTTCAGCTGATTGATTGTGAAAACAAGAAAACTTGAAAGGAGACACTACATGACGTCAAACAGTAGCAACTAAAATGGACAGGAGATAAAATAGAAAAGAAAATAATAATATCACCAATACGTTATTTCCACAGTACCAAAAACAAAAGGTTTGGAAGGAAACCTCCGTCAATACTAGAAAGAGCGATAACAGTTAGTGCACTTCAGGAATCTACTTTACTGGAAAAAAATACTGTTGTAAAATAATAATTTTATAATTTTCAACAAACGGTAAAGCTAAATGGTTATCAATAAATGGTTCATGTTTCCTGCATGGAAACGGCTTTTTTCACATTATCATTTTGATTTCTTTTAATAATTAGCAATTATTTCAATTTTCGCCTCATTCTGTCTGTCTGTCTCTGTGTCTGTGTCTCTGAGTGCCTGTCTGTCTGTTTCTCTGTCTGTCTGTCTGTCAGCCTGTCTGTCTCTTTCACACGTTTTTGTTATTTGCATTATTTAAATCTGGACTAATCTTTGCTTCGGCCTTTTTCCGGTGTTTATCAATCTGGGTAATCTTTTGAACAGAACCCTTTATATAATCTAGGGTTGTAGATTGTTATCGTTAATTAATAGGACTTGTATCCACAAATCATTATTAATTTCCGAAACTTATTTTAATATAAACTTTTTTTTGCTTTAAATAACATGCAAAAAGATTCATAAAGCGCAAAAAATCAGTTATGACTTGGAATATTTCGTCTTGTTTTTTTAATACTGCTCAGTTACCGTTGAACATGTTACCACCAAGCTTGGATCTGTACTAACCGACCCACGGATTGAACTCACAATAAGCAGCTCACCAAAATTCACAAATCGAAGTTTTAACACACGATGCTATTGAAGGGGTTCAGTTCGAAATTTTTTGAAAGTAACCCGGATCAACAAACTGATGAAGAAAGCTGAAGGGCATAACGACTGAAACGTTGTAATAATAATAACAAAGATGGGGACATTAGTCTTAGAGTCAGTCAGTTAAGTACCATACCTGATAAACAGTTGGGTTATCATGTCTTTTCCGATCGAGAACTGACTAGTTATTTTCCCATAATAGGTTGCCATCTGGAATAAATACAGTAAATAGTTATGACGCCAAAAATTTAAACAGAAATTTGTTTTTGTTTAGTATTTTTAAAATCAGACTCTTGTACTCATCTTTGATGTGAGTCATAGCCTCGATACTAGTTATTTCGGCTCCGTCCAGGACCTCAAGTTTTGTGGCCCTGCCTTGCTAGTGAATGTTTATGATCGACCGCAAGCCTCTCACGTAGAACTTCCCCAGCTGCTTCAAGTGCCTTTTGTACACAGATCACGTCTCAAATCCGTACAGGAGGATGGTGAGCCTAGATGATTATCATCAAGGCCACGATCCTGAAAGCCCAGCTCCGTTGAGTTGGTCACGTGATCCGGATGGATAACCGCAGGCCGTCCAAGCAGATTATGTACGCCAAACTCTGCTCTAAGAAACGGAATTAAGGCAGACCGTGCAAGAAGTACAAGGACTGAGTGAAGTCCAACATAAGACACAATCTGCCCAACTCTCAACGGCTGGAGCTGCATCCGGCGAATAGGCCAGGCTGGGCAAGAGACAACTTTCAGGAAGCACGCGCACGTAGAAAGACGTCAGCTGCTGACCCTGACCACCCCGGACAGTTTCCTTGCCTCCACTGAACCCGTGTCTGCCGAACAAGAATGGACACCTCCGTGCCCACACAAGGACTCAATATATGAGGAGGTCATCATCGGATCGACGGGCGACCAAGGAGAGAAGAGTGTACTTGTCAGGGACAATGGCACGGTGGGTAAAAGTGTTGGTTTGTGAATTTATTGGCATAGCGGTTGTGAGTTTAATCCTTGTCTCACGTAGCGGGTATTTACACACAGAGGAAACGGGCGAGACTTAACTGAACAGTACTAAATATAATACTAGACGATATCCTTAGACATGAACAGCATAGATTAAATAAAGTGTTCAGTTCAGAATTCCCAGTAGGTTACCCAGCTTGATATACACTTGAGGAAGTTCAGAGGTCACAACAGCCGAAACCTTGCGATAACAACAAACACAACAGTCCGAATGTAAATGGTGTAAATAATGATAATTCATCATTCCAGAAATTCTGACAAAAATAAATCATTGTTAATAATAATATTTTTTTAGTTTATAATATTATTTTAAGTTTTAAATTTAATGACGGCCTAAAATAAAAGTAGTTTAGGAATATTGCGTATTATTATTGCGTATTTGTAGTAAGGGAATCTAATTTTTAAATCAAGTGTTATTGTGAGCTTTAGCCTCTGGAACAGCGCAGCAATATTGTTTGGTTTAAACTACGCACATTCTCATTAGAAGAAATACATACATGCTTGATCGATAGCTTCAAAATGGTGGTGTACACAAGACTGTAACACGTGCTGCGATCGATCGAAGGCGACTGACGTCATTTCTACGTAAACGAAAAAGAGGCGGGAATTGCAGAATAAAAAAAAAGAGAAAGAAACAAAAGTGAAAGGAGAAATATACGAAAAGAGAAGAAGAAAAAAGACTGATTCAATCAACCAGTTGAACAGCCCACTCAATAATGCACCTTAGTTTATCTTTCCATCTTTTTGCTTTTCTTCATTCTGATCTCAGCGTCTGTATCACGTGGGAAGAAATGAGAAAAGATTACAACACAAAATTGTTAGATTCAACTGTCTACGTTGGTTTGTTATGATTTTTTCCACGCATTACTATCAGTACGAAGAGTAGCAGTTGCAGTGGAATCGAGTGGTAGTATTAGTCACATTATGAATACTACAAGCGTTTTATATTAGAATATGATATGATTAGATGAGATGCCAAACATAGAAATGATGACGCCTTTTTGCCTTTAAAGTTAGATGAGCGCAGACATTATCATGTAAGTGTATGCATTTCCTTAAATGGTAATGTTTGTAAATATACAAGAAGACTCTGCGATCGCGTCTCATCGTCTCTGTCATAATAATATATATATATATATATATATATATATATATATATATATATATAGTCATCAGCAGACAGATCTGTTTCGCTGTATCACAGCTGATCAGTACGGTTAGACATCCGATTGCTTTTAACCCAGGATTGAAACCCGACCGAATTGGCGTCAGTCGGCGATTCTACCTCTGAGCTATGGGCGCTCGGTAGAAGGAGGCAGACTTTTAGCGTATGATGTATCATACGCCAATAGCCAGAGTGCTCTAATTCATTACTGAATGAGAGATGCGTAGATGCTAGAGTAGCTACTGCTTTTTCAAAGTCTACCATTCTTCCAAAGTGCTAAATCAGGGTGTGATATGGGTTTCATTAAAAATGACAGATAAGGTATTATCATTAAGTTTTTATATAATTTTTCATGTGTTCGTATCATTTTTTTCTTTTCGGAACTCAAATTATATCAGAATTGTCCAAAGCGCTTTTGGCTATACTTTATCCATTAATTAATTAATTTTGTTTTACTTGTAAATAATAACGTGGAAAGTTTATGCATATAGAGTCTTGTGTATGTTAAGTTCCGAACACGATTACTATGCTCATAATTGATATTATTAAGTGTTGGATTGTTCTTTTTTTTATTAGTAATGCTTCCATTATTTTTATTCTTTTTTGCATGTAGATTATGCAAATCAACGAGGATATCACGGAGATATAAATATATCAGATTAAATAAATTACAAACATGTCTGCTTATTTTTGTAATTTATTTAATCTGACATGCGTAAAAGAGAATTTGCTGCCTAAATACACACACACACACACACACACACACACACACACACACACACACACACATATATATATATATATATATAAATATATAATTTTCTCAAATATTTTGCTGTCATTTTTGAAGACATAGGTACACTTGTATATAAATAACGTGCATTCTTCTTCTTCTACTATATTTTGTGTACCTTTAGGAAGTTGACGATCATGTTCCTCCACAGTTTACTGTCCCTTTTCTTAATACTTTTTTCTTTTTGTTATCTCTACTAAACCTTTTTGTTATCTCTACTAAACCTTGTTCCACCATCCATCGACTCAAGCTCGCTAGGTAGGTTATGCGTTGTCTTTCTCTGTCTCTTTTACCTTCAATCTGTCCTGTGAGTATTAATTTTTCCAAGCCCACTTTCCTCATTCTATGCACTAGAAATTTCACTCCCTTTCTGATGCTAAGTATAAGTTTCTTTTTTGTTTCTATTTCTTTAAAGAAATCGTCGTTGCTCACCTGTTCGGACAATGGTATCCTCAGTATCCTGCTGTAGAACTACATTTCCGATTATATGTAAAATGCATGTAAGTAAGTAAATATGTAAATGTGCGTCTATTTTAACATAAACACATCGTTTGCCAATGCTTCTATGCATGTTTGCACAGGTGTACCAGAGAGTGGTCGTGTACGTATATCAAAATGTGCATACATTGTAAAATAGGAATGCCTCGTGCAAGTTTGTTCCTTTGTGGGGAAACCGAAGGATTGTGATGCTGAAAATCATCATTGCGTATCTCTGACAGTTTCTTCTATAGAACTGTGGCATTATGTGACGAACTCCGGAGAGGATGTTTTCTCGATCACTATAATCTTAACCTCTTCAAGTTAAGATCAATCATTATCTTTTCCTTCAATTCTTTCTCCCTCCCTATATGCCCTTGCAATAACCTCGTTTATTGACACTGCCTTGAGTGGTTTTTCGGCTATCTATTGGATGAAAAATATTAAAAAACAGCTTAAGCTTCGTAAGGCGGACTTGCAAGAACAATACATCAGGCTTCAAATCTTTTAAACTGTGACAAGATGTTATGCAGTTATCACAAAAGACCCCACGATTAAATGACTCCAGTTTGTGGGAGAAAAATAAAAGATGAAAATTAGGTTATAAACAAATTTAACTTTTATATTCAAAATGAAGATATGTAAATCAGACGTCTTTCTAATTATCTCATCAAATTAGAAAGACTTCAATCAAAAAAATATATTTATCAACCACTGTAAAAAAGCGAACAGCTACATATTTTCTGATATACTTGTAAAATCTCGTTTTGGAGATTTGGTTCTACAGAAGGGTGATGAGAACATGACAAATATAAAATTTGAATAACGAGAATACTTGTTTTTAGAAGCAAAAAAGATTATAATGAAGAAAAAGGAATTGGAGAATTTGACACTAACAGGGCAAAGTGAAGACAAGACGGGCAATCTAACTAATTTGCGTAAATGAATGGCAGGGTATGAACTAGAAGGGATAGTAAAAAGACACACATTATTAAGAGCAACACAAGATAGGAAATTGTGGAGAGCTATGATCGTTTACGTTTTGAAGGGACACAGCACAACGATTCTAATCAGTCAGTTAAGTGCCATACATGATACACGCTTGGGCGATCATGTCTCTTTCAATTCATAACTGACTAAGCAGAAGATTTTACCACAGTAGTTGCCATTTCCTTTTGCGACAAAATGGTTGCCAACCAAGGCTATAGAGCCCAATCTGTGCCGCTATTCAATCCATAGCTGGAGAGAGAAGAGATGGATTCATACCTTCCCCAAAGGTATTTGCGCGAAAGTGAATACAACGAATTTAACTGGAACTCGAACTCGGCTCTTCCATTTCTCATTTCTCTGTGATATGTTTAATATATAATGAATTTGTTTAATACCTAATAAATTAATTTAATAAGTGAGTAATTAATTTTATATCAGTGCTTTCTAAAAGTTTCCGCTGCATTTGATATCGGCCTGTAATAAGTTAATCATATCAATTGGCCATTCAATTCTTTTTTTTTGTTTCATTGATCTAATTTACTCTTAGTTTGTGCAGACAAGCTCCGAGCGTGAATTGAGAATACGAAGTCTGATCAAAAGGTATTGAAACTGTTTCTGTGGTAACGGAGGTGAGGTACGCAGAATGTAGCCTCTTGGCACAAATTCACCTTGAATTATGTCGCGCGTGCGCACTTAGTTACAACGTTCTTAATCACTTCCTTTGCTTTATTATTATAAGAAAGTGTGTAGAATATGGTCGTCTCATTACAGCATCAGTGACCATGTCTTGTGCAGCTGTTTTTGGCCAAAGACAACATTTCCCAAGTTCGAAAACGACCATATTCCCCAGATCTTGACACTAGCGACTTTTTCCTTTTTCCAAAAATCGAATCCCACTTGAAACGAACAGGATTTCAAGATGTCAAGGAATCCAAGAGAATATGAAGGGTCAGTTTCTCGATACCCGCAAAAAGGGAATTCAAGGAATGCTTCTAAGACATGAAAGACACTGGATAAAGTTTGTGGCTTCAGAAGAAAAATACTTCGAAGGAGATTAAATGCAGAATGGATATATGTTGTAGTTTATTTTATAGCATCAATCCCAAATACTTTTTGGTCAGTCCTCGTAATATCTCGGCTTGTCTATTTTAAGACGTTAGTATAAGCATAAATGTATTTAAAACAACGCGTATAGATTTTTTTCTTCTAAAATAGTTCACTCTGAATTTCTGGGCGGTGGAAGAGTTACTTACATTATTTATAGACGGACTAATGTCTTTGTTATCACAACGTTTCAGTCGTGCCTCCATCCCCGATCATCTTCAGGTGACTGTCGATCCGAGCAACCAATAAGGAATTTGAAACTGAAAACCTGTATCTTTTTTACGTGGAAAAATTATTCTCGTCCCACTATCCATGTTTTGGGATATCTTCACTAGATGCATGTTATTGCCCGCCCTGTTTAGCTAATATAGAACTTACGCCCATATCACGTTGAAACAATAACAGGAGTTGAGCAACGTCGAGCCTAGTCAGTACCTAGATGGGTAAACTCTGTGGAAATACCAGGTGCTTAACTGTGCGTGTGGTGTAATGAATAACAGATTAGAATAGAAACTCGGAGAGTCGAGTTTCAATTCCGGTCGAGTTCGTTCCAGTCGGCTTGCGCGTAAATATCATTTGGCTCCAGCTATGGGTTAATAAGTGGAATTGAATATGTTTTACCTAAAAATATTCTTAAAATCTAAAGACATATTTTGCTTTGAAAAACCTGCAAAAGATTCATAGTTAATACATTTAGTTTGTATGTGAATATAATGACTCTTATGGATATATTCAAGAAGCCACTTCTTTTCTCCTCAGCTATGGGTCAATTAGTAGGACTTGTGTCAGTAAAAAATCAGTATCATCTCAAAAATAATATTGCAATCTAAAAAAAATTTTTCTAGTTTAAAAAACCTGCAAAAGGTTGATAAACCATAATAAACAAAGTAATCAATTCATTAGTCTAAATGATTAAAAGTTTGGTTTATGAATTTAGCGACATAGTAAGTGAAAGTTCAATCTCTGAGCCAGGTAGTACATACTTAGATTCAATAGAAATATGATTAACAATAATTGAGCAGCCCCCACCCCAATCGAAAGATATCTGTAGATATGGTCAACAAAAGGAGAACTTTTATCGTACCTCACGTCGATATTAATTTCATCTTCTTTTATGTTCCTACGACATAGGTAATCATGGCTCTCCACAACTTTCTATCCTTCGTAGTTTCAAACTACGTTTAACTCGTTATCATCCCTCTTTGTCCTCGCTTTGCCATCCATCCACACACTCGTTTACTCACTTTCAATCTGCCGATCCTGCACTCAGTATGTCCTGAGTGTTACATTCTTCAAACCTACTTTCCTTTAATTTTCTCTTTCCTCTAAAATGTCTTTGTTTCTCAGATGTTGAGTCCATTGTATTCTCTGGATTTGCGACCACGTTTCTATTGCTTTCATTCTCCAAAGAAATTGTTCAGAATCCCTCTTTTCTTTACGTCTAGTAAAATTTTCCTACTTTAATATTTTAGTAGTCCTGGGTGTGACAATAAGCTTCATTCAGCAGCAAGATCTCTAATCAGGAGATTGGAAGTTTTGAGGAGCGTGGAATCATATCTAATTTTTTTTAATCATTTCACATCAAAAGATTGTAATTGACGTTGCATTTAAAATTTTGGAGATTGTAGCTATCAGGAAAGAAAGCAAACAGAAGTGAGTTCCACAGGGGGGGGGGGAAATGTCAGAAAAGAAACAATTGGAATATAAGTGGGGGTTATATTTAACTATTTTAACAGTAATACGCTGGGACCTAGATGCCCGTCTAGTAGCGTGTTTAAATTCAAGTGGTCGGGGTACCAGTGAAAAAAAAAAAAAAAAAAAATCTCGTCAGAGCAGTTACCATGAAAATATTTGTAGAAAAGACAGAAGGAAGTCACGTGTCGTCGGCGAGAAAGTGACTGATGTCAAGATTCCACGTCAGGATCAATTGCATTGCAGATCATTCTTTGGATTTTGTCAAAAACATTGAGATGAATATCAAGAACACCTGAGCAGACATGGAAACAGTATCCCATGCACGGACGAATGATAGATTTATAAATGTGCAAAATAAATTTTCACGAGAAAAATCTTCCGATACAGAAACCCAACTTTCCTAGCAGTAGATGCAGCTATTGATTCAATGTAATCGTTCCACTTTAGGTCAGTTGAAAAAGTGAGGCCAAGGAGGCGCATTGTGCTGCTCTCCAGGAGACTAGCATCAGCCATGCTGATGGCGGACAGGAAAGTTTGTTGTTGGTGATTAAATAAGAGCAGTTTTGCTCTGGAGGCATTAAAATTTACAAGCCTTTTTCCGCCCCAGTTAACCACTGACAAGAGCAGCAGCGAGATTTACTTGGTAGATTTTCTATTGAGAAAGGGAAAAATTGTGATGTTATCTGCATAGATGCCTACTCAGAAACTAATTATATCGGGAAGATCATTGATGATATTCAGAAACAGTGTAGGAACAAGGGATATACAAGTTCCCATGAAAGCATCTGGAACTTGCGCAAAAGGCCAGCATGCCAAACCCCGTCAAACGCTTTCGAGTTATCTAGAGCCACAGTTCGGGCTTCGTTATTATTATGAAGTGTCTGGTATACATATTCAGTGATGACCATTAGCACATCAGCGGTAAACCTGACGAAGCGGAAGCCATATTGTTTGTCAGAGAATAGGTTATTGTAGGTGAGATGCTACTTCAGCATTGATTACTTGTCAAGAACATCGAAATGAATATCAGGAGCACCTGAGCAGATATGGCAACAGTATGCATGGACGAATGATACATTTATAAATGTCCAAAATAGATTTTGACAAGAAAAACTTCCTTGCCAGACACAGTGATCCAACCTTTCTTGCAACAGACGCAGCTATAGATTCAGTGTAGTCGTTCCACTTCAGGTCAGTTGAAAAAGTGTGACCAACGAGGTATTTTGCCGAAAAGCGATAAGAGACTAAAAGGGCGATAGTTAGAAGGGTCAGGGAGTTCATCAGAGTTCTTAAAAACAGGAGTTATAGATGAGAACTTCCAAGAAGATAGAGCGTAAGAAGCAGAGAGTGAGTAGTTGTATAGTGTGAAAAAGATTGGTGCCAGCTTAGAGGCGCATTTCTTTAGAATGACGGCTGGAAGTCCATCACTTCCGCTTGCCTTATGGGAGTCTAATTTAGAAATGGTGTTCGAAACCAGAGACGAGGTGATGCATATATAACTCAGTAGAGCCTCTGTTCTCGATGGGAAATCGGGTGTGGGTAATTCCAGACGAATCAACTGTTGAGGTGGAAGAGAATTTGCAAGTAAAGCCTTCAATCTTGTCCGCTGTAGATGTGATGACTTTAAATTGATTGAATAGAGGAGAGATTGAGGGTTTACTGTTATTCAGCGCACTCTTGCAGATCCGCCAGTAATTTCTATAACCGAACTTGCGATTCTATGTTGTTTCATTCTATCAGCAAACAATAACGTTGCATTATTTAGAACTCGCTTGCATTCATTACGAATAGAGACAAACAGGCATTTATCGAACATAGAAGCCTAATATGCAGGTGAAAACCAAGGAGATGAACGATACTTAACTTGGAATATCTTTACTGGAATGAAAGCATTAATGTCGGATTTCATTCAGAAGGGGACCTCAGAGGCGCATCTTTGAAACAAGTAAACTAAAAGTTTTGTTGTAAGGGACATCACAAAGGAAATCACAGAAAGATTTCTAATCCGCAGGTTGGTAAGAGAAAGATATTGTTCATAGCTCTTCTTCGATAGAGGTGGAGCAGAAAGTGATGTTTACAGACATCACCGTTTCATAAGAGTTGCCAAAAGAGTATAGCTGTATAGCATGAGATGAGACAAGTATAGAAGTAAAGATGAAATCTAAAAGAAAAGCATGACCTTCAGGGTCATTGAGGAGACACGTTAGGAAGTACACCACTTGCGTGAAAGATTGAGTGATTGAGAAGTTCAGGATTTGGATTCCAGTATTGCTACGTGCCTTCGGATAGTGTCGTGTCAAACGTCTCTGGCGTCTCCAGGGTGTAGCACACACCTTTGAGCGTCTCTTTTGCTAACAATTATATCATCAGAATTAATTACAACTTATTCTTCTTTGGATTTTGTCTAGAACATCGAGATGAATATCAAGATCATCTGAGCAGATATGACAGCGGTATTCAATGCACGAACGAATGGTAGATTTATAAATGTGCAAAATAAATTTCCACGATAAAAACTTCCTGGCCCGACACAGTGATTCAACCTTCCTTGCAACAGACGCAGCTATAGATTCGATGTAGCCGTTCCACTTTATGTCGATTGAAAAAGTGAGGCCAAGGCACTGCAGCGTGTTGTTCTTCTGGAAAGCAACACACAGCACCACCTTCGTAAAGCTTTGGCACATACTATTACTACTTTTGCACATAAACATGGGTTATCTTTTATACTCAAGGAATATACATTTCTCTTTGTTTTTTTGTTATTGACATTCTAGCATGAAATCCTCTACTTGAAATTCGGACCAATGCAGTCAATCTGTAAAATTATGTCACCGTGTTATTTACTAATACACTCAAAAGCTGTTCAGATATCACGCTTCTGTTAAGTGTCAATAGGTTACTTACTGATATGTGAGTGCTGTGCTGAAGTCTCTTACTTATACTCAGTCAGTCAGTTAAATATAGACAAGATTTTATTTAATTTTGTTTTAGTTTGTCTCAGCCGAACGTAACAATACATTCGAGTTAAAAAAAATCAACTCTGTGTTGAGATATGTGCATGCATTGGAGATTCATTCGAAATTACTTTCATCACCTGTTAAAATGGAATCAACTGATGTCAACTCCTGCATTTTGTTTAGTTTTTTTTTTTTATCAACGCAAGTTTGTTATGAACCGAAAGCGTCGGTTGTATAAATGATGAGATGGATTCATCCATAAGTAAAATATTTTTTAAAATAATTTTATATTTCATTTTTTAGATTAGGCATTGTCAATATATTACGTTGGCCAGAAAGTCCTGACTTACTTCAGTTAAGTGCCATACATGATAACGAATTGGCGATCATGTCTCAAAAGAGACATGACTGACTGGCAGAAAATTTTCCCACAGTAGGTTGCCATTACTTTCCGCGGTAGTCTGGTTGCCAACCAAGACTATAGGACCCAATCTGCCCTGTTATTTAACTCATAGCTGGAGGGAAGAGATGGATTAATACCTTTCCTAAGGTGATTTGCGCGTAAGTGAATGTAACGAATTCGATTGGAATTCTCAGATTCCTCATTCCGAGCCGATATCCATTGCGCCACTAACTTAGGAAGCGGAGAGAAACAAATAAAATTTTATAGAACAACTCCAACATTTATTCTTCAAAATAAAGCCCGCCATTCTCGACGATCTTCTGTCATTGATCGGTTAGCATCCGAATTTGTCACAGATACCAGTCCGCTGGCTTTGAATAATAACAATAATAATAAAAGCATAGCTGAAAACATGCTTCCTTCACTTCATAAAAAAATGTTGAATCATTGGTCGCGGAGGAAGTTTGCCATTGAGTGGGATAGGCCATAGTTACTCAGAGTAGAATCGGGGCTGAACAATAGATGTGGAAGTATCTCAATACCGTCGATCGGCTTGAATTTCTTCTTAGTCAATTTGGCAATGTGCGGCAACGCATTGTTTTGCTGAAACAAAGCCCGATCTCGATTGACCCAAGCAGGATACTCCTTCTTTTGTTTGTCGTACACGCACCGTTTAGTTGCAGGCAATACAGTTTAACGATAAGAGTGCGACGGTGTGAAACAAGCTCGAAATGCAGTACTCCTTCGAAATTCCACCAGAGATAAATATTTGTTGTTTTCTTTCAGTTTCCTAAGTGAATCAGGACTTTCTTGACAACCTAGGATTTTGATTTATTCAAACGATTGTTCTCATTAATAATTCGAATAAATTAACGTATATTGATAATTTTCCGTTTTAAGATTAAAATATCAAAAACGTTACGAACTAGGAATGATAACCAAAGGCAGAAACCATTTGGCAATGGATTTGAAAACTGGATTTCAAAACTCTAGAGAAACATCACCGATATCATAAGGGACATATTGAAAGTATGAAAACTAAATTTGAGCGTTCAACACGAGACTTATTGTTCGTGTAGGACGTATAGGCAAACTCTTGAAGAATACAAAAATGAAAATGTTTTGAACGTCCTATACAGTGTATCATTGTAAAGGTTCGTATCTGGTTTTCATAGTTTTGAATTTTCTGATCAGGCACCAACTTTAGTAATGATTTAATGTATTCAACTTTAGGGGAGTAAAATCTTCATTCACTCTGGTATTAAACTCAGTCATTATTTTTATTACTATTGTTTCTCTTGTATACACATTACTTTCCCGGTCCAAGACGTAAACTTAAATTCAGAAATGCTTTATGACATTTTCCAATAATAATTTTTGTAACCCCCACAAAAAAACAAAATCTAGGCTCACACACGTTTTACATAGATAAAGCTCTTTGTAATGTGTGAGCTGTACTTGTGTGTATATCTCTTTGTATTTCTGTAAGACATGAGCAACCAGAAATCTCTTCAATGAGTCTATCTGAGCCTTTTTTTAAACCAATTTGGAATTACTAGTTCTTATGTGTCACATTTTTAGGTTGTCACTTCATGATTTTTGTATTGTGATAGTTTTTTGATGATTTTCAATGAAACATTAAAATCTTCTTGGAGTGCAATGTCATTAAGCAAGCACATTCTGTTCTTGAGGTCTCTAATCACGATGTCTTGGTGATTAACTTTAATTGCTCTGCCTGTAAGGATTTTAAAGTCCCATAAAACTGTTACAGGTCCTATTTCTGTAATCGGGTGTGGCTAATGCTCATACCAGCTTTTTGCAGTTTCCTTCTCATAATAGTTACATATTAATCCACTTTATCATGATGTGTTTTTTAGTCAGCTGGTGCTAATACCGTGAAACCTGATACAAGGTGATCAATTGTTTCTGGATATTTATCACAGAATCATCATTTCGAATTAACACTCGATTCAGTATGTTTGATAATTTATAATTAGAAATCATTCGTCCTGTGCAGCAAGAATAAAACCTTCGGTTTCAGCTTTTAACCCTGTACCACGTAATCGTTGATGGAGTTTGTCTACGTCAGCTTGATACGGGTATATCATCGCATCTGGATTTGGTACATTGCATATGCCCCTGCAGTAGGTGTATTATAGTTTATTTGCACTTTTGCACCCACTTGTAATTTCCTTTTGAAATTGTTAACTTCCTTTATTACTGAATAAGATTTCCTTATTTATTTCATGTTCTTTGACATAGATCATCATTTAATCTTTTGTAGTTTCCAGGTATCTTTGAAGATCGATTGTTGTGGTTTTGTAAGACAGTCAGAGTTGAACTAATCCTCTGCCGCCTTCACATACAGACGATCAACATTAGTCTTAGAATAAATACGGCGGCTAGTGATGAGCCTTTTCGTTTTATTGTGGTTATGTTATTATTGCTTGTAGGTTTCTAAAGTCTTCCTTCAAGTAACGCCGAGAAAAAGACGTCTTCAAGTTCTGGGAATTGATGAAAATTGTCAGAAAATCGAGAGAGATGGATTCAACATGTAATGAGGAAGTCTTAAGAAAAATGGAAACAAAAAGGAAGCTGAAATTTCTAGGGTATATAACGAAGAAAGAAGGTTGGAGAATTTAACTTACGGGCATATTGAAGGCAAGAGACACAGAAGGAAGCACTGAATAGCATACATTAGGAGGTTGTCTAAATGATTAGCAAAACAGGGATTACGAGAGATAGAAAAACGACAAATCTTACTTAAAGCTACAAAGAAGAGGAAGTTGGGCAGAGTCATGAGCGATCACGTCCTAAATGGACACGGTACATAGACAACAAAAATGGAAATCGGCAAACGTTGAACTGAAATCAAAACCTTTGCTATTTGATTCCTTGTAAACAAAAGAGGTAGAAATTTAAATGCAAAAAATACATAACTCTGAGTAACGATAAATTTTTAAAACATGTATTTTTCTTTCATTTGATATTTATTGGGTTGGTTAGTTGGTTGGTTGGTCGATTTATTTTATTTAGCAGCATATCAACCTCTCTTGGTTATTTAATGCCGAAATCTAAATATTTGGATTGGTTTGGTTTGTTGATTTAAACAAAATCAACAAACCAAAACAATCCAAATATCAACCTCTATGGGTTATTTAATGCCTAAATCTCAATATTTGGATTGGTTTGGTTGGTTGATTTTATTGAGCGGGATATTAACCTCTATGGGTTATTTAATGCCAAAATCTAAATATTTGGATTGGTTTGGTTGGTTGATTTTGTTTAGTGGCATATCAACCTCTATGGGTTATGTAATGCCGAAATCTAAATATTTGGATTGGTTTGGTTGGTTGATTTTGTTTAGTGGCATATCAACCTCTATGGGTTATGTAATGCCGAAATCTAAATATTTGGATTGGTTTGGTTGGTTGATTTTGTTTAGTGGCATATCAACATCTATGGGTTATTTAATGCCGAAATCTAAATATTTGGATTGGTTTGGTTGGTTGATTTTGTTTAGCGGCATATCAACCTCTATGGGTTATTTAATGCCGAAATCTAAATATTTGGATTGGTTTGGTTGGTTGATTTTGTTTAGTGGCATATCAACATCTATGGGTTATTTAATGCCGAAATCTAAATATTTGGATTGGTTTGGTTGGTTGATTTTGTTTAGCGGCATATCAACCTCTATGGGTTATTTAATGCCGAAATCTAAATATTTGGATTGGTTTGGTTGGTTGATTTTGTTTAGCGGCATATCAACCTCTATGGGTTATTTAATGCCGAAATCTAAATATTTGGATTGGTTTGGTTGGTTGATTTTGTTTAGCGGCATATCAACCTCTATGGGTTATTTAATGCCGAAATCTAAATATTTGGATTGGTTTGGTTGGTTGATTTTGTTTAGCGGCATATCAACCTCTATGGGTTATTTAATGCCGAAATCTAAATATTTGGATTGGTTTGGTTGGTTGATTTTGTTTAGCGGCATATCAACCTCTATGGGTTATTTAATGCCAAAATCTAAATATTTGGATTGGTTTGGTTGGTTGATTTTGTTTAGTGGCATATCAACATCTATGGGTTATGTAATGCCGAAATCTAAATATTTGGATTGGTTTGGTTGGTTGATTTTGTTTAGTGGCATATCAACATCTATGGGTTATTTAATGCCGAAATCTAAATATTTGGATTGGTTTGGTTGGTTGATTTTGTTTAGCGGCATATCAACCTCTATGGGTTATTTAATGCCGAAATCTAAATATTTGGATTGGTTTGGTTGGTTGATTTTGTTTAGTGGCATATCAACATCTATGGGTTATTTAATGCCGAAATCTAAATATTTGGATTGGTTTGGTTGGTTGATTTTGTTTAGTGGCATATCAATCTGTATTGTTTATTTAATGCCGAAATCTAAATATTTTTAACATTATTTTATGCTTTCAGATTAAAAATATTCTTTTAGCAATATAATTTTTAGATCATAAAATGTATTGTTGATGATTTTAGTATAAAAATGTATTTTTATTTTTTGTACTGTTGTATTGATTGACTTTTTGCTATAAAAATGTATTGTTAGTCATTTTATTATCAAAACGCATTATTGATTTTTATTTGCGTGTTCGCTATTTTTCATAACTAATACACTAATAGGTGTTACAATTCCGGGTCAGTACAATAATAGAGATGGTTGGAGACGTAGCTGAGAACGTTTGCTTCCGACCATGAGACACGGCTTTAAATCTCATATGGTTGATGTATGGAGTAAGGCGACTTTTTGATGTTATTTTGATGTTGTCAGTTTGGGTTCGGTGATCCCACCGGTTTATACAGGCCATGTGAATGGGTGATCTCACCGATTGATCCAAGGCTTTTGAGTGAAATAAATATCTCCCAAATAATTTTGTCTACCCGAACTATTTGTTATCCGACAATAGCACAAAGTCATAAATCATCGTGACCGATGACTTTTTTTAGTGTTACATTGATTGTTATTTTGCCATAAAAATGTATTGTTGGATATTTTATTATAAAAATGTACTGTTGATTTTTGTTGGGTGGGGTCATTATTTGCCTACAGCTATGACGCTATCAGGTACTGCCAATACAGTAAGAGCGTGATTGGACGCGTAGCTGAGTGTACGCTATCCGTGTTCTGATCATGTCAGATAACGCGCTTTCTCTCAGAAACTGTAACTAATGTCTGCTCAGCATGGTGGCTGGACAAACACAAATGTGCCTGAGCAGACGTCTGCAACAGGGATTGGTTGAGCGGCCAGCTACCATCACTAGCGGTGTCAATATAAACGTTTCTTTCCGGGTACAAATAATAAGGTGTGTTCAAGCATTTTCTGTCCAAAGAAAAATTAAAGATTTTAACCGTATGACCACTCAAACTCAAATGGCCAGTTTTTAAAGTGAGAATTTGTTATAACTCGTTTTTAGTGGTTATAATATTAGTTTTGCTTAGGCACTCGCCATGATGTCTGTAAGAAATGATCTGAAGACTGACCCCAAAGACTTTTCTTAGACTAACTGGAGTTTATTTTATTTTTTTATTTATTTATTTTAGCGCTAAGACTAGTTCACTAGTGTCAGTGGGGTGTATTATTTACTCCACAATATCTCCACTTTTGATATTTCTTTTATTAATAAATATTTTTTTTATTTTTTGTTTATTATATCACCTTTTCCTTCTTCTGGCTAAATCGCCAACATACTTAACTTTGTATTTTTTGTTTCGGATCATCCGTTATAGTCCTTTAACGTTTCTTTTTGCAGTAAATCGTACTTTTGTACGTAGAACGAATTCTTGGGGTGTTACGGCGGGGTAGTAATATATTCAATTGATAAAGTTTTTACAAAAAATCTTTGACTTCGTGTACAGTGAATTATGTACCGTTATCCGGGACTATACTATCTGGAATGCCATATATTGCAAACAGTTCGTGTAGAAAATTCACTGTCACCGAAAACTTGGTTTTAGGCCAATTAGTAAAGTTATCTACTACCACAAGTTAATGTGATCCATTTATTGGACCTGAAAAATCTATATGCAGTTTTGACTACGGAGTATCTGTTTTGGCCAAGACTGTAAGGAAGATTATTAGAAAGAAATTCCTAGATATATAATGAGGAAAGAATCTTGGGGAATTTAACTCTTACAGGGCATATTGAAGGCAAGAGACGCAGAGGCAAGCATTGAACAACATACCTAAGGAGGTTAATTGGAAAACATGGATTTGGAGAGATAGAAAAACGACAAACTTTACTTAGAGCTACAAAGAACAGGATACTGTGAAGAGTCACGAGTGTTTACGTCCTAAATGGACAACGAAGATGGAAATCGGCAACCATTGAACTGAAGTTTAACCTCAGATATTTGATTCCTTTGTTCTAACCATAACCTAACTGCGCAGAATCTTGGATAGTAACTCGGTGAATAATTTTGTCCTTTTTATTAAAAAAAAAAAAGTCCTGTTAAATTCTTTGTTCGTTTTTTGCCTGGTCATTGTCTAGCTGACTGCACCACCCCTCAGCCAAAAGATAAAATAATTCTTTTTCTCCACTGGCGTTGTACACATGCGTTTGGGTTTAGGATCAGCTTTGAAATATTCTTAAAAGTAAGTTATAATTTTGGTTTGATTTTATTTTGTTTTATTTTTTGTGGCTAATTTTAAAATAGTTTCATGGTTATTTGAACAGGTGTTCTTTACATTTTTTCAAAGAAATTTCTTTGACCGGACTTTAACCCACCACCGTTAACTTTTTTTCTTTCTTCTTCTTCAATTGGAGTAGATAGTCTAAACTACCACCCGGTTCACACTCCAATTGAACAGGTGTAGAGGCTCATCCCTTGTTCCCTGTTTAGGATATGGTTTTCGATTTTCTCCTTTCCAATCTTTTCACTTTTCTTTTTTTTTTTTCTTTCAATTGGAGTAGATAGACTAAACTATCGCCCGGTTCACACTCCAACCACGTCTATTGAACAGGTGTAGAGGCTCATCCCTTTTTCCCGGTTTAGGATGTGGTTTCTGGCTTTCTCTCTTCTAATTACGTAGCCCCCGGCTCATCAGTGGCGTTACTGCCTTGCTCGGGGTGATATGATTAAAAAAAAAATCTGTGAAAACAATTTTTTATTAAAAAATAAAATGTATGTTAACAAAATTAGAAGAACGTTTAAATAAACACAAAACTTTGATTAATAAAAAAAATGCTTTTTACTTTCCATTTCTTATATTTACTTAGGGTTCATATCAATTTCTACGGGTTACTTAATGCCGAAATCTAAATGTAGATAATTCTATGTTTCCTGGTTAAAGGTATGTTTTTAGCTATATAGTATGTAGATCATAAAATGTATTTATATTATTTTAGTGTTACATTGACTGTTATTTTGCTATAAAAATGTATTGTGGGTCATTTTATTATAAGAATGTATTGTTGATTTTTGTTTGGTGAACGTCACTATTTACCTATATCTGGGACGCTAGAAGGTACTGTCATGATCGGTCAATACATTAAGAGCGGAGGTTGGACGTTTAACTAAGAGGTTAGAGCGTTTGCTTACTGAACATGAGATCTGGGTTCGATTTGTTGATGTTATCAGCCTGGATGGGCGATCCCAGCGTGCGGGAAATGCCTCAAAATCACGGGTGAATGAAATAAATATTTGATCTACCGGAACAATTTTGGAGACTTCAGTGGTTGTGCCAGCACAACTCGTCTCGTCTTGTTTAGATCTCGCTAGATAATGCGCTCCCTCCCATGAGAAAATACATATTTTTGACCACTTACTAAAGTTATCCACAGTAATTTCCCATATGATTCGACTTGGGGTATAGGTAAAGACAGTATCTAACGAGTCAGTATCCAACTGACTAAAAATGCGCTGCAAGATCAGAAATCCTTGTTTAAATCCATCTCCAGCGAAACAAATCGGCTCTATTTTTTAATCCCACGTCTTTCAGGACTGAAGTGAACATGACTCTTCAGATATTTTTTTTTTTAATATTTGTGATTTGTGTTGACTTAATGAGAAAGATATTGGAGTCTTTTTCCGTGGCCAGAGTTTCGAGTTCACAATTTTCCTAATTTTAGATTTGCATCCATCCAAGGCTAGAGAGCCCTGGATACTCTGATATTTAACCCCAAGATAAGAGTCATATAGATTCGCTAATATTACTTAGGATCAAATATGGATTAAATATGGATCAGAATCAGAGAACGATCAGGAAACGTTCAACAATTTAACGTGTTTCAATTTTATTAAAACTTTTCTCAGACGTATGGAAAAAAAAGAAAGAAATGCTGATATTTTTTATTTTTTTGTAGTTTGATTTTCATTGGTCGGTCAGGTATCACGTTCATTCGAATCTTTTCAATAAACGTTAGTATAATCTGAGTCATTCTGAATTCAATTAGTGACGACGCGTTCATTTGAAGTTTTAAGAAATTACAGATTCCGGGCCTAAATTAAACGAATCTATTGCTATATGTATGCAAGTGTATCAAAATTCTAGTTTGTCTGCGCAAGTATCAGATAACACTGGTCAAGACGTTTTTGGGGGCTAAGAAATACAACA
Organism: Ascarosepion bandense; assembly: GCA_037127315.1. Lineage (NCBI taxonomy): Eukaryota > Metazoa > Mollusca > Cephalopoda > Sepiida > Sepiidae > Ascarosepion > Ascarosepion bandense. The sequence goes on from JBBBDQ010000952.1 coordinate 3,148,250, forward strand.
CGTCTTTTAGCTAATTTGATGATTCCGAAAATGACTTGAGATTTCCATGGTTAGCTACCGTTTTTGATGTACTAAAATTGCACATTTTTGCAAAAATAGATCAATTTACGATTTTGGTTGATCGCAACATTTAGTCAATAAAATCGTAGAAACCCGTAAATTTTCAGTTCAACCGAGCAATTTATGTCCGCCACTTGATTATACTATTTTTGTGAGAGAAAAAGAAAAAAAATAGTCAAGAATTTAAAAATACAAATACCGAATTTTTCTAATTTATCACCAACATTCAAATTAACTGTTAAGCTTTATCAGTAATACGCTACTATGAGTATTAAGGTTATTTTTTTTTTTTACCTAGCCATCGAGATAACTTTTAGGATATTTGCTGCGATTTGAGTGATGAGCAAGGAGAATGATTCCATCAGGACATCAAAACAATGGAAGAGCTCTACCAGGGACGGTGGGACAAACGAATGATGACAGATTACTGCTGAAGTATGAAAAACATCGGCCATGATAGACCAGCTAGAAAGAAAAAAAAATTGCATAGTTCTTATGTTCCCGAAAGTTTTGTTTCTGCTGTTAGTTTATTAAACGATTTAATGAAGATATTTGTTCTTGGTATATTCAATCGTTTTTTAAGTCTTAGGGTCATTTTGTTAATTTTCAATAAGCAGACAAATACTTCTTGGTTTAAATACAAATTAAGAGGTTTCTACGATTTTACTTTGAGAAATATTGCCATCGGTCAATATCATATATGCAGAAAAATGAAAACCTGTTTTTTTTTCCCCCAAAAGTGAGGCCTTTTTTTTTGTACAGCAAATCGAGAAAAAATAAGGTCATTTTCAGATTCGGCTCCATGAAATTAGTTAAAGGTATTTGGTGCCTCGACACCATTTCAATTTTTTTGGTTGACCAATGTAATGTATACCTTAATATATAACTGGTGGGAAAAGATAGATTCATGCCTTTTCCAAAGCTATTAACTCGAAAGTGAATGCATGAGACTAGACTTGAATTTGAACCAGGTCCGCGCCCATAAGCATTACACTTAACCTGCACATTCCATAAGGCAATAAACAATGTTACGTCATCGTAGGTTTGCATATTAATACATGTACCTGGTTTTATTATTTCGGTAAATGGGTCAAAGAAAATGAGAAGATAACAACGTCATCGATTTTTTCTTTGCATGAATAAGCCTTTGTCGTTTCATGCCTGAATGAATATTTTTCCCATAATTTGCAAGTTTTGCAAGTATGGGGTGTGTTTTGATGAGTTCGCAAGTGAACTGTATATGTTACATTTAATCTAAAGCGTCAAAAAATTAAAATCAGTGTTGCCCAACACTTGTAGATATGAAAACTTGGTAACTAATGTGACACAATAAGTAAAGGGGTAGTGTAGCTGTGGCCGTGTAGCTTCGCATCCATTGGACATGAACAAGATTTAAGACAGTTTGAACATAAAATAATTGTAGGGAGCAGGAAGATTGGTCATTCTATATTCAAAGTGAGAATTGCTAGTTTTTTTTTTTCACGAGTAGCAGTAACAAAAGCGTACTAAGATTATGTGGATTCTGAACGGGTATCAGCATTACGCTAAATTTGCAGTCACCCACGGGTGATGAGATGAACACCGGCGACTGCAAGGATGGGGTATATTGCATTAAATCACTTCCTAATTACAATGTTGGTTTAATCTTTCAGTCAACGTGCTTCATTCCACGTAATCGTCGTCATTGGTTACTAGGCTAGAGACATAAAAACCTAAATCCGATCGTTCCCAGTGTAACATTGGACCACTCCCTTGCCATGGACCGCTTCTGTACCTTTTTTTTTCAGATAGGGTGTTTACACATGGCAAGGTAGATTAGTTACCAACCAAGGCTATAGAACCGAATCTGTCTTGCTATTTAACCCATCGCTGGAAGGAGAAGAAGGATTTATATAAGGATATTTACACGTAAGTGAAATCATAGAAATCAACTAGAATTCGAACTCGTCTCTCCGATCTCCCATTCTAACCCGATATCTACTGCACTATAACGCATATACCAAGATAACCTTAAAATATGCTTTGATACACATACAACATCTCTAGTATTATTTTTACCTTGTGACGTAGCGTAACAGCTGTTATTCAGGTGAAGGGAGGATCTGCCAGTTATTTAACTGGATGATCACTTGAATTTTCATGTTGAGGATTTGCTTTGGGATCTATTCTGATTAAGATCCATGGAAAGAATTTATCGCACTTTTTTGCCCTTATGAAAATTAATTCCTTACCACTTTTCTGTTATAAGGAAATATATTTTTTAGTAACAACATCCATTTGAAACCGTTCAAAAGAAGAAAATTTATATAATCACAAATCTGAGTAATGATGAATTTTAAAACATTTTCCTTTTCCTTCCTTTCATTTGCTGTTTATTTGGTTGGTTGATCTTGTTCAGCGGCATATCAACACCTCTATGCTGGTAGCAGATAATGCGAAGCATGTGCGATGACTTTCATATTTCCGTCATCGTATTCATGTAAAATTACTGCTCCTACGCCGTAATTACTAGCATCTGAAGCTACTGCGATTTCTGATTTTGAATCGTAGTATATTGACGTTCGTATGTTTTTATTCATACGAACGTCTTCTGACTATCAGTCTAGTTCCACTTTAAGCCTTTAGTAAATCATTCATTGGCGGTCTCAAGTTCTGCATATTAAATACATAATTTGATAGTAGTTTGCTAGTCCTTGATATGCTTGTAAACTAACGATCCTTGTTGGGAAAGTATATTCTTAATTGCATTTGCCCTCGACGGATCTGGTTGACGAGCATTTTTATCAATGTTTTGTCATAGGTACTTAATTTAAACAACAACAAAAAAAATACATTTTCCTCAATGAGTTTGAATCTGAATTCTCGTATTTTTTCAAAACCGTTTTCATATGTTCGATATATTGTTCCTTAGATCCAGAAAATAAGTTATACGCCAATAATTTCTTTTTTCGCACTTATGCCTCCCAGCCAACTTTAATCTGCAAAAATTTAAATGCAATGCCAATCACTATCAACCGTTCTTTTGACTTTTTCCTCTTCCTTATTATTAAACATTATTAATGTTTCTATTTCTAATTCCTCTACACTCAGTAACCCTCTTCTGTCTTAGTGGTTTTACTTCCTTGCATGGGGTGATACCGATTAAAAATAATTCACGACAGTTTTTAGGAAAAAAAAACATTTTGTCTTTTCTTAGGCAAAAACTGATCAATAAATTCGTAACCAGAAACAGGTGTTGAGTGATTTATGATCTGATAATTTCATTTTATAATATATGCTCTTCATGCTTAATGTGTCAGTTTAGGTGCATTGGCATTTATGCCGAAAAGAACTATTTGTTGGATAAAATAAACGTTTCGTTCATCCCTAGGCTACATATATATTGATCCACCTACGCGAACAAAAGATACATTAAACAATAAGATTAACTTGGTTGCTGGAATCGAACTTTCAATTTTTGGTTAGTTGCCAGATACTAAAACATGTATATTAATTTGTCCCTCTTCGACTCGTATGTGTGCGCGTGTGTGTTACGCTTATGTGCACGCGCGTACATCTCCTTTTATCGAAATGAATATATTAACCATCATTATTGAAATATTATCAGTAGAAGTAATGCTTTCAATGCTAGATGACAAAATACAAGTAATTAAATAGTCAATACAAAATCAAGAATTGGTCAATTCAGCAACATAATCAACTATGATTTTTCTTTAGGGATAAAGGCAAAGTTACATTTATGATTGGGTGAATCAAAACCAAAATTATGTAATTGAAGTAATTTTTGCTTGTTTGTTACGAGAAGAAAAAGCCATCATCAATATGCTGATGTTCCACACTACTAAAAACAAGAAAAGTAGGAAGACACTCCCATCAATTCTAGAAAGAGCAATAACAACTATTTGACTTGAGAAAGCTATTTCCTGAAAAATGTTATAATCGAAGTATGTTTTCGAATTTCGTCTGAAAGAAGCACTGGCTACTCGGCCCAGGAATGCTGAATATTTCTTTACAAGTCGCCATTACTAAACAGGAGAAGCTGGTTTAACTTTCATCAACATACTTTCAAATAAACTATTTACTATGATTCTAATATTGTGTGTGTGACAAAAGCATAAGACAGACGGAAAAACCAGTCAATTGTAGATTATAAATGTGTGACGATTGAAATAAGCATTGGCGTTGCATTGAAATTTAGTTAATCATTTCACCCCAATCAAGGCGGCAATGCCATTAGTGTGCAAGGGGGTTACGGGGAGTGAAAGTGAGAGAAAAGACTGAGGATAGGGAGGATTGAGGAAAGGACAAAGATGAACGGGTTTCAAGAAGATAGAAGATGGCGATTAACGCTGCATTTAAATTTTTAAAGATGGTAGTTTTTAGGAAAACCAGTAAATGTTAGGGGGTTCCACAGGCGAGAAGTTCAAGAAAAAAACTGTAGTAAACTTAAATTCATTTAACTGGCGAACGAAGGAAAAATTTTCGTCGAAGCAGTTGCTATCTCGTATGAAGTTTAAAAAGGTGAGTTTTTGTATGTCTTTGGGGCCGAAACAGTGCATGATAGACAAACTGCAGCTCACTCGATGTTTTTACGAAGTCCAAATAGTAAAAAAAAATATTGTTTTTCAAATGAACATTAAACTGATTTTTCTTTTCTTAGACTTTGCACAAAGTATTAATATATTCAAAACAAGAATAAGAATAACAAAAAACAAAAAAAAAAAAAATGGAGACCATGTGTTATCTAATAGCGAAGCCTAACTTGCAAGAAACTCACTTACCGCGTTATTTACTCTCACAAGAACCTGGATTGCTACGTCATACATTGTGCCAGTGTCGATGCCCAATCATCGGAATAGTGTAAACTAACGTAAGCGTCAAGGTGCCTATCTATTTGGAGATAAATGCATTTATCAAGAATTTCTTGCAAAAGATATTTTCTCTCAACTGCACAGACAGCGTTATAGTGGCGTGGGACTTCGGGGTTAAAACGGTCAGTTGGTTTACCCACGCCAATAGTCTAAGTATCTCATTTCAGGAAAAGAAATCAGAATTGTTAATGTCCGTAATTTCACGGAATTATTATAAATAGGAAATGTTCATACAATAGATTAAATGTTCTGACACAAAATAAAACGAAAAAAAAAAAAATTGAAAAAAATTTAGAAAGTCCATTTTTTCCACAAGGGATATACGGTTTGATATGTTGAAAATTAGACGAAGAGAGATAGATTGAAATACTTAGCTTTCTTAGATTGTTGAAATAAAGTTATTTGTAATTCTAAGTGTTTCGTTAAAGCCTATAATATAATTAGAGTTAGTCAGTTAAGTGCCATACGTGATGTTTCGAAAGAGACATGACTGGTCATCCCACAGTAGGTTGTCATTATTTTCTGCGGTAGACTGGTTGCTAGCCAAGGCTATAAAACCCAATCTGTCCTGTTATTTAACTCATAACTGGAGGGAAGAGATTGATTAATACCTTTCCCAAGAGTATTTGCGCGTAAGTGAATTATTAGAGTAATTGGCGAAAAATATCGAAAAATTGAACGCTGGACACGTGAACAGAAATAAAACTGTTCACGTGACTTTAGAAACTCTTCTCTTGTTGATTAATTTTTTCTTATTTCATAAAAAACGAATTTCATAGAGGCTCACTGTTTTCTTTTCTTTTTCTAAACTCAGCCGCTAATTGCTGTGAAAACAAGGTTTTCATTTGCCAAAAGAAAATTTAAAATAGACTCGAAATCATTTTTTCCTTCAGTCAGTTAAGGGCCATACGTGACACACGCTTGGGCGACCATGTCTCGAAAGAGACATGACTGACTGGGCAGAAGATTATCCCGCAGTAGGTTGCCATTGCTTTCTGCGGTAGAATGGACGAGAGACAAGGCTATAGAACCCAATCTGTCCTGTTATTTAACCCATAACTGGAAGGAAGAGACGGATTAATACCTTTCCAAAGGGTATTTGCGCGTAAGTGAATGCAATGAATTAAACTGGATTTCCTTAGCTGGCCGAATTTGAACGGAGTAGGTAAAGGGAGGTATTATTTTGTACACACTAGAGCATCAACGAATTTAATATTAAACTAATTTTCTATAAATTTGTGCAGACTATTCACAAAATGTGTTTAAGAGGAGGGAAATCAATGTACAAGTGGAACGTGTAAGATTGTTATTTGTATCGTTGTTGTGAAACTTTATTTCTGTTATGGCGCGGCTCATTTGACAAATGGCCGGCAATGATGCAGACCTCCATGCCAAAAAAAATTTCTCACTCTAACTGTTAACGGTGAATAGTACAGTTCGTTAAAATGTCACAATGTTTTAAAAATTCCTTTTCTTTACTCTGTCAGTTAAGTGCCATACGTGATACACGCTTCGGTAATCATGTCTCTTTCGAGGTATGACTGACTGGACAGAAGATTTTCCCACAGTAGGTTGCCATCACTTTCTGCGGTAGACTGGTTACCAATCACGGTTATAGAATCAAATCTGTCCTACTTTTTAAACCATAGCTAGAGGGAGAAGAGAAGGATTAATACATTTCCCAAGGGTATTTGCGCGTAAGTGAACGCAACGGATTCAACTTGATTTCGAACTCGGCTCTCCAAATTCTTGTTCCGAGACGATATCCACTGCACTACAACATTCTCAAAAATAGAAAACAGTTGCAAATTTCAGAAATCAGGTACAGACAGACATAACCAAATCACCATTGTTGCAATTTAATTATCATGCTTTTTTGAAGGGTGAACTGGGGACGGGTTCCAACATTTTTATCCGTTAAAAGTGATATTTTGGCGTAAATTATGTCTTAATTTAAATACGCTTTGAAAGGTTCTCCTAAAAAAAAAAAAAAACACCAAAAGATAAAAAGCTTAACTAGCGATCGTTGTAAAACTGACCCCAGATATAAAAAGGTCTCAAAAAACACTTCCGCGGACCATGCCGAATTATCTCTCAGTTGCGTCTGTCTTCGAGAAGAGCGTGATTCATTTGAGGTTATGTCTGGACAGAGACGCAGCTGGGAAAAATAAAAACTGTGAGATGCGCCTATTATTGCCCTTGAGAGAGGGATCAGGTAGTCATACCGATGCCAGTACAATCGACGATTGCGGAGGCTGGGCAATTTTTGTTTTTAGACAGAGTGTACTTGCTCGGGTTACCCACATTAAACCTGACCTTGTGTCATATCCAGTTTCAGTGGGAGACATAGGTAAATAAACACTCCCGCGCCCCAGATGACTAGGATCAAAGTCTAGTATCGGTTCTAGACAAATGTGATGTATTTTCTTTAAAGAAAAGAAGCTTGCATTATATGTTTTACTCAAGTCTTGTCTTCCGTCATTCAATGTCTGCGGGCCAATATACCACCCGCAACAACTCCATCTCTTTACCCACACAACTATGAAGCATTTAGCAACCGAAAGCTGGATTAATCAATAGCAATTCCAGCAAGACAGGCATCATCATCTTCTGCTCGCCATTAGACACAGTTCTGACCATTTCCAGCAGGCCTCCAGCAACAGTCATCATCTCCTGCTGCAAGTATATACAAAGAAATGTCCTTTTTAGCTCAACGCTCTCCAGCGATTAAAAAATCTGTCCTTCCCAAGATAACGCTATTTAGAGACTACAAAACTGTCTTTTTGGGATAACGTACTTCAGCGACCACAAAGCTATACTTTTCAGAACAAAGCTCTTCAGCGACGACAGAACTGTTCTTTTTAAAGACAACACTCTCTAGCGATTACAAAAATATCCTTTTCAGGACAACACTCACGAGTCTCTACATGAACATATATATATATATTTTACAAAGTGCACAGTAACCTTATTTTTGTTGATGTATTTTCTTTAACGAAAAGAACCTTGCATTATATTTTTTACTCAAGTCTTGTCTTCCGTCATTCAATGTCTGCGGGCCAATATACCACCCGCAACAACTCCATCCACACAACCATGAAGTAATAGCAGATCAAACTCGTCTCTCCAGCTTTGCGCTTGGCAATCAATCCAAAAGAAAGATAATGAGAAATTCACATCTAGGCGACCATATTTTATTACAGCCAAAGCAGAAGAGTGTATTCCGCAAGATTACCTGACGGAACCCATCCCTGGTTCTAAATTCAGAACCCAAACTGCCCTGTTACTAAACCTATAGATGGAGGGAGATTCTTAACAACAGTTAAAATGGATATCACATGAGCTTCGAGGAGAAAATAACAATCAAAGTGTCGACATTTTACACTACTTCAAGTCAAAGATTAAGACAGACAGACAGACAGGGTACACAATGAGAAAAGTGAGTTTGAAAAATTTGACACTCACAGAATATTAAGACAAAAGGGACAGAAGAAAACAGCGCATATTAATGGGTTATATAAATAATGGTTGACTGGACAGGATTTAAGAGAGCCATGATCGCCAATGTCCTGGAGGGACGCAGTATATAAAAGAGATTTTATGTTACTCACTGTATATCAGGCGATATTTACGTGTGATAGAAACGCTTTTTGTTTAACTCGTGACTCTTGAAATCGTTTTGGTTTTACAGCTGCCGAACTCGCTTGTTTCAGGTGTTAATCTGCATTAATTATAGTTAATTACGGATAATTAATGCATAAGATTAATAGATGAGACAACGTTCGTTGTAAACATAGAAAAAGAAACCACTAAAAGATAATAAAAAAAGTGGGGGAAGGACTAAGAATAAATGAATGCAAAATATATGGCCGTTTGCAAAAGAGACATCCCCAGTTACGAATTACAAATATATGTCAAAATCAAGCAAGTAAATATCGAGGAAAATGTGACACAGAGATCTGAAGTCTCACTGGAATAACGAGAGATGACTTACAAAAGTTTTCTCTGAATGTTTAGGATAAAGAGTTACCATTATTTACACTATTTACATGCGGAATATCGTCCTCAATTTTGTTTTATCACAACGTTTCGGCCGTTGTGCCTACTGGCCTTCATAAGGTCTATATTAATTTGGGTAACCTTCAGCGAATTATGAACTGAACCCTTTATTTAATCTACTGGGGTATACTGTTTTCGTTACATGCCTTATGTCTAAGGATATATTATCTAGTTACCCAAATCGATGTACAAATAATCCGAATAAAAGCTAAAAAATTAAAAATAGAAAAATTTCGTTAAAAACAAAGAAAAGTGTGCTAAACTGTCATGTAATATCACTCGTTCTATGTAGTAGTAAATGCTTGGCAATTTTCTTACAGACGAAGAAGAGATTTGAGGCGATAGTGATGTGGTTCTGCAGAAAGATACTGTGAATGTTGTGGAGGGAGCATGCAGTCCACGAGGAAACGTTAAAGAAAAAGAACATAAAAAGGTCACTTAAAATTAGAAAGAGACAGTAGAAATTTCCCGGGCACCTAATGAGAAAAGAGGATTTGATACTCGCAGGAGAATTGAGGGTAAGAGGGTCAAATAAAAACAGTGAGTAACTTACGCAATAAGCTTGTCTATATGGAGGGCAGAACGGGTAGTGTAGGGATAGTAAAAAACAAATACAAAATATTGCTAAGAGCAACAAAGGATGCTGAAGAGACACGGGACCTGACAGCAGAATAAGAATTAGAGGTAAACCCTGGTTCAATTTAATCGAAACAACTGCTTTAGTTATCTTTCTTTCACTATACGAGCGAAGAAACAAACTGGCTCCATCAATACAAAACGTAAAGGAAAATGTTGTCAGAATATAAAAACAACGCCAAGAGACGACGGATACGTGATCAGGGAAAGCGTGAAAGATCCTACGAAGACATTTTTCTTTCAATAATTTGCGCTAGAGTGTCATACGTTGATAGTTGAACAGAATCAATGAACATGCAGAAGACTATCTGTTGAAAATGTATCAGGTAACGACCGGAGGTACTTGATTTCATGAATAGATGTGTTACGTTACTTACATCCAGACTAATTTCCTAGTCTTTGTTATTTAATTTCGACCGTTCGGGCTTCCGGCATTCTTCAGGTGTCTTTTGAACCGGCAATTTAAAACTAAAATCAAGCAAGTACAGAAATTTAAATACCTGGTAAGTGTTTTAACATAGGACGAAGACTGTGACACTGAAATCTGAAGGTTTGTTCAGCAAAGCCAAGGATGTGGATGGCAATGGTCGTCTACGTCCTGAAAGGACACGGCAAATCAATGAAAAATAATCGATATCTTCAGACAATAACTGACATGATATTCCCAGACATGGACAGTTGAACGAGAATTTGAATTTCACTGACGGTTGCCGGTGAACACAATGGTCGAAACGTTGCTATGGTAATACTAAAGATGAAGATATTTGTTTGAATTTAAATAATAGTAATTCCTCATTTCAGGCATTTAAGTAAAAATTTGTTCATTGTTTTGCATTTCTTTTTCTCAATGTTTGAACATGAAATATCACAGAAAAGCATTAACCAAGCATCAAGAGACACTGTAGGAATGGTTGCTATGAAAACAATTTTCCTGACCAAAATTTGCTCATGAAAGATGTATAATCAGCGTTCGGAATAAAATGTGTAACGTTGTTTCGATGGTTCAAGCACTGATAAACAAAACGCTTGAAAAAGTGAAGTGGTAATTGTTCAACTTGATATTTATAATCTAAATAGAAAAACGCTAATTGCATGAAGTCGTTATTAAATTGATAGAGAAAAGTGAAGTCAAATTTGATACAATCTTTACGATGGACTGTCCCAGCGACTGACAGAAGTAAACAGCTTTATAATACATGTTGTCGAAGTTTAAATATAGATATATATATAATCCTATTAGAAAAACAATGGAAGACATTACAATTCCATATAATTGAAGTTGTCGAGTTTAAGTTCCTTTTAATACTACTTCTATTTCCTCATATTTTATTCTGATTTTTTCATCTGATTAACTTCGAAAGGTAATTTGGCCCTCAATCTAACGCAAGTGTCTGTTCATTTTAGTTTTTTTTATTTATTTTGTAATTCTAAATAGATTCAGACTTTTGTGTAGGACCCCAGATTAATATTGAATTTTCCTTATACCTATAAAAAGTGATAATTATGAAATGAATAGATACTTACGAATTGAATTATCTGTAATTCCATCGCCGCCGATCAGAAGCCGAACTAGCGCCAGTCACAATGAACGGAGGGGGTCCTTGCGAGGCACCGTGTCTTGAGATCTGGATTCAAACTCACACTAGACTTCAAGTGGAATTTCATATATGCAATCCATTGCCAAAGATGCAAGTTAAACGATCGGCTTCCTGTACCGCTCCATTAAGTCTCTGACTTTTCATGCTATTATAAGACCCGGATCAGGTCGAAATTGGAGAACTGCAGTCATATTTGGTCGGGAGCTGCCCAGTCTTCGTTTTCCAATCTTGATAGTTTGAGTTCTTGTTTAACGGCATATCAACCTCTGTGGGCTATTTAATGCCAAAAAGGTGGTGTTTTAAGATCTTTTCAAATGTTTGTTTACAGTGAGAAGGTTGATTTAGTCAGATTTTGATTAATTTTTTTTTATGCTACAAAACTGAAGATGTCTTTAAAAAATTATTAAAAAATAAATTGCTGTTAATTTTTCTCCTTCAAAAATGGGTCATTATAATTTTTCCCTTAAAAAAAATGTATACTTTTCTATAAAAGTCCATTGTTATGTATATATTTCTATAAAAGTCTATTTTTTATATATTTTTTTATAATTGGAGTAGATAGTTCCTACTATCGTCCGGTCTCACACTCCACCCCCTTCTTTTGAATGAATTTAGAGGTGATCGCCTTGTTTCTTGTTTAGGAAGGGGTTCCTGGTTCATCCCCCTTCTCCGGTCTTAGTGTTAGTTCAGCTGGAAGCTCTTTGCAGTTACGGAGTATGGTTGGAACGTCTTTACATTCTGAGGGTACCGGGTTGGCAGTTTCCTGGTTGCTGCTTCCGACTGGTAATTAGGAGCCCGAAATCTTGCGTAGCGTCTTGAGAGGCTGCTCTGATCAACAGTTGAATAATACCGGGGTTCTTGTAGTACCATATCGCGCATGGACGGGCGTCCCTGCATGAACGTTCGGTGGGCAACCCCGAGGCCACATTATGTTGTAGACCGCGCCAGTCTCCATCCTTCACAAGTTCCAAACGATTGACCGACTGATTCTATTCTAAGACCTCTCCTTAACTGAATCACTATGGAAAAAAGCAAACATAATAGCAAAACTAAACCAGCTCATTTAAAAACGCCCAAACCTGTCTGCATCTCTTTCACTAACATACGCGGCATCAGCACCAACTTCCTCAGCGTAGATTCATTCCTCCATAATAACTCACCTGATATATTAGCCCTTAACCCTTCTATCCCCTCATCTGAGTTCTACGTTCCTGGCTACCTTCCCCTCTTCAGGAAGGACTCCAATGTTCATATGCATGGGCTTGGTGTCTATGTCAGCGAACACCTTCCCTTAGCTAGGGTGTCATCTTTTGAATCCCCAGATCATTCTTTCATGTGCTTCCGCCTCTCACTTCTCAGCTCGATTAGCTATCTCTTCTTTCTCTACTGCTCTCCTTCCTCCCCTGACTGTTCGTTACTTGACATAATTTCTGACAATATTGACAAAGCCATTTCTACCCATCCCTCTGCCCATGTATTCGTGTTTGGTGACTTTAACGCCCACCACACCAAGTGGCTGAAGAACGCTGTCACTGACGCTGCTGGTGTCCACACCATGAACTTTTCAATCACCCAATCCCTTACGCAAGTAGTGGACTTCCCCACGCGTTTCTCCGACAACCCTAACGGAAGGGACTCACTTCTAGACCTCTGCTTCACTTCCATCCCAGACTCTTGCACTACCAGACAACTCTGCCCACTTGGAAACTCTGACCACACTGTAGTGTCCGTCAATATTTCACTCCACTCCCGCCCGACCCATGAAACCCAGACAAGTAGAATATCCTACTGCTATCATAGAGCAGACTGGGATTCGTTCCGAGACTTCCTCTGTGACATCCCTTGGAACAACGTCTTCAGTCTTCCCATCGAAGAATGTGCATCCGAGGTCTCCTCCTGGGTTAAGGCTGGCATCGATGCCTTCATCCCTGCTAGGAAATTCCAGCTTAAATCTCATTCGTCTCCATGGTTCTCACCCGCTTGTTCTCACCCGCTTGTTCGGCTGCCATTGCCCACCGGAATCATTTCTTCCGACTCTATCGTAACTATGCGTCGGAACAAAACAGGCGCCTTTTCACTTCAGCTCGTAATAAGTGTAAAAGGATACTTAACGAAGCTAAGATGTTGTTTGCTGCAACATGTTGTTTGCTGTTGGTTGCATTTTATCGGTTTCACTGTAAAAGGGTGGGATCTATTTGCTAATCTAGTATCTCGTGCAAATTCGTATTTAGGGGGCACCAGTGATCTAAGTTCATCGGAGCAGAAGTCGTCAAAGTATTTATAGAAGAGACACAGGGAAGCCACGTCGCGCCGGTGGGAGAGAGACTGTAGGCGGTCTGCCAAGTCGGTATCTATCACATTACAGACCCTCCTCTGAACCTTATCGAGAAGCCCGAGGAGAATAGCAGGGGCACCCGACCAGATATGGCAGCAGTATTCAATGCACGGGCGGATGGTAGATTTATATATGTGCAGGATAGATTTAGACGGAAAAAACTTCCGGGCCCTACACAGAGAACCGACTTTCATAGCAGCGGATTTAGCAATGGATTCGATATAGTCATTCCACTTGAGGTCCGCTGAGAGTGTGAGACCAAGGAGGCGTAGTGTTTTACTCTCTGGGAGGCAAGCCTGGTCCATGCTAATAGGAGGTAGGTGCGATTGTCTATAATGATTACTTGATAGTAGCTTCGTTTTAGAAGCATTAAAATTTACGAGCCATTTCTTACCCCAGTCCACTACGGATTGGAGGTCCTTTCCAAGCTCGGCTGCAAGGTTAGCTTTGTCGCCCGCACCAGATTTTTGGTCGAGGTGAGAATAAACTGTGGTGTCATCGGCGTACATACCTACTTGGTATTAGGGAGATCATTAATGTAAAGTGAAATCAACTGTGCCGAGTTCAAATAAATGCCTGGTAAATTTGGCACTGTTATTTTAAGTTACCCTCCTTACTATCATGAATAGACTGATCCATTCATGACAAATACCCATGGGTAATTGTCCAGGGGGTGGAAAATACTATTGCAGTGACAGTGAAAGTTTATATTTTTAAATATTTATTTTTAGTTATAAATTTTCTTTTTGAATCTTGTTTGGGTCAAAGGAATGTTTGTTTGGGTTGGCTGTAGTGGACGCTACGTTTATAGTATTCTTGAATTTTGACTTTTTATTCTTTTAATGTTACAATGCGAACTCTTGTGTCCCACATTTTCACAGTCAGAACATTGAAAGAGCAGGTCCAATTGAAATGTACTTCACCGCATCCGTAATATGGATTTAGTTTTGTAATATATTTTGTTTTTCCCATATACTTTGGGACGAGCCAAATTTATGAGAGATAAATAATCAATCTTAACCTGTTCAAGTCTAGAATTAACCTATTTTTCCCCTCCTATCAATATAAACTACCTCTTAAGGTATCGTGTCGTAAGTTCTCTACTCTTGAGAAGTGTGCACTTGTTGGAGGAGGAGGCTGGCCGTACTTCTCGTGGCGAGTGCTCCTTCTATAAAGAATGTCGTTTGGCTCTTCAGTTTCTCTTGCGGTCTACGGATGGCCTCTCCAACGCCCAAGCGTTGTCTCTTAGGGCATTATATCGGGTGTTAGTTAGGGGGGGGCGTTCAAGATGAACTAATTGGCGAGCTCGGGCTTACGAAGCAGGAGGCTCGCTCCATATGGCCTTGGGCGCCTGGGTTGAAATGTCTCACTAACGATGAGGCATCACTCACTTGGCTGATGACCCGGAAGGCTTTCTGGTTTGGCAAGAAGCTTAATGCATCGGGCCTAACACCGAAATCAACCTGCGTGCGTTGTGGGCTGTCGGCGGAAACCGTCGATCATGCCTTCTTCCACCGCAGTGTTGTTGCTCCGTTGTGTAAGTTTCTTGAAGATCTTATGGTTCGTATGCTGCGTGGAAAGTTCTTTGTTCTTGAGGCTAGTTCTGTTTGTAGCAATGTCGTACCTCCGTTATCTAAGGCTGAGCACTATGTGCTCTTTTGCTTACTAGGTGTTATGCGAGTCGTGATTTGGACGACGCGACAGAAGGAATTCTATGGGGATGAGAAGTTCACCTCTTCCCAACAGCTTAAAGTCAAGATCAGGACGGAAAGGAAAAGACTCACTCCATCTGAATTTGGCAAAAGGTGGGTGAGTCTTGAGTGTTTCTGTCGAGTGAAAGGTGCTGACCTGGAGTGGTTGTTTGATGCTGGTTAGACATCAGGATATTGGGTGTGCTGGGCAGAACATGTGCACCCCTTCCCTGTTAGGTTAGAATAGGAGTTTTTTGATTTTCTGTTTTCCATTTTAAAGTTAACTTAGCTAGGTTATGATTGCTCATTGGCCCCTTTTTATTTTTGTCCCCAGTTTTCTTTTAGTTTAATCCCCCACCCTTCCCAATGTTAGTTCTTCGGTGGATGCGTGGCGTCTTCGTTATTTTTGAAGTGTGCTTTTCGTTTTTGTTATGGTGTTTAAATGTGTGAGTGATTGTCTGAGTGATTGTCTGAGTGATTGTGTGAGTGACTGCTGATCGGATAAATGTAGTTATTATACTCCTAAAGCCACGCATTATTTTTCGTCCGGGGAACTGACTTTGCTGTCACAATATTAGAGTAGGGGGGGGCTTTTATTACTAATAAGATTTTATTTAGTTTCTTGTATATATCGTTTATTCATTGTATAAAATCATTGGGGAATTTTAATGTTGTTATTTTCTGCCCATACCCTCCACTGAAAATTGTACATATGGAAGTTAAGTAGGGCTACATAGAGCAGCTGAGGTATTATGGTGGACGTGGTAAGAATGGTAAGAAAATATGTGGTATTATGGTGTGAGGTTTATTGTAAGTGTATCAGGGTCGACTAAAGTGAATAGCTAAGTTAAACTAGGACAGATGAAGACCAGCCTTCCCCATCCCCAATTTCGGCCATGTGCCACATTTCTTGTAATTTTTACAAGAATAAATAAAAGTCCTTTACTCTTTGACACTCTTCAACTAGACACAGCGTCAGGTTGCTCGGGGTGTTATTATGTAGAAATTTAAATTTAAAGGTAAGTTCACATCGTTTTATGGGAAAACAGTGACGGCTAAAGCCTTTATGATGGGGAAAAAACTCATAACTTGTTCGGAAAAGATTGGATGCAGCTGTTCAGTTTATAGTTTTTGCCCGTGTTATGTCGTCGTTGAAGATAGCACAATCAAGAAATATAATGTAGCTTGATCAGACCTAGTCTTGCTGAATGCAGTAGTCACTATATAAAGAATACTCTCAACTACTTACTTCTCGGAATCAAGTCATATTCTGGAGAGGTGTTTTCATCTTCACAACAGTCCCCAAAACTACTTTCGTCATGACACTTCTAGTAATTCTGAAAAACTAAAAATGGAATTGAAAATCAGTTTCCGGGAGTTTTTTTTTCCCCCGAAGAGTTAGAAAGATGCACAAAAACTAACCAAGTTCCAGTGAAAGAAATATGTGGTACTAATTTTTAAAACAAAGAGGAATGTACCGTTTTCAGTTTTGGATACGATAAACAAGGAATTAGATCGTTTGGAAAATATGGAAGTGATTTCCAAACTGGATTATAACAATTAGAACCCCCCACCCCACCAATCGTCTGCGTGAAAAAGAAAAATAACAATATTCGTGTGCGTGCCGATTTTTCAAAGGGGCTGAATGATTGCCTACAAGCTTACATCTACCCTCTGCCAGGTCCAGAGTAAATTTTTGCTAAGTTAAATGGCGGAAAATAGTTTTCAAAATTGGACTTGTCAAATGCATATTTGCAAATCCAGATCGAAGAAGTATGTTCCAAACTGTTAACAGTCGATACCCACAAGGGATTATACAAATTTAACGATTATCGTTTGGAATTAAGGTAGCACCTGGAATTTTTTAGCAAGTAATGGGTAAAATGTTTAGCGATCTAAATTTTGCTATCGCCTACTTAGATCATATTTTAATAAAAAGTGAAGGTCAAGAGCAGCTTATTCAGCACAAAATGAGGTATTAAAAAAAATAAACAACAAGCGGGGTTAAAATAGATAACACATCACTCAGTAAGTCCAGTGCCTGACATATAGATGGCGCCATAATAAAAAAATCATATGATTTTTATTATGTACAAAGCTTCAAATGGAACGTTACAAAATTTGGCCCTTTCAGTGTAGAAACAGTGTCTTTTATATGACAATGAAGAACTTCTCAAAGATATTTACGTAACCGGGAAGCAGAAAGACTGACTTCGTGAAAGAATAGACTAACATCATAATTGGAAAATATACTTAAAACTGATATAAGAAAGGCGAATAGTAAATTTCTTCCAAAAAAAGTTTGAAGGTAGAGGAGGAGGACAATCACAACGGTAAGGATAAACTAGAAGAAACAGTCAAAGACCGCAAACATCCGCCAAGGCAATACCAACATCATCTCAGCGATTAGCAAGGGAAGCTTATTAAAATTAAAAAAAAAAACAACAAAACAAACAATAACTGCAATAAACTTGACCGCTCTCAAGAGTGGAAATACAAAAATTGAACTCGATCTCTCTCAAAATTAAATGCACACTTAAAATGAAACAGGGGTGAAGTCAGTATTTGGCATTTGGAATGCAAAAATTAAATTTTTTTAATAAAACCAGAAAAAATAAACCAGAACGTATATAATCTGTTCGCGCCAGTCATGAGGACAGTCATCCAAGTCCATCCAGCGGCTCTTGAGATATCTTGGCGACAGACAGACAGACAGACAGTCGAATGCGTCCAAATACAATATTTCCGTCTTAAGGCGGAGGTTAGAAGATTTATAATATGAATGAAAAGGTGCGGAAAAGAAGAAAAGGTCAAGATTAATGTATTCAGGGAAGCACTCACGCGGGACTCTGTTTCAGAAGGTAGTAGTTCTTGGGACAAAAGCTGTCTGAGGGGAATTTCCTTTGCTGAAAGTATATAGATGTTCAAGGATAACAAAGAAAAAGGTGTTGTGAGTCCTAATCGCGTACGTCCTAAAGAATTATGGTATTAAAGTGAAGAAAGAAGAACTTAGAGAATTTAACACCTAAAGCAATAGTAGCTAGTTAAGCATCATGTAAGATACTTGACTCATTTGTGGGAATCTTAAAAAAACAAAATATACATATGTGACATTATTTTTGGACAATCAGCAAATTTAATGTTTAATTAATCTGATTTACACATATATTACTTATTTATAGCATAAAATTTAGAATAAAACTATTTCTTAAACAAAGAGTTGAACTTTCTGACGTTTCTCCTGTATTTCAAATCTAATGACAGCTCGACAGATGCCAGATAAAATAAGTGTATGGAGATCACAAGTGACATAACTGTACAAATTTTTTTCCTGTAAGGGAAAGAAACCGTGAAACACATAACCTTTTAATGTACACATAGAAATTATCATACAAAAAACAAAAATCAAATACACAAAACAAAAAAAAAACAAAAATACGATGGCTAGATGATTTGTATTAAGCTTTTCAATTTTCGATTAATATATATAGTCTTCACTTAATAAATTACCAAGGCTTTGAAATATTTAAAAAATATTTTTGAAACTTTATAAATTAATATAATTAAAAAATTAAAACAATTCTTTTAAAAATTCCTTATAAATCGAAAAATTTTTCTATTGACTATAATGTCCTAATTTATATTATTTATTAAGACAATTAAAAGCTTATCTAATTAAATAATATCATAGCTTTATTGTTTTTTTTTTACGATTCAGAGCAGATTTTCGATAAAAGGAACTAAATGGTTAAAGAAAATAATAATACATGATTTACATTCCCCAATGAGTCCTGCGTTTAACTAATTTTGACTACAGCATTTAATTTCTTGAAATTTCCTGAATTTACGTGGAGTAACAGATGGAGTAACAATTTACGTTGGGTAACAGATGTAAAAAATATTTTTACTATGATTTTTTAAAAGTAATGATTTAAAAAATAACTTCATTCATTTGTGAATAAATTCTGAAGTTTTATTAAAATCCGACAATTATTTGATTTTTGCAAGAATTTCCAAATTAATGTTTGTCACAGGAAAAAAAAGTGAGTTATATATTACGTTTTCCATTGTAAACTCTCGCAACGATTTGGCTCCCCGTTAAGGAAAATAAAAACAATAATTTAACTAAAATTTCTAACGCGTTAGAAAGGATTAAAAAAAAAAATTAAAAAAAAATTAAAAAATACTTTGCTCTTTCTTAATAATAGCATAAACATTTTGATGGAAAAAGTTCTTTTTTATTAAGTTTGAGGCTTTTTTCCTCGTACTATGCGGTTTTTTCAATGATTTAGTAAAAGTACCTACTATAGAGATTTAATAAGCAAAGCTTACATATGACACAAGGCCGAAAGTATGAAGCATACAGGGAGGATCCAACTTACAATTCAGTCGTAATTATACTTGCAAGATAAGCTTGCT
Organism: Ascarosepion bandense; assembly: GCA_037127315.1. NCBI lineage: Eukaryota > Metazoa > Mollusca > Cephalopoda > Sepiida > Sepiidae > Ascarosepion > Ascarosepion bandense. Next base: position 3,167,919 of record JBBBDQ010000952.1, read on the forward strand.
GACCATTACACCATGTCGATGTGCCCCTTTTTATGCGTAGATTAGATGTGGCACAATACCGAAAGTGTGGTGCACTTAGTTAGGATCGAACTCACTACTCAGTCGTAATTGATCTAGTAAGCAAGGCTTGCTAACCGTTACAACACGTATAAGTGCCCAACAGATTTTCTAAAGGTAGCTTAGAATGGCACAACGACAAAAGTATGGAGCACCCAGTCGTAATTGATCACACGAGACAAGCTTGCTAAACATCACACCACGTTGAATTGACCCCCCCCCCCAAAAAAAAAAAAACAGTTATATGTTGTGATCCATAAAAATATTGGGTTGGAAAAAAAAGTTTCTAGTATTGTTAAATTGGTAGCGTTTAAACGCGTTGTTCTGTTTCGCACGTCACTGCCATTTTGTGAAAGGTGATCTTTCAATGCACCTTTCTGTACGATTCGTGCGCTGATTGAAATTGGTAAATATTTTTTACGTTAAGGGCAAAAATGAAAGAAAATAAAATGGATTTTCTTTATTAAATGTTCTTCTTTCCTCCACCCCTGCAAAAAACAAAAAAAACTAAAAAACAAAAAAAATAAAAAACAAACAAAAACAAAAAAAACAAACAAAAACAAACAAAAACAAAAAAAAACAGAAAAAACAAACAAAAAAAACAACAAACAAAAAATAAAACGCTGTATAACGACAAAGAAAACAAGTGCTCTTTATAGATATGTAGACATAGCTAAGAGAAGTGTTCGTAAGCGGTTCTCTAGGTTCAGAAGTAGTTAACCTTTTATTTATTATTTTATGTCGACATTTTTCTTTGCTTCTGAGTATATCAAGCGTCCTCCTATATGGCAGTGAATGTTGGACAATCTCCTCACAGATGAAGAGGAGACGTGAAGCAGCAGAAATTTGGTTCTACAGAAGGAAGCGAAAAATACCATAGAACGATCGAAGTTTTAGAGAAAAAGGAAACAAAACGAACACTTATACTTAACAAATAAAAAAGAGACATTTGAAATATCTAGTGCAAAAGATAAGGAAAGAAGTATTGGGAAATTTGAAACTCATAGAATACAAAGCAAGATGGACAGAGGAAAACAGCGCATCACATACTTAGCGGGCTTGTGTATATTTTTGGCAGAACAGGGCTTAGGGTCATCCTGGTTATGACGATAAACTATATCTGGCAGCAGGGCCTCTGGTCGGGTGCTGGGAGGTTGTGATAAGCCTGGAACCTCCTCCTAGTTTATATTTCGGCATTAAACAACCCATATCGGTTAAAAAAAACAAAAAAACAAGAAAAACATCAACAGGGTGTAGGAAAGATAACAAAAAATATTAGAAGGACAGGAAATTGTGGAGAGCAATGATCGTTTATGGCCTGAAGGGACATGGCACATAGAAGAAGAAATGGAATTGAATTTTAATTTCTTTTCAGTTTGTCTATATTACCTGTTTTCTTTCATTCATTTTTGTACCCTATTTGCGGCGGAGTATTCGTTGCAAACTTGTGTCAGTTACCCGTAGTACATACATAAGTTCTCGTCGACCTCGTTTCAACTTCTGTTTTGCTTTTTCAGCAAACTCTCCTTTCTCAATCTCTATTCATTATTTCTACCAGTTGATGCCTTTGCAACTAGAACATGCTATGAATCACTCTTATTTTCTCTGTATTTCAAATGTAACGAGAACGTTCTATTTAGAAAACTTTCCCCCAAAACTGCTTGTTTATGGAACAGATTCCCATTTAAATGCTACCCTAAAGACAAAAATGTAACCCCTTCAAATCAAAAATCAATCATTAACTGCCCTTCTTATCCTCAAAATCTTCACTTTCTGCCACCAGCACATTCAGCATAACCACTGTAATAGTAACCTTCTAACTTGATTAACTTACGAGCCTTGTGTTGCATGGATTTTAATATAAGAATATTTTATGCATTCTCTTTAAAAAGTAATCCCTTGTTACGTTTAAAATAACAATAAATTCGACGTTTTCCTTGTTGAATCGCCACATTACAACAGAGTCTTTTAATAAGGATTAACGGAAGACTTAACAAAAATGTGATAAAATTGAACCACTTGCATATCATATTAGGATGAACACTTAGATAAGTCAGTAGAAAATTCGAGGCGTTGAGAAAAAAGACAAAAATGAAAGAAGAAGCTCTTTACAGCATTAAGCTCTTCAAGTTGTAACATCAACATATGATCCTAAGAAGCTTAGACTATAACTGGCAAGATGTAAAAAGAAACCTCGACCCAGCATTTAAAACCTATTAAAGAATTAATCTTTTTTTCAAGTAGTTCGCTGTTGAAGCAAAAATCCGGGTTGATTCAATGTTCATTGACCTACTCGTCATTAGCCACCAATAATAAAATCCGTTTAAAAATAAACAGTACATAAATATGATAGAAAGCAAGTGGGTTGAGCCAAAATATACAGACATATTAATGAAATTTAATGATTTCTCATTGCGAAGAGGATAAAAACAACCATATTGGTTAAGAAAGGAACGAATTTTTAGAATGTCAATAGGTATGTATGTAACTCAATAAAAGAATATTTTCTTTCTCTCGTCTATCTATCTATCTATCTATCTATCTATCTATCTATCTATCTATCTATCTATCATAAACGCGTAGCTAAGTGGTTAGAACGTTCTCTCTCTGACCATGAAGCCTAGATTCGAATCTCACCCTGGTCAATTTCTCAGGAAGGAAACCTTGATAATATCGGTTTGGAGGTGGTCGATCCTAGCGTGCAGCATATTTGGAAAGTGCCTGAAAACCATGCCACAGGTTGACCCAATCCTTATGAGTGAAGAAGCTCTTTATAGCATTAAGAGTGAAATTGGGTAGACGGCTCTCTTTGAAGAGCCGTCGGTGGTTGTGCTAACTCAATGTCATCGTGACCGAGGGTTTGAGCGTCCTGGCCTTATTCAGACTGTTGTTCACGCTAGATAACGCGCTCCCCCCGGAAACTGTAACTAAGGTCCGCTCAGCGTAGTTGCAGTATAAACCAGTTGCAGTTGGCATTTGCCTCTGCTACTATTGACACTGTCAGCTCTCTGCCTTCGGATGGAGAGCGCTCTCTGCTTTCGGGCAGAGAGCACTAACTCAGTCGTTGTTCCGCCGAAGGGTAGAATCACGACTGGGGAAAGATAGACATATTTTTGACCTGCCTATATGACCGGAAAGACCCACATTAAAAAGACCTTGTGTCACATCATGCCTGACGTGGGAAGGTGGGTAAATACCGTTGCAGTATAAACCATATCTCTGTGGGTGTTGAACAAACACAAGTTTATCTGAGCAAATGTCTGCAACGGGGATTAGCTAGCCAGTAGATGGCATTTATATAATATATATATATATATATATATATATATATATATATATATATATACATATATATATATAAACATGACTAAATTTCTATACGAACAAATATTAAACAGCATATTTCTGCCGTAATTCCTTAAGAACATGTAAAATATATAATATACTATAGAAAATGGAAGAAAGCAAATATTGTTTCTAATAATAATAACCCTATCAAATCTAATATAGCGATGACTGATATAGTGTATGAATTTCAATGCCCTGTACAATCTTGTACAGAGCATTGTATATGATTGTCATATTTCAGTTACCTGTATTGGACATACTACCACTTCTCTGAGTAGACGCCTTACATGTCACCTACTTAGTCATAATAGTGCAATAAAAAATGATAACCGAAAACTTACAAAGAACTCTTCTAAAAAAACAAAAAAACAAACAGACACTAAAAACAGAAGAAAATTACATTACAGTCAAATATGAGGACATAACAACACTAAAAGATAACATCCTTGAAAATGGCCTGTGAAGAGGCTGAAAGCGATTGGAAAGTCGAAAATTATGGAATATTTATACATTCCGTGTTTCCAGCAAAAAGGAAACACCTAAGAATACTGAAAAAATTGAATCAAAAATTAATAAAATCTTCCTTGTCGGTCGTTTTTAACGAAACATGTTTAAATGAAAGATTGCTACCTACCTACCTACCTACCTACCTATATATATATATATATATATATATATATATATATATATATATATGTGTGTGTGTGTGTGTGTGTGTGTGTGTGTGTGTGTGTGTGTGTGTGTGTAGCTTTAGGAAAATTAATGACAAAATCATAAAAGATTGTTCTGGTATGTAAAAATTTTAAAAATTATATATAATTTTATCGTATGTGACGCGTGAACACGCGATATTTAAAAAAAGGTGAAATTGACAAAACACAACATACACTCACACACGCACACACATACAAATATATATGTTTTATGTACTAACACTGTAAAAAAAAAGGCTCACCCAACACAGTAAAAGGAGGTCAACCCAAAATTATAGGAAAAGGTCGATACAATAAAAAGCAATTAAACACCTTCAGATTCTACACCCCTTAAGAAACACTCACTTTTGCACGTTAAAATATGTCAACACAATAAAATGCAATAAAAAGCAATTAGCCCACTGCAAATTCTACAGAATTCATCAAGCAAAAAGAATCAGTCCCATACAAAGATATCAAATTGCACCAAACTTCATATATATATATATATATATATATAACAGAAAAAAATGGGAATCAACGGCTGGGAAACAAAAAACCCTTAAGAAATATGACAATAATGCCTTCACGAAACTTCTAAGTCGATATGACTGAAATAACACTGTTAAGCTAAGTGACAAAATTTTCAAAGTTATTTCTCTCTCTCTTCTCTCTCTCTCTCTCTCTATATATATATATATATATATATATATATATATATATATTCCCTCGCCAGTAGCACAAATGTGAGTTTCATGTACAAGTTTTAAATCAGCACCCGACATGAAACTCCGAGTTATGCTACCGTCGAGGAAGCAAATGTGTAATTATTATTACTTATCAATCCCCTCCCTCTAGTTTTTTCTGTGACCTAAATTTTGAATTTCCGCCGGTAATATCTTGTTTTATTTTGAGTATAAAAGTTGCCGATGAAATGTGAAATCTCTTTTAGGGATTTCATGTAGAAATGATCATACAACGGTTTTGAACTTCGAAATTTATTTTATCTTATAATTGGCTCTGTAGTTTAAATATTAATTACATTGAGCCTTCCACCTGGATCATTTTTTAATATTAATTAGGATCGGGTCTTTGGGATTTAACTTCCTGCTTTTCCATTTGGATTAAAGTTTATATATATATATATATATATATATATATATATATATATATATATCAATGACCGTTGTGTAATTATACACCCTCATGTCTCGGGGTGTGTAGATTATTTTTTCTTATGTTTTAATGTAAGATAATCAATAGTCGGGACATCACTATATAGGTTGCCGTCATTTTTGATGGCACGGTCCCACAATTATAATATATTACGGCAGCTTGTGTCCAGCCCGAATCTATGAGGATCATCTTTCCGCGGTGTTGCAGAATGAACATCAACATGAGATATTATTCTCATGGTAATTTTCTGGGTCTACTCTTCCATAATGGCTCAAGGTATGTTGGAAAGAAAACGATTGGCGATTTTCTTGCAGTAGATTTTCAGTTCTTTCTGCAGTAGACCGGTTGCCAACCAAGGCTACAGAAACCTGATCTTGAATTGAGTTTCATTTTCCTAACTATAGAATGCGTTATATCTTGTTATTTTCCCATAACTGGAGCAAATTGATTCACATATTTCCCAAGGGTATTAACACATTCGTGAACGTAAAGAATTCAACTGGAATTTGAACTCTGCTCTCCGGTTCCTCTATCCCAATCGCTATTTATTACTCTGTCGTGCCTCCGAAGATATGATATCCGAGTCAATGATACTCTCCCCAATCTACTACACTTTAATTTTCCTAGGGTAGTATTCATAAAAAATTCGAATTTTACTGTAACCTGATATGTACAGTAATTTGTCATATGAAATATAAGTGAACAATTTAACCAGAAAATTAAAAAAGAATGCAATGTATCTAAAGACAAATTAAAGACATGTCGTAATAAAGACATGTCGTAATTAAAGACATGTCGTAATACAGAGTGCGATGGACAAATTATTGTCTAAATCAGGCAAAAATCAACATGACACTGACATCTCACTTTAACAGATAAAAATTTGTCAAAATGACACAAAAATATCTTGCAATACTAATGAGTAAAATCATTCAATAAAATCGCCATTAATCTCCAGACAACTTCGAAATCTCCTGCAACTCTTCTGGAGAGACTACTTGTTTAAGTCGATGATTGCTGCCATAAAACTTGCCTTCAGTTCTTCTTTGATGTGGCAAGGAGTTTTCTTGGTCTCTTGCTCAACTGCACTCCACACACAATAATCAAAAGTGTTGAAGTCTGTGGCGTTATGTGGTCAAATGTAAGGGGTGATGACAACCACGACTGGGTTATCTGCAACCATCTTCTTGATCCAGGTTAGCACAACCTCCTCCATGCACTTGAGAACGAGTGGGTTTTCGAGTTGCCGTACCTTCGTAATCACCATTAAACTCATACAACTCTTTCCAAATCCTCTGCATTGTCCTCAGAATGATGTCCTGAAATTTTGCAACTCTGTAAGTGTTCCTTATGCACACACGTTAAACCAAGCATTGACGGACCCTGGATTCGAACCCCAGAATAGATATTTGGGAAATATCTCTGTGCGAAGGGAGAGAATTCTATTACTTTCTTCCTTGTTTATTGTCCTCTGCTTCTCTCTCTTGGGGAAGAGACAAAGAAGCAACCGAAAACGGAATTATCGGTCGATTTTGAAAAAAGACCATCTGTTTACCACCTCACACCAGAGAGAGAGAGAGAGAGAGAGAGAGAGAGAGAGAGAGAGAGAGAGAGAGAGAGAGAGAGAGCCAGCCAGCCAGCCAGCCAGCCAGCCAGCCGCTCGGAACGTGTTGGAGTGAAGACGCGGAATATTCTCTCTCCCACCAAGCTAGACTGTATTACCTCTAACAGCAAATAGACATAGTCGCAGCAAGTAATTTGTGGACCCTGAAAAATTTTTTCTTTTTCTTTTTATCTTTTGCTTTCCAAAGAGTTACCATATAATCATTAGTCCGTATAGACTGGCCTTCACTATTGTCTTGTTATCTTTTTTGTTCTTGTCTGTTTCCCATATTTATGCATTATGCACCCAACTGTCTCTAGATTTTCAGTTGTCGAGGAATGCAGCACGAAAACGACAGCCCCTCTTTTCTCAGGTCCTTAATTTTCTCTGAGATCAGAAATCACAATGTGGCAGGGAGTGCGACGGATTTCAACTGATCATTTGACACCTTCGATCACCTGGGGACGGAATGGAAGCGAAGATCTGCAGACTCGTGGGCGACTAACTCACCGCCAGTTAACACACGCAACATACATTCAGACAAGTGTGAGATCAGGGGCGTTTGGGTCAGAATATCCGTATTAGAGCATCCGGCTCAAATGCTAAACTGTACAGCATGTTTTATGTAAATTTCTGGTAGTGTGAATTGCGTTATGGTGTTCTTTTTCTCACAGACAGTGCTCAACTGACCCTATTATACTATGCAATCGACAAAATCAAAAACAAACAACGCGCATGCGCGAAATTAAAAATTTAAAATGGCAACAATTTACCTGTCATACCTCGTAGCTCATTTAATCTTAAAGGAATTAACAAAGTTTTGCGACAATTTTTAACAACTTCAGATTCAATGTCCTCACATCCACAGTAGACAAGGTCGAGTGCTTTGCTCGCAAATTCTCGTCCAACTTTACACTTGACTTGTCTGGAGTACCCATACCCAATTTCCGAACTAGAACTGAAGCTGAACTGATATATATATATATATATATATATATATATATATATATATATATATAAACCCCGTCTTTGTTGTCTAACATATTTACTAAGCTTAACTCCCATAAGGCAAGACGAGGTGATGAAAATCAGTCATTGTCCTAAATCCATGTTTTATCTTTTCTTTTTTTCTCTCACTGTAACCCTCTGTCCACCCGAGGCGGCCCTCCCTTACTTGGGGTGAAATTATTATAAAAAAAAACCTAGGTATAAAAAACGCAAATATTGATAAGACAGCGAGGGTCACAAAGAATTACCAAGGACCTCCAATCAGGCTTGACTTTCCGGTTGGGGTGATTCGTGGGTAGGACACACCGGTCCTGAAGACAGCATGAGAGCAAAAAGAACCAAATATGTTCAACTATCATTTCATTTATATAAACAAAATTTTCTTCGGCGTATGCGATGGACAAGATCTACGACAAATCGTTTTTATACGTTCGAGTAGTGCAACAGCTATCGGCACAGAGAATTCGGCGAAAGTCTAAAACATTCACTTTCGTACTAATGCACTTGGGAAAGATACGAATTTACATCTCTCTACCAGCTAAAGATTAGATTGCAGGATAGACGGTACTCTCTAGCCTTGAGTGACAGTGTTGGATAAAAACAGCTCTGAATTCCAAATCATGGGATAAGGCAACGGGAAACCACTCCACTATATTTACGAAAGCGTCATGTTAGTTTCCAGATAATAAAGAAAAGAAACCTTGTGTTAATTCAGTATGTCGTTAGCCGACAGCTGTTTTCTGTAATAAATTACGTATTTAATTTACAACTAAGGAAATGAAAAGAGAAGTACATATTTGGTATTTTGGGGAGAGAGAAATTGAAAAAAAAACTTTCAAAATAATAGCTCTCTTAAAGAGACGTTAAGTTCGTAACACAAGTAAACTTAGAAACCGGAAATTCGAATTTAAAACAAGGTCAAGGGGTAGATGAAATTAGCAAAGGCTATTATTACTACACAGATTACTTCACGTAACAGTTTGAAAATATTTTCGTCTTAACGCCATGTACACTCTTCTTTGATTTCATGATCTGGAGTCACTAAGCTAATTAAAATGTGCCATAAAATTAATCAAACGATATTTGCCCTTGGTTATTATGGCTGTAATATTTTCAAAATATATTCTTTAAAAAAAACTTGTATAGAAATTATTTAACGTCAAATGACGAGCTCTCTCCCTCAATTCTTACGCTATTTCTCTTTAAAAGACCGGATGGACAGGGGATGGACAAAATAATGGAAATATCTAGTATCATAATAGCATATTTTGGAAAATTAGATTAAAGTGCCAAAAGCTTGTCCATTTTTGTTTGTTGATTTAATACTAGTAGTACTTCATTTTTGCTAAAATTGTTGTTTTTTGCATATATTATTTAAATAAGTTTCTTAAAACCTACAGTCAGGACTATTTAAGAATTGTAAGTGATCAAATTTATCCAATATTTCAAGAAATGTTTCCTGAGGGAAATACCATCTTGCAGGATGATAATGCATCCATTCATGTTGCTAAAGGTGTAACAATGGAACGTGGAACATTCTAGTGAAGTAGAATATCTTATCTGGCTACCACAGTCCCCAGATCTCAACACCATTGAACATTTATCGTTCATTTTAGAAAAAAATGTCAGGAGTCGATATTCCTCACCATCATCATTGTAAAAATAGGAGGCTGTTTTAGCTGAAGAATGGATAAAAATTCCTCTGGAAACAATTCAAACTTTGTACGATCGATTCCACGAATAATTCAAGCTGTAATTACTGCCAAAGTCTGTCCCACGATATTGAAGTGAATTTTCTTGAAATTACAAGGTGTTTCCATTATTTTTTCCACTCCCTGTGTATAAAATAAGATCGAAATCTTGATGCAAATTTTTAGTTTCATCTATCAGTTGATAAGTATGGCATCTGTCGGTCTCAAAAGACCATGATCTGCGCCCGATGAGTTATACCTTCTCCAGGGCACAGACTTGGGAAGAGTATTTTTTATTTGAGACCAGTAGTTGCCCATGCAGCACGTCTCTCCTCTCCATGCCACTGATGTTTTCCTATAGAAAGGCCAATACACCTTGGCACTGGCGTCGTCGCATGAGTTGCCAGAACGAAACTGAATATGACATCGGACTGTGTTAGGGACATTGGCTTCGGATTTAAATTCAGAGTTGTCATTCTAGTCCGGTTACCAACTATAGCTACAGAACCAGATTGCCCTGGTATTTTACCAATAGTTGAAGGTTTTAATTCAGAGCCTTTCCTTCGAGACCGCTTACAGGTTATAGAGCCCAGTCTGTCCTTCTATTCACCCATAGCAGATAAGCAGAAACTAGTTTAATCACATTTAGGATAACACAGTAGAATAGAACAGAAGAAGAATTAGGAATAGACGTTTAAAGGATGGAGTAAATGATTGTGACTCGGGTTGAGGAAGTGGAAAGCCGAGTTCGAATTCCAGTCGAGTTCATTACATTCACTTACGTACTAATACCTTTGGGCAAGGTATTAGTCCATCTCTTCTTTCTTTCTTATTATTATGTGTGTATATTAGGACGCATGAAAGAGTAAGGGATTACGGTTCGGATTGAGGAATCGGAAAGCCGAGTTCGAATTCCAGTCGAGTTCATTACATTCACTTACGTACTAATACCTTTGGGCAAGGTATTAGTCCATCTCTTCTTTCTTTCTTATTATTATGTGTGCATATTAGGAGGCATAGAAGAGTAATGGATTGCGGCTCGGATTGAGGAATCGGAGAGCCGAGTTCGAATTCCAGTCGAGTTCATTACATTCACTATCGTGCTAATACCTTTGGGCAAGGTATTAGTCCATCTCTTCTTTCTTTCACATGGTCCAGTGGATTGGTTCAAGTAATCCAAAAATGGAGTTGTAAGTTCAATACCTGACCACAGCAGAAGTAAACAGAAACTTGGAAAGTTGAGTTACTAAGAGGAATTAACTAAAAATGAGATATCCATGAAAGGTATGCCACGTAGAACTAGAACAATTTACCCCTGTAGACTAAATAAAGTATTCGGTTCGAAAGTCCAACGTATATTACCTGAAAAACGCTGAAGCAGACAACCGCCCAAATGTCGTGAATATGAAGACAATAGTCCGAATAACGTAAATAGTGTAAATAGTTATAACTGATCTCAGAAGCAGATCCTGAAGAAGGCTGGAGATTACAACGGTCGAAACGTCGTGAATATGTGACTAAAGATGAGGACAATAGTATGAGTAATGTAAACAGCGTAAATAGTTACAATTTATCTCATAAATATAGACAGGTCCTGAAGAAGGCCGGAGCGTACAACGGTCTGGAAATCATTTCAATGATTTCTTATCATGAACGGAAGGATTTAGTAGAAAAAGATGAAAGAAATTTATTTCAATGAAAATATTTCGATTATTAAAAATTTAAATTAATCTTTGTAAATTAAGAAAAAAATAATAATGAAAATGTTTCAGTTTTTTTTATTTCTTTATTCAATTTCTGAAATTATTTTGATGGAATGTTGTCTTCATTTGTTTATCACTTCTCCTCTAACCTTCCTTTCATTTTCTCCTCTCATGTCTCGATTAATATCTACACATGAATACAAATAAAGTTAATCGACGAGATAGAAAGTATTTGAAAAAGCAGACGAAATTAATTGCATATCGACTCATAATCTGACAACCCATCTGACAACATGTCTTTTCCATTTTCCGCAAATAAAACGTTCACGCAAACAAACACGCACATGCGCACTAACTCACAATGAATCGATGCAAGTATAACATTTTTCCAAACTGTAGATATGCAATTTTAAAACAGCAACTTTTCTTGAACACACTCAAGCAGACAGTTGAATTTTGTTTGCATATTGTACAGCTACAGAGAAGCAATCTGTAATATACGTTGTAATCTGTAATATCTGTTGGACTTTCGAACCAATCGGTTATTCAGCATAAAAGACAAATGTAGATTGAGTATAAAACAGGCTCACCATGAAAAAACAAATAGATTTTTATTACGTACATACAGAAATTTTAAAGCAACATTTTCAATGCAATCTCGTGCAGACAAGACATCAGCAGTCAATTTTGCTCCTTCGTGTACATACCTCATTGCTCTCAGTGGAGTCTTCGCCATTGACGATGCTGGCCAGATACTTGATGTCTATTTTGTACCCTCTTGTACGTACCCTTTCGCTCTCAGTAGAGTTTAGGCTATCGAGGATGCAGACAAGATACCAACAATCAATACTGCTCCCTCCTGTTCGCACACCATTGCTCTCAGTAGGCTATAAGCCATTGGCGATGCAGACAAGATACCAGCAGACAATATTGCAATCTTGTGTACGTACCCAATGGCTGCAAGTGGAGTATAATCCATCGACGATGCAGACAAGACACTAGCAGTCAATTTTGCACCATCGTGTACATATCTCATCGCTCTCAGTGGAGTACAAGCCATCAAAGATGCAGACAAAATACAGGCTGTCAATTCTGCACACTCATGTACGTACACCATCGTTCACGTAACGGACTTTGTAAAATGGAAGTGGTTATTTAAAAAGCAAAGGTGCATAACATAGATGCATATCTGGGCTACAAGCATTTTTAAAAACAGATGGAATAATCATAAATTTACATTTAAACTGGAAAGCATCAAAACTTGTACCAAACTGACTAGACACGTGTTGAAATTAAAATTGAAAAAATGGAAAAGATCCTGATATAATTTGGAGTATAGTGAAAATAGCCAAACCATACAACGGTAGTGATGTATGCAGATTACCCCAGGAGGAAAAGTTAGACATTATATTGTTCCCAGAATAAAACTTAAAAAAAAAAACTAAATGAAATATCAGAAATAATGTCCAAATGTAATCATACCTTCAAATACATACTAAGATCGTATAAACATGGATGAAAATATTGTAAGATCCTTGAATAACTCCTTCTTAATTCTGAAAATTTTCGCTTGTTTAATAATTTCAGTCACGTGTTCGTAAAAAATCCCTGTTCGAGCGTTTGAAAAACGGTAAAATCAGTTATTGTAAATCACCTGAAGATACCGAAAGGTTGAAACTTTCAAACGAAAAATATTAAAAAGTTCTACAATATAAATGTAAAGAATTTTTGATACAACTGTGTACTGGTCGATTTTAATTATGACAAAGAAACAACTATATATATATATATATATATATATATGAATTAGACAAAATTTTCAAAATTCAAATGCATCACTTTTTAATGTAAAAAAAATTTTAATATTAATTAGGATCAGGTTCTTGGAATTTACCTTCCTACTCTTCCACTTCGGATTAAAGAAAAACAATATATATATATATATATATATATATATATATATATATATATATATATATATATATATATTGTTTCATTGTTATTTTGACTTTAGCACATACATATTTTTAATTAGTGTCACCCTATCAGTCAGTCAGTTAAGTGCCATACGTGATACACGCTTGGGCGATCATGTCTCTTTCGAGACATGACTGACTGGGCAGAAGATTATCCCGCAGTAGGTTGCCATTGCTTTCTGCGATAGACTGGTTGCCGACCAAGGCTATAGAACCCAATCTGTCCTGTTATTTAACCCATAACTGGAAGGAATAGACGGATTAGTACCTTTCCCAAGGGTATTTGCGCGTAAGTGAATGCAATGAATTCAGCTGGAATTCGAACTCGGCTCCCTGATTTCTCGTTCCGAGCCGATATCCAATGCACCACAACGCACATCCAATTCCCTATACACCCTATGCAAGGCATTAAACCGAATAAGTTACAAGTGGTTTGAAGTCAAGGAACAATTAGAAAAAGGAACATTAATAATACGCGGGAAGAGAAAAGAGTAATCAGGAAAAGAGTAGATAGTGATTGACATTGCATTTACATTTTTGCTGATTAAATTTGGCTGGAATGCTTAGAGACGGAAGAGAGTTCAACAAGCGGGAAGTGCGAGAAATGAAACTGTTAGCATAGAACTTACGGTTACATTTATCCAACTAAAATGTAAATTGATGAGATCTTAACGCCAGTCTATTCAGTTATTTAAGTGCGATACGTGATACATGCTTAGGTCATCATGTCTTTAAAGAGACATGACTGACTGAGCAGAAGATTTTCCCGCAATAGGTTGGTTGCCATTACTTACTGTGATAGACTGGTTGCCAACCAAGGCTATAGAGCCTAATCTGTTCTGCTATTTATCCCGCAGCTGGAGGGAAAAACTGATTAATACCTTTCCCAAGAGCATTTGCGCGTAATTGAATACAATGAAGTCCATTGGAATTCGAACTCGGCTCTCTAGTTTCTCGTTCTGAGCCGATATCCACCGCACCACAAAGTATTGCAGTATATCCAGTCTTGTTATTCGCTTAAATTAACTTTTCGGTACCACAGCGAAGACCTCATCCGAACAATTACGATAAAAGTATTGATAAAAACGACACAGAGAGGCAACCTTACGGTGGTGGGAAAATGAATGAAACCGATCCACCAGATGAGGATCTGGTGGATTGCTGATTCTTCTGCGGATATCATGAAAGAGCTCAGGGGCACCGTACTATATATGGCAGCAATGTTTTAAGTATTGATGAATGGTAAACTGATAGATTCTGGAGAGAAAAAAATGTCTTGCACGATACAGTGAATCGAGTTTCTTGACCAAACAATGGATTCAATATAGTCTTTCCACTTCATGCCAGCCGAAAACGTTAGTCAGAGAAGGTATAATGAGTCCCTCTCCTGAAGTTAAGCATAAGGTTGACACCTTGATGACAATTATGAGAAACGTAAGATATCTTTGTAAGATTCAGTTGTTTCTTGAGTGATTATGGCCCTTTAAAATTTCTGATACAAAGTTTTCAGGAATCAAACATATATTTTGCTATAATTACTTTGTGAATGTCTTTTGATTTGATTTATTTGTTTAACGGCATATCAACTCCTCATGAGTCATTTAATACCGAAATTTAATTTTCTTGAGAGCTTTGAAGTAATAAAACGATATGTTGTTCTGCTTTCACAGTGGAATACATGGTAGATGATACTCAGATGTTGTACATATACATATTTGCGTAGACATAATTACGAGTGGCGGTGATATATGCATTTTCTGTTGTAGTTTTGTTAAATTTATATTTTTAAATACGGTTTGATTTCTTTAAGAAATCATAAGATATTATATGAATTAATTTTTTGGAAAAGTTCTTTCATGTTGTTTGTTTGATTTTGTTTAGCGGCATATCAATACCTCTATGGCTTATTTGACGTCGAAACCTAAGTATTTTGAACTGTTTTATGGGTTCAACAAAATATATTTTGAATGCAATCAACTATAGCTAAGATGCGTTGTTGATCATTTTGCTATAAAATGTCTTGTTGGTAATTCTATTATAAAATGTAATGCTGGTTATATTTAAAATTGTATTATTGATAATTTTACGATAAATATGTATTATCGGTAATTACACATGTACGATGCAAGTCGTTATTTTCGCAATAAAATGAATATTACCCAACCGATGTTGGCAATGTTTTCAGGATATATCTGATAAACATATTATAATGAAATCTGATAGAGTGCACTGAAATATTTGATTTTGGCTATTGTTTAAGTGAAATATATTTAGTGTTGCTTTGTGGAATTTATATAATTGTTGCGTCCCATACATTCAGGGAGAAGACAGTCAGATCAAATGTTTTGTGAGCTAGTAATTTCATTTTTAAAACTTCATCAATATCACTGTGAAGTTGTACTTGCAAAATCGTGTAAGCTTATGGGGTGTTGGAGGTCGACTTTTAATTTTAAAAACCTTTAATAGATAGTTTTACACCACAAACCAAAGGTTTGCTGCTACTTTTGTACTTTTAAAATCCATGAAATTCACCACAAAGAAATCTTTAAAGTATCTCAATCGGAATTTGTGTAACATATATATATATATATATATATATATATATATATATATATATATATATAAAGATATTTCGTTCAAACGACCGACAAGGAAGATTTTATAAATGTTGGATTCAATTTTTTCAGTATTCTTATATGTTTCCTTTTTGCTGGATATAAGAAATATAAAAATGTTCAATTTTCCAAACGCGTTCAGCCTCTTCAAGTTGAAAATTATGGCACATTCCACAAAATCAGCAGTTGTACTAAAAAACACCAAAAACATTCACAAACTGGTTTTCGCCGATTGTAAATTGAAGTTGCGTGAGATAGCAGCGGAGTTGAATATATCAGACGGCAGTGTATTCACTTTGTTCAAAGTGGGTGCCACATTTGCTCACAGTCGATCAAAAAGCAACAACGCGTCGACGATTCAGAACGTTGTTTGCAACAGTTTCAACGCAACAAGAAAGATTTTTGTGTTAATATATGATCTAATGATAATGGATAGAACATGGATCTACCACTTCACTCCGAAGTCAAATCGGCAGTCAGCTGAGTGGACAGCAGCAAGTGAAAGCCGTCCAAAGCAGCCAAAGACGTAAACATAAGCAGGCACGGTTTTGGCCTACGTATTTTTGGATGCGCAAGGTATGTTGTGCATCGATTACCTTGAGAAAGGAAGAACCATCAATAGCGAATATTATATAGCATTATTGGTGCGTTTGAAGGAAGCAATCATAAAAAACGGCTACAAATGAAGAAGAAAAAAGTGATCTTTTACCAAGACAACGCACCGTGCCACAAGTCGATCGCAACGATGACAAAACTACATGAATTGCATTTCGAATTGCTTCCACATCCACCTTATTCTCCAGATCTGGCCCCCAGTGACTACTGCCTGCTTGCAGACCTCAAAAGAATGCCCCAGGGAAAGAGATTTGGCTCCAATGAAGAAGTGCTATCGGAAACTGAGGCGTATTTTGAGGATAAAGACAAATCGTTCTACAAAAATGCATCGAATTGTTAGAGAAGCGTTGGAATCAGTGCACTACTGTAAAATATGAATAAAGTCGAATTTTGCCTAAAGGTTGTTGCTTTATTAGTAAGACCTGAGATTTATTAAGTAATATGCTATATATATATATATATATATATATATATATATATATAGAGAGAGAGAGAGAGAGAGAGAGAGAGAGATGGTTATTTATGTAGAATTGAAAATTGTGTTATATATGGGTTGATGTAACTTCGAGACTATGGAATCATTCGTGGTCGAGTGATCTAAGACGCACCAGATCAACTGGTGGCTCCCCCTATGTTGATAGGAGTTGCAGGTTCGAATCCTGCCGAACGACACACATTTTCGTAACAAAATTTACCGTAAATAATCAGGCCGGTAAAAATAAATATACTGTTTGATTAAAAACAGAATATCTACTCAAATACGAGTATCGATTAAAAATAATGTTCAAACAAATAAATTTAAATGTAAATCATTTTCACAACCAACATCCAACATTGCCTGATGACGAGATTCTATCTAGAAGCATCAAATTTCCATGTCGAAATGTACTTTTAATTCATAATTATATATATATATATATATATATATATATATATATATTAATCATATCACCCCGGGCAAGGCGGTAAGTCCACTGGTATGCAGGGGGCTACGTAAGGGTGAAAAGATTGGAAAAGAGAAAGCCGGAAACTACATCCTAAACAGGGAACAAGGGATGAGCCTCTACACCTGTTCAATAGACGTGGGTGGAGTGTGAACCGGGCGATAGTTCAGTCTATCTAATCCAATTGAAAAAAAAAATAAGAAAAAGTGAAAAGATTGGAAAAGAGAAAGCCGGAAACCACATCCTAAACAGGGAACAAGGGATGAGCCTCTACACCTGTTCAATAGACGTGGGTGGAGTGTGAACCGGGCGATAGTTCAGTCTATCTACTCCAATTGAAAAAAAAAATAAGGACAAGTGAAAAGATTGGAAAAGATATATATATATATCTTTCTGTTGAGACGATTGAAATAATTTCTGTATGTTTTCCAGATTTACAGCTTTTAAATTGGCCCAATTAGAAAAAAAAAAAAAAAAGAACAGAAGATTGAAACAGATGAATTACAGGAGGAATTTCATGATGGTTTTCTTAAACTCCATCACTTACACTTACTTTATGAAATATTATTAGTTTACAGCTATTATTTTAATCATTTTCCCAACCATGGCGATAAAGCCACTAAGACGCAACGGGGAGGATTACCCAGAGCGTAAGAAGTTGAGAAAACGTTGTTGAGTATAGAAAGGACAATAAAAGAAGGCAGATGACGATGATTAATGGTGCATTTAATTTTTTAGAAGATCGTAGTTGACAGGAAACCATTAAATGAGAGAAGGTTTCACCGACGGAAAGTACAAGAGTAGAAACTATTCGGATAGAACTTACGGTTACATCTAGAAATTTAAACATTAAAATGATGAACCCTAACTGCCAATCTAGTACTACGCTTAAATTCATGAAGTTGAGGTACAAAAGGCACCTGAACAGGATAATAGTCATCGAAAATATTTATAGAAAAGGCAGAGGGAAGCTATATTACGCCGGTGCGAAAGTGACTGAAGCCGAGATGCCAGGTCAGGATCGATCGCATTACAGATTCTTCTTTGACGTTTTTAAAGACTCTCTAGATATATAGCACAAAATATGTATATACGACAAGATGACGTTGAAACACAGGGTCTTGTACGATTATCGAAGTTAAGCAGCGTCGAGCTTGGTCTGTATCTAGTTGGGTAACCACTTAGGAATAACAGGAGGTGTTAGCTTGGATGTGTTGGTGATGTAGTTGGTAACAACTAGGGATTATAAATCGAATAGCCGAGTTTTCATTCTAGTCGGGTTCATTATTGTCATTTACGCGTAAATAGCATTAGGAAATCCATCTCTTTTTCTCTCAAATACGGGTTAATTAGTTTGACATGAATCATTAAATCATTATTATCTAAAAACAATTCTTACAATCTAAAAGTATTTTCTGTCTTTAAAAGGTTGATAAGCTGTAAAAAACAAATCAATCGATCAGTATAGCAGAAGCACCAGACCAGACCAGACGTAACAACAATATTTGATAAACTTATAAAAATATTACAGTACGTCACAGTGATTCAAGTTTCCTTGAAGCAAACTTAGCAATTGACGCAATATAATCTTTCCAATTCATGTCAGTGGAAAACATTAGCCCGAGAAGACGCAAGAAGTCACTCCCAGGAGGTTAGCATCAGCCATGCTGTTTAAAAAAAAAAGGAAACCTTACTCAGAAAATTAATGCGCTAGTATTCATAAAATGAAAATAAATACGTAGCAATTTGACACTCGGTTGATATGTGAGAGCTTGTGTTTATTATAAATGCTTGTAATAGTTCAGATTAAAAGATAAATAAAGATTCATATCGAGCCATAAAAGCTGGCGAATACAACGACCGAAACGTCGCGAATATGGAAATAAATGGAAGACAACATTCCTACAAAGTGAATAGTGTAAATCGATACAATATCTCATCTCAGAAATATACAGAGATTCTGAAGAAGGCTGTAGCATAAAATAGCTGAAACGTCGTAATATGGCAATAAAAATGAGGACAAAAGTCTGACGATGTAAATATTGTAAATAGTTGCAATACCACATCTCAGAAATATAGACATACAACTAATATGCAATTATATAAACAGGAGTAAAAGAAAATGTAATCGTTTGGCAGAAAGACGTTGTTTCCACAAAGCCAATATCGTTCAATTTTTGACGCTGTTATCCTCGTTTTGGGATTTTTGCACCGACCTTCGTTTTCAGCTCGACTTCATCTGCTGTTCTCGAGTCAGACTGCCTTGAGGATCTAAAATCCTGACGGTCGATTGAATGTTATTGATGTATATGTGGAGAATTCTGGTTGATTGTGTTAGTTAAGATGGCAACATCAAATCGGACAGCAAGTTATTTTTTTTTCGTTTTTATTTATTTTTATTTTTTAAAATTTCAGCTTTGTAAGTATTCGTCATGTTCCAAGCCGCCGAATTTCGATCGATAGGGAAAATCGTTGAAGGTTCCAAATAGAAATGTAAATAAATAAAAAAAAAACATTGATTGTTAGCAAAAGCAGCTTCTATCCAAATATTAACCTAAGACTACAATAGCAGCTGCTTTTAACAATACTAGAAAATTAAACACTGATTTTAATATCATACGAAAAAGTTTGGTTTAACTTGGTGCAATGGTTAGCAAAATTGCCGCGCTTAATCTATTATGACTGAGTAGTGAATTCGATCCTAACTAGGTGCTCCTATTTTTGGCCTTGTGCTTTATCTAAGCTGTGCTTAATAAAAAAAAATAATAATAAATGAACGAAAGTTTTCATGTCATTTCGGGTGGGAAAATATTTTCCGATGGAACATTTTTCGCGAACCATATAGTTAAAAAGCAACTGAAACAGTACTGAGCTGACTGTTATTTTTTCTCTGTCGAACATTCTACGCATAATATACAATGTATATATGAGAAAATATTTGAATATTATGAAAAAAAAAAATAACGGAAAGATTTTCGAAAAAATCTTAATATAAATAGGGCAGTGTCATGGATGTCATGCATAACATGCAACTCGTTCCGAAATCTCTTAACTCTCAACTGTTTTCACCGATCAATGTAGATATTAACACGAAGAGATGTAATTAATTTATGCAAGATGTCACAGCTCTAGTATGATTCCTTCATTGTCAACCTATGAACTTTTCATTCATTTCTTGTAGAAGAGAAAATAATGACATAATCAAAATGTTAACCCTCTAGGGCCATTCGTATCATATTTGATACAGTATTTCCCTATAAGGAAACATTTGGCATTTCCCTGTAAGGAAACATTTGGTATTCATTGACTGAGCAGTCAGTACTGCTTTCATTTGAAATTTATAAAATATTTCTCTTAAAAAAATTTTCAGGAAAATATTTCTTTCAAGGCTTGTTTTCATACTGTATCAAATATGATACGAATGGCCCTAGAGGTTTAACTTTCCGCACTAATTTAAAGAAAAGGTTTGGGAGGAAACTCTTAATAGTATTAGCCAAAGCGATAATTAGTGAATTTAAGAATTTACTGAAAGACTTTTCAGAAAAATTATTTCTAATTTCAACCGAGTGCGGTTGATGAATACTGAATGTTTATTGTATAACACTTCATTAAACTTGCACCGATTCTGATGGGTGATCATACCATCAATGAGACCTTTTTTTGGAACGTCTACGGCCCAATCCCGATCTCAAATGGAACGTGTATATTTGTTCCAACGCAAAAGATGTGTAATATATTACCTAGAACACCAGATGTAATTGGCATGTACACCTGGCAGTATATTATGTCAACAAAGCGACAACCCTAAAAAGCAAGAATTTGTGGGAGTTTTAAAACGATATAAAGTCTAGAATTTTAGGCTGAAGACAGAAGTTCCGTGGGCTTCCAACTCCCGACTCCCGATGGTTCCTTCGTGTGCGCAACTCTCTCCGACTTCCTTCCTGCTCCACACAAGAGTCACCGACGAAGAATAAAAATATAAGATTATATTTCTATATACACGTGTTTCTCGTTGTTTCTCCAGATCCAGCGGTAGATGCTCGAAGAAGGTTCATTGTATTGACACATAAAATACAAAAATCTCGCTGCCAGAGTCAGATCACGAATGGAGGATTGTTGTAGGTATATATGGACTGGTGTTGCCAAGTCCTCACTGCCCAGCTACGACAGAGTTTAAAGCGCTTACGCGGCCTTGTGGGTAATGGAAGTTTCACACTATTCTAACATAAGCTAATCAATCTAATATTTAAACTGAATTAAGAACATTGACACTAGAGGAAATTATTTGGAAAAATAAACATTTGTTATATAAAATAATAGTGTCAGCATTATACAGTCGACGTGTAATGAGTACGAATTAATAATAACTCCCTTCAACCACTCCATTCACATTCGGAGCAGTGAGGAAAGAAAGAAAGAAAGAAATTCGCGAGCCTAGGTGAAGTTGTTTTTGGACCAATGAAAACCTTGACTTTCATAAAAATTGAGCTAGGAAGACAAAGGAAAGAGCCTTATTTGATATAAAATGAGAAGAAAATTAAATTAATCACAGAAGAGTGCCTGAAATCATGTGAAAGGTTTCGTTTCAGTTCCTTGCGACCAGCGTTGAAGTACTCACCAGTATAAAATTATTCACCAATTATATTATCGGCCTATAACTAGCACGCAGCATTTGAAAAAATGTTCTCTCAACAATCCAAGAAAACTATCTCTCCTCATCTGCTTTTGAAAGTATGCAAACCATGTATTCCTTCAGTGAGTAATAAACTCTCTTATAATTGACTTAAGCATTTTTGAATATTATGTTGTATCATATCATTTAATCTGTTGCTTGTATGAACATTTTCCCTTCATTCGTTAAACTCACGAATTTTAAAAATTCTGATTTATTTTCCTGGAACGGGCTACTGACACTATTTCAAGAGTGTAAATTCGTGAATAAACTATTATCTTGTGTTTCCGCGTGTTTTTCCTCGTCGTTACTCTTCTCTCTTAATCTTTTTAACGTGAGTAAATCAACTGTTTATTTTAACCTATAAATCCCACGTCACTATAAACCTATTGATGTAGTTATGTGTAGTTTTTTTTAATAGTCTCCATATATAAATGTTATGTCTTTAATAAAATATGTTAGAAGTGTTTGTTCTTTATTTGATTTTATTTATATTCCAATTAAGCAAGTTTCGGTTGCTTTCTTTGCCGCCCGCTATTTTAGAATAAAGATTAACGAGATGCAAATTAATTGAAATAACTGCTTTAGCTTCCTTTCTTTCATCATCAGACGCACGAGAGTGACAGGGTGTAATTGACTCCTATTTTTTCCTCAAATTAGGTCATTTGCCATGGTGTGTAGTAATATTAACCTATTTTCAAGGTGTATGATGAAATTTGTTTGGCCTTGAAAAATAATGCGTCATGCGTGATTACATCAACATTTTATCACGCCCAGACACTATTGTCTCGACTGTCGATTAGTTGTCCTATGGCTATTGTCTGCAATCGACGTTACTCTAAGGAAGTGTATGAAAATTGTAACACACCTTACAGAGAGATCGCGAATATTGTTGGTGTCAGCTTTTCAACTGTCAGTCGTGTCATTAAGGCGAAGAAACAAACTGGATGCATCAGTCCAACACGTAAAGGAAAATGCGGTCGGAAGAGAAAAACAACTCAAAGAGACGGCGTATACGTGATCAAGGAAATTGTGAAAGATCCTAGGAAGACATTACTCGTTCTATTTTAATTAATTAGCACAAGGGTGTAGTTAAAATTAACTTGGAATTAAATACGATTTTAGTTAGAATGAAAGATTCTGAATATTTCGGGTCGATTTTTCTTTTGTTTCTATCAAATAATATGAAAATAATATGAAAATAATATGAAATAATATGAAAATAATATGAAATAATATGAAAAACCTCTTGCATATAATAATTGTTTAGCGGCATTTATTTAAAGAAAACTTTACCTTTCTTAAGGATAAACTGGAAACTTACAAGCTATAAAGGTTCATCCCTTTGATGGATTTCGAACACTGATGAATGTGTGGTTCAAAGCCGAAGAAGGAGAAAAGGTGAAAAAAGAAGAAAAAAAGAGGAAGAGAAGAAGAACGTTCAGTCGGGTCAAGATAAGCCAGTTGACCGATTCAACAGATGAAAAACAGATGCCAATCTTTTGGGGATGACACAAGCCCGTTTCGGTAGAAAGATGAGGATGAGAAGTAAATTGGTCAATCTGTCTTTTCGTCTGTTTAATTTACAGGCCTTTTGAAGTTGGCAAATAATTCTGCATTGTCAATTTTGATCTTGCACAGCACATAAATACACAAACACAACACACGTATACACAAAGGCATTCTATAGAAACACGAACACAGCACAAATACGCACACAGATATATCACATATCAAACATGTTGATAGCTGCACAAAGCCATACAGGCATGCACAGGTCTATGCATATACACTATGCTATTTTTTTATGAAAGTTAAAGGTTTCGCAATAAAGTTGTTATAAATTAGTCAAATATTCAGAGTAAAATTTCAGCGTAGCTTAGATGCGGCACAAGGCCGAAAGTATGGAGCACCCAGTGAGGATCGAACTCATCAATCAATTATAATGAAGCTAGCTTGCTAACCATTACACGACGTTGAAGTGCCCAAATAGATAAAGTTTATGCTTTAAAGCAAGAGTTCAACACAGAAAATCAATGGATTGAAAAAGACCTCCAATCCATATTGGACTGGGGTAAGAAATGGCTAGTAAATTTTAATGCTTCTAAAACGAAGCTACTCTCAATTAACCATCATCGACAATCTCACCTACCTCCCATTAGCATGGAGCAGGCTTGCCTCCCAGAGAGTAAAACACTACGCCTCCTTGGTCTCACACTTTCAGCGGACCTCAAATGGAATGACTATATCGAATCCATTGCTAAATCCGCAGCTATGAAAGTCGGTTCTCTGTGTAGGGCCCGGAAGTTTTTTCCGTCTAAATCTATCCTGCACATATATAAATCTACCATCCGCCCGTGCATTGAATACTGCTGCTATATCTGGTCGGGTGCCCCTGCTATTCTCCTCGGGCTTCTCGATAAGGTTCAGAGGAGGGTCTGTAATGTGATAGATACCGACTTGGCAGACCGCCTGCAGTCTCTCTCCCACCGGCGCGACGTGGCTTCCCTGTGTCTCTTCTATAAATACTTTCACGGCTTCTGCTCCGATGAACTTAGATCACTGGTGCCCCCTAAATACGAATTTTCACGAGATACTAGATTAGCAACTAGATCCCACCCTTTTACAGTGAAACCGATAAAATGCAGCCGCAACTTCTACTCCAACAGTTTCTTTCCTCGCACTTCCCGACTGTGGAATTCCCTTCCACACGATTGCTTCCCCGACGGATACAATCTCCAGGAGTTTAAATGTAAGGTCAATAGACACCTCCTAACACACTAACCTGCTCCTATTCCTCCTGACATTCCCTATGTCTAACGTTCATTCCTCCTGACATTCCCTATGTCTAACCATTCCTTCTCTTTACCTTCTCCTATGTAGCCCCATGCGCAATAGTGGCAGTGGAATGCATTGCTTGGGGTGAGATGATTAAAAAAAGAAAAGAAAAGAGAGTGATGTGATGTATGTCTACTGCTTTATCAAATTATATGAATTATGGATAGTGTTTTGTAGAATTGAATAAGGTTATGCAACCATATATTTAAAATAATATGGCTCATCCGTGACATTTTTTATAATAATAGGATCCGAAATAACACCAAAAGACATTTTTAGAGCTTACATCGAGGGTAATAACCTGGAGTGTTGCTATTAATTATTCCACTGCTTAATCGCTGGAAATCAGCTGCTCAAGAATCTCTGAAAAGGAGTCGATTCAAATATCTAAGATTTGAAATTCTCACAAACATCTATGATTGATCCAATAATAAGGATCCCGCTAGATGCAGAATTGTGTCGGTAATTCGGTGTCATTTTGAACGAAGCTATATAGGGGAAGCTACCATTTGATCTGGTAACGTCTTAGACCTATCGACCACGAATAGCCTCCAGTCTAAACGAGGTTTTTATCAAGCCTATATAAATAGGGGTCACAGGTTTGAATCCTGCCGAATGGCACACATTTTCGTAATAAACATTTATCGTAAATAATCAGGCCGGTAGATATAAATATATAAATACTGTTTCATTAAAAACAGAATATCTACTTAAATACGAGTATCGATAAAAAAAACAATAATGTTCAAACAATTCATTTCAAATTGTCGGTTGCTTATAACCAAGTTTCGTTAATATATATATATATATATATATATATATATATATATATATATATATATAGATAGATAGATAGATAGATAGATAGATAGTGGTTTGAGAGAGAATATGTGAAATTTTTTAGATTGCTTTAAAACATCACATATATTTATATGTGATGTTTCAAAGCAATTTAAAAAATGTCATAGTAAATATATTTCGAATGTCATCGTTTATAGCAATAACCTTTCATGACAGTTCAAATGTCATTAATTTGTAAATACCCGTTGAGAGTCACAGCGACAGCGATATGTTAGCTCCGCGTGCACCATATTTTATTAGGCTCATCTTAGCACTGTCACAAAACAATGCGACAAAATACAAACGTTTGCTTTCTAAAAAAAAACAACAAAAAAACAAAAAAAACGACGGGCAAGTAAATGAATAAAGAACTACGTCACATTCTATTTTAGATTCGGGAAATATTTGTGGGATTGTTTGAATGTGATAATGTTGGAACTAAACGAGACAATAATTTCTGCAACTTGTTTAGTCACGGCTTCTGTTTAGAGTCTTGATTCATTTTTTTTTCAGTGTGAACAAAACGGAAGTTGATTGTGATAAATAAATAAAAAATTACAGCATTAGAAGGAGGGATGAAATTTTATAGCCACATCGTTTTTGCTGGAACTGAAAGTTAAACATAAAACTAAACAAGTTTTCTTGGCCTCAGTTTATGACAATGATATTGAGGTTGAACTGTAATATTTTTCTCAAACTTAAAATTCACCAGAGAACTAATTTTGTCTTTTTGTCCTCAGTCTATGACAATGATATTTAGCTGAGTTGTAACATTTGTGCTTGAACCAAGAACCAAACAGAAAATTAAATTCATCTTCTATGGCAATACTATTGAACTGATTGAGTTGTATCATTTTTGTTTGAAACAAGAACTAAGCAGAAGACAAAATTAGTTTTCTTGGCCATTTGACAATTGTATTGACCTGGGCTGTAATACTTTTGTTTGAAGTGAAAACTAAATAAAAGACTAAATATGTCTTTTGACAGCAATCTATGGTAATGCTATTGAACTGAGATGTATCAGTTTTTTATTGAATTGAGAACTATACAGAATACTAAATTTTTCTTCTTGACCTCACTCTTAGACAATGATATTGATATATGTTGTATCATTTTTGCTTGCACTGAGAACTAAATATAAAACTAATTTTGTCACCTAGTGCCCGTTCTGTGGCAATGCTTTTGAGCCGAGCTGTACAATTTTAACTTGAACTGAGAAGTAATCAGAAGACTAAATTGATCTTCTTAGCCTCAGTCAAGGACAATGACACAGGTTTAATTTTGTATTCTTGGGCCTTAATCTATAGCGATGCTTTTGAACTGATCTGTATAATTTTTGTTTGAACTGAAAATTAATAAGAAGACTACATTTGTCTTCTTGGGCTCAGCCTATGGCCATGCTTTTGAGTTGAGTTGTATCATTTTTACTTGAACTAAAACGTAATCAGAAGTCTCAATTTGTCTTCTTGACCTCAACCTAGGACAATGCTATTTAGCTGAGCTCTTTGTTTTATTAAAACTCTTTACTGCAATTAATTTTTAAAATGAATAGTAAAACATCATCTTATCTTTTTTGCTATTGAAAACTTTCGCTTCGAACCTGTTCATCAGTAAATACAAATTAATGGCATTACTTCTTTTTTATGTGCCGTGTCCACTGAGGACGTAGGCAATCAAGGCCCTTCGCACCCTCCTGTTTCTTGTCGCTCCTAATAAGTTTTGTTAGTTTGTTGTTTCTCGCATGCTCTTTTCCGCCATCCATTTGCTCAAGCTTATCAAGTATGTTATGCGAGTATAAAATTTTTCAAGCCCACTCTCTTTATTATAGACAATAAATCTGAACTTCTTTTCTGTTGCTTCGAGTCTCTTCCTCATCTTTGAGGAGATTGTCCCGCATTCATTGCCATACATGAGGACAGATATCACGTTGCAGTTCAGTACCCTTTTCTTTGTTTCTAACAAAATTTTTCTGTTTCTTAATACTCTGCTTAGCTTTAAAATCAAAACCACCAAAATGCTTAGAATTATAGATCTAAAAATATTCAGTTATTGAGAGAATCAGATAAAATAAATTTAGAATCAATAATCTTTAAACTTAACACCTGATCCCTACAATTTTAACAGCTAATTGATTCACTCCATTTAATATTTTCAAAAACTAAGATATGTTTGTCTTCTCCAAATTTACTTTTAACTGCTATGTATGATTAGTAGTTACGGTGTTTTTTGTTCTGTTTTTAATCACTTTACCCAAAGCAAGGTAAGAGAGCTACTAAGACACGATGAAGGGGCAATTGAGTGTTTTAGAATAAGAGAAAGAACATTAAAACATTATCAAGGAGAGAGAACAATAAAAAAATAGGAATTAAGAAGACAGAAGATAACGATTGACATTATATACAAATGTTTGGTTATGAAAGATGAGTGGAAAGCAAGAAGCTGGAAAAGAGTTCCACAAGTGCGAGAAGAAACTGTTAGCATAGAACTTATAATAATATGAGAAGAAAACATAATTAAAGAAAGAGAACAATAAAAGAACAGGAATTAAGAAGACAGAAGATAACGATTTATATAACATTTAATTTTTGAAGATCAAAGTTGAGTGGAAAGAAAGAAACCGGAAGAGAGTTTTAACACCCGATAATTCCAAGAGAAGAAACTGTTAGCATATACTCTACGGTTGCTTCTTTCAATTTCAACTGTAAAAGGATGAGACCTAACCGCCAGTCTAGTACTGTGATTAAATTCAGAAAGTCTTGCTACAATAGAGGAAAGATCATCATATCAATTACTATGAAGATATTCATAGAAGCTGTGTTACAGCGGTATGAATATGACTTAAAGCGATATGCCAGGTCAGGATCTGTAATAGTGCAGATTCTCCTTTGTATTTTATCAAGAATTTTAAATACATAGCAGAAGCACAAACAGGATTTCGTAGAAAAGTTCAATATATGACAAATGTTGCAATCGTCATTACTATTGCTTCCCTCACACACGGAAATTATTTACGAAACAAACTTTATGTATTTTGACAACAAACAGTAAATCAATTGGATAAGAAAATTGTTCAGAAAAAAAAAAGTAAAAAAAAAAACAAACAAAAAACAACAACAAAAAAAAAAGAAAACGAAGCACTATGTCAAGCTTTTGATGGTAAAAGAAATAAAAATATGCTTTTTACAGATTTTTGTCAGTCGTAAGTGGATTTTGTCAATTATTGATAATTCAAATATTGTGTTCTATAGAAAGCTGAATTATAGAGCGTCTTTATAAATTTATAAAAAATGTAAGATGTCACTTTCCAAATAAGAAACATCAAAAGTCAATCTTTTAAGTTCTGTGTCTCTTCAGAACGTGGGCATCATAGCTCGCCACAGCTTCCTTAAGCAATCGTTGTCCTTTTATGATCACTGTTATTTTTTAATAATTATAGACCAAATTTAGTGTAGCGGAGATGTAACAATTATGCAAAAAGTGTTGGCTACCTTTCCAAACCTGGATAATTTCCACCTTTAATAAGTGCTTACTATCGGACAGACTTGTAAATTAAGATAAAATGGGGTAAATCAGAGAACCCAGGCGGATTTAATATTTTAAAGAAGATAACATTTATAAGAGAATATTTGTAAATAACTCGCTATCTATGCTAATGACACAAATATCTACTCCTATGTCATATGGATGTGCGTTGTGGTGCAGTGGATATCCGTTCAGAGCAAGAATTCGGAGAGTCGAGTTCGAATTCCAGTTGCATTCACTTACGCGAATAAACTCTTGAGAAAGCTCTTCTCCCTCCAGTTATGGATTAAATAGCACGATTGGGTTCTATTGTTTTGGTTGGCAAACAATCTACAGCAGTAACAGCAACCTACTGCGGGAAAATCTTCTTTTCTGTCAGTCATGACTCTAAAGAGACATGATCGCCCAAGTGCGTATCACGTATGACACTTAACTGATTGAATGTCAAATAATAATCTAAAAAGTGGCCTATAATCTGCTATTAAATGAGTCAAGGAATGTTTTGTTAATTTTAACGTTTCAAAAACGAAACTACTTCATGTTAATCGTCTGAGATAAACCTTTTTTTATCTTCCATCAGCATGAATAATGCTAACCTCCGGGACAATGACTCATTTTGTTTTCTCAGACTAAAGTTTTCAGCTGACATAAAGTGAAATGAGTATATTGAATCAATTCCTAAGTCTCCAACTAAGAATATTGGGTCACTATGTCGTGCTAGACAATATTTCTCGTCAGAATTTATTTTACATATTATATAAGTATAACTTTCGCCTTTGCTTTGAATATTTTTGCCACATCTGATCTGGTACTCTATATTTAGAGATTCTTGATAAAATCCCAAGAAAAATCTGTAATGTTACTGGTCCTGACCTATCATCTCGTCTTCAGTCCCTTTTCCATCGTCGTAACGAAGCTTCCCTTTACCTCTTCTATAAATACTTTCATGGTAATTGTTCTAATCAACTTTCCGCTATAGTACATAACATTATGAATTTAATCAGAGTACTAGGTTAGTCGTTGTATTCACATACGCACAAATATATTTGGGAAAGGTATGAATCTGTTGCTTCTCCCTTCAGCTATGGGTTAAATAGCAGGACAGATTAGGTTCCATAGCTTTGGTTGGCAACCAGACTACCGCAGAAACTAATGGCAACCTACTACAGGAAAATATTCTGCCCATTCAGTCATGTTTTATTCAATACATGATCACCCAATGGTTTATTGCATATAGCATTTAACTGACTAGATTAGTGTCAAGGTCTCATCATTTTACAGTTGAAATGGCAAGATGTAACCGTAAGTTCTATGCTAACAGTTTCCTCTCTGTCACTTCTCGCTTCCGGAAATCTCCTCCGGCTTCTTGCGTCCCAGTCACTTTTGATTTTTAAAGTATAAATGTAACGATAATCCTTACATTCCGACTTCTTTTTTTATTCAACTCTCTCCTTAAAAGTAGTTTTTCTCATATTCTCTAATACTCAGTAACCTCTTGTGCCTTAGTGGTTTTATTGCCTTACTTGTGGTGAAAATTAAACAAAATGGAAACAATGATGCATAGTGTTGTTCACGATCTTACAAATATTTCCCTCATCAAAATAAATTTTATTTGATAAACTTTCACCCATCTTTATAGGAATTTTGAAACTGAAGGCTTAAATTCGTTAAATATTTTTTCTAGCCTTTTTGTTTGTTGTTTCAGTACACGAATAACCATTTTGTAAGATTGTTTTTCACTGGAGTCAATTTTATCGAATGATTTCGAGTAAGATAAAATATAAAACAGTCATTTCTTTCTAGAGTAAGATCGCCCCCATTAAATCTTCAATTTTCTCGTCTCGTCTGCAATTTGCATTGTATTAATGATAAATGAAATTCGGTATCTTAAGTAAGTAAAAAAACACAGAAGACAATGTAACTGAAACACAATTACTTTTAATAAGAGAAAGTGAGCAGTTTTAAACAGAAATATTTACTGGATTCTTTGCTATTTGATGCAGAATTGGCTAAATATCGGGATAATAAAACACTAATTGTCTTTACTTTATAGATTAAAGGTTTATAGTTTTGAAGTATGTGTAAGTCTATATTCAAATATACACACGAAAATATTATACACGTATATATATATATATATATATATATATATATATATATATATATATATATAATAGCTAAAGAACACATAGGAAAAGTGTCTTTAATCTAACTTGTTTCATTTTATTAACTTTCTTCAGAAATTTGTTTGCAAGGCACGAATTTAAAAATTTACATTTCTTTTTAAACAACTAAGAGATAGTATATTAGAATGTTGATTGGGTCTGTATTTCATTAGTTAGTTACGTGTCATGTGTAATAAAGCAATAAACGTTCATTTTTAAATATAAGTGTATAGAAACTCCTGTATGTGTATCAACGTGTAATAAAACATGTGAGTATAGAAACGCTTGTCTTTTTAAATGTATGTTTAAATGCACACGCGCGTGCATACACACATATATATATTATTAGCTTAAACATTGTTTTTAGCAGATACTCGTATTTGAGAAGGCACTCCGTATATTTATTAAACAGTATACTTATTTGTTTTCGTCTACTGGCCTGAAAGTTTAATTCTATTAAAGAAAATATTTCGCTGCCAGGCAGGATTTGAACCTGCATCCTTCTACGGTAGCTCCATGTACCTTGAAAGGTGCAGGTTCAAATGATGTTGGAGAGCTGAAGTCTTTACGGGCAAGAAGTGCGATGGAAGAAAGTGTTAGCATATCAACCAATGTTACATCTATTAATTTCAACTGTAATCTGATGAGACCTAGCCGCCAATCTAGTATTGTGCTTAAATACATAAAATGTAGGTAACACAGAGGAAAGTTTATTAGAACACTTACAATGAAAGTATTTATAGAGAAGGCTTAGAAAAGCTACGTTAGGGCGATGGAAAAGACACTGAAACCGAAATGCCAGGTCGGGATCAATAACATTGCTGATTTTTCTTTGGATTTTATCAAAAATTTCTAAATATATAGCAGAAGCAACAGATCAGATGTGACAGAAATATTCACTGTGTCGAGGAATGATAGACTTATAAATATGTAAGAGAGATTCTGGTGAGAAAAATTGTCT
The DNA here is from genome assembly GCA_037127315.1 of Ascarosepion bandense. Lineage (NCBI taxonomy): Eukaryota > Metazoa > Mollusca > Cephalopoda > Sepiida > Sepiidae > Ascarosepion > Ascarosepion bandense. Next base: position 3,200,345 of record JBBBDQ010000952.1, read on the forward strand.
AGCACGACTTGGTTAACTAACTTTCCTAGCAGCAGACCTAACGATTGAGTCAATATAATTGTTCCACTTCATGTCAGTATAAAATGCTAACCCCAAGTGTAATGAATCACTGTCTTGGAAGTTAGCATCAGCCATGCTGATGGAAATCGTAACAAGGGTATCTGTGTCTATTAAAAGAGAGAAGTCTTCTTTTGAAGGCGTTAAAATTAACAAATACTTGCCGCAGTAAGGTATGACGAAGGTCATTTTTTAAGATCAGCTGCCAATTTGATCCTATTGAACCAATCAGATTTACTATTGAGATAGAAGTAAATAGTTGTGTCATCAACATAGATAATGAATCGAGAAGTGATGTCATTGGGAAGGTCGTTGATGAAAATCAGGAACAAAATAGGTCCGAGAATACATTTCAGGGCGTATCCAATCTAGAACAGGGCCGTCAACCTTTTGCTATGTGCCGTCTTAGAGTATTAAAATCATCCACTGTGCCAACAGTTATACGTATTTATATACAAGTCAAGGTCAATACACTTGTTCTCCAATATATTTTATATTGTAATATATGCAATAATATGTTAACTACATCAATAGAAATAAACTGTTTTTAAAAGTTTTTTGTTTTTTTTTAAGTTTTTATTATTAATAAGAGCTTTGCCCTTGCTTGGTCTCAGTCAATTGCTCAATATTGGCAAAATATTTTGTTACTTTGACTTTTACACAATTTTCAGGTGTTAGGCAACTTCGTTGTGGACTTAACACTGCTTTCATGTGAGAAAAATTGTTGAACCAAAAGCCGAAAGAAGAGCGAAAGTAACTTTCTTCAAACAGATGAAAGATCTCGGGAGCCTTAAACAGTTCCTCAAGTGAGTAGTTGTAGAAGTAATAAAAGACTCTTGTTCGTAGAAGGTTGGTGTTCTTAGTGATGCTCATAGAAGGGGAAGCAAGCAGCGTGTTCAACGAGTGAGACGTTTTGAAAGAACTAAATATCTTCTTTGCGTTGTAGTAGTTATAGGTTTGGACTTCATAATGTCATTTGCGGATTCATGCTATTGGAAATTGTTTGGCCTGCCATAAGGGACACGTATGCTGTACTTTGCCGACCCCTGATCTAGAAGAGTGTCAGTTCATAACTCCCATTTCGCAACTAGAAAAGAAAATTGAATCAAATAAAAAAATTGCCCAAAAGTAGAATAACTTTTCAACTTGTGAAGAAAATCTATATAGAAAACCCTGTTAAACGCCTTCAAGATATGTAAAGCACTTATCTAAAGCTGGACAGACTATTTCAGCAGTAATTGTTAACACATCAGTATGGATCTAGATAAGCAAAAGCTATGTTCTTTGTCTGAAACAAAACTTTGTGATGCAAAATTCTTAACAAATTCGGAGTTGATAAGAGCACATTAGTCTATACTTCTGAGATGAAGTAGTATTTACATTATGTACATAGTTCAAACATTTGTCCTCATCTTTATTGCCATACTCATGATGTTTCAGCCGTTGTATTCTCCGGACTTCTTCAGGTGATTAGAATTTCAGATCGAACATCTTTTCAATCATTGGGATATATTATTCTCATTCCAGAGAAGTTGAGTTAAAGAGAGATAACTAAGACATCCGGAAGGAGCATGGCTCATGGAATGAAAACAATACACTCTAGTAATCGAAATAAAGAGTTCGGATCGAAATTATAACCACCTGAAGAAGGCCAGAGAATACAACGTCCGAAACGTCGTGAATATGACAGTAAAGATAAGGACAACAGTCCGAATAATGTAAATAATGTAGACTCTAAGATTTTGCCAAAAAACAGGTAGAAAGCTAACGGATAGATAAAAGGATCAAACGGTTCGTCTGAGTTCTTAAAGATTGTAAATCAGTAGATTAGGTTTCATTGAGGTATTTTTGTAAAGAGCGTTTTGTCGAGAGTCAGATGTTTTGTTGCATACCCACTTCGTCGAAAATAAAAACTTGGTAACAATTCGGCAAGGACAAGCTCGAACCAAATTTTGATTATCTTTTCAGGAAAAATGACGTAATAAACTGTAATTAAAATCAAGATCTTTTCGATGATAAATGACATAAATTTCAAGCAAAATTACTTGCTTTTCTCGCTGGCAGAATGACAGATCTTTTTCACGTTTTTTATATGACGGATATAAACACTTATATATATAACAATAAACAATATAACTTTATTCGTTCTTCGGCAACTTTCTGTGGAGTGGAGTGGGTCGGATCAGATGGTTAGCACACATGCATCGCGAGTAGCAGCCAGACAGCTGCCAGCCTCCTGTTCTCAACACGACTGCTGTCTTCAAACCCCTAGTACGTTTTGTTATTTTCCGTTCGCTGACTTCTTTGACCCTGATCGTCAAAACAAAATTCAGCTTGCCACCTGCATTCTACACCTAAGAAACAACATTTTTCCCAAAAGTTTGCAATAAAATGCGAATACACTATCAGGCGAAATTCCACACTTACCAAGAATATATAACAGTATTACATGTATATATATATTTTTTTTCTTCAAAAATATATTACTGTTAATATTTTCTTCTCCGAAAAAGTATTGCTGGAATTTTCACTACAAAATATATATATTTTCATATTGTTTTGACCTCAGTTTGGGGGGTTAACTATTTGCCCATAGATGGGGCCCTAACAGGTGCTACAATCTCAAGCCAGCGTGAACCTGGGAACAACAGCAATTAAGAGGTGGTTCCATGCTTCTCAAAACCTGTTGCCGGATGCAGTTCATCGTCAAACCCAGCACCCGAATGTAGTTTATCGTCATACCCAGAACGATTCATTGGTGGGGTGGGGAGGTTATTTCTCTGCAGAGGTGCAGTTGGCGTATTCTAAAGCCACTACTGACAGAGTTACACAATTCTCAATAGGAAGGTTGACATTTCTCTCCAAAATAACTGGAAAGCCAGTGCAAAATGAATGAAAAAGATACGGCCAGATTTTGAAATCAATTCAATTTTCAGCACCGATAGACAATCCATTACCTGTACATTGTGCGCATTCCTTAAAACTAGAAAATGTAGTGAATTCAAAGTTGGTCATCTGTTGTTTATATTCTTTAATCTGATGCAACACAAAATGGAAGAAATTAAATAAGATTATGTTGCATCAGTAATCCAACTAGGGACGACCAGTTTGTCTTAAAATCAGAATTGAATACCCGGATTCAAACAATGGCGCCATTTGAGAAAATCTTGGCTGACTCGACCAGCTTTTCTGACTGAAAACGTTTACATTTTGATATTAAATAAATCGATAGTGCGTCATAAGAATTATCACTTATTTTGATAGCGAATGTTTGTGTTGATATTAAAAACATTTTTCGTTAAATCAACAAAACAAGCAAAATAGAAATAACACGCATAAAATGTAATGCCATTCACCGCCTCCTTTACGTAGACATAAACATAGTTCCATTTACATATACTGTTCTCTGTGAACGCACACACACATTTTTATAAATGACCGTAAAACTACTAAGACACAGGGAGTTACAGGAAGTTCAACAAGCGAGAAGTGTGGGGAAAAGAGACTGTTAGCATAGAAATTGCGGCTACCTCTAGCCATCTCATCTGTAAATTGATGAGATCTTGACGTCATTCTAGTACTGTGCTTACAATAATCGTCTACGCACAATAGCAATAGCAACGAAGTTACCTAACACCTGAAAATTGTGAAAACAATAGCAAAAATCTCATCCAAATAATTACCATGAAAAAACATAGAGGCAACCTCACGGCGGTGGGAAAATGACGATAGATAGATAGATAGATAGATAGATAGATAGATAGATATGAAGAGATAGATAGATAGATAGATAGATAGATAGATAGATAGATAGATAGATATGAAGAGACTGAGATAGATAGATAGATAGATAGATAGATAGATAGATATGAAGAGACAGATGAGATAGATAGATAGATAGATAGATAGATAGATAGATAGATATGAAGAGACTGAGATAGATAGATAGATAGATAGATAGATAGATAGATAGATAGATATGAAGAGACTGAGATAGATAGATAGATAGATAGATAGATAGATAGATAGATAGATAGATCGATCGATCGATCTTTTCTGGATTTAATTAAAATGTTCATGGCAAATAGCAGCGGCAGTGAACCATATGTGGCAGCAATATTCTAAGCATGGACGAAGGGTAGACATATAGATATGTAAGATAGATTCTAGAAAGAATAATTGACCGAATTTCTTAGCATCTGACTTAGCAATGTATTCAATATAGTCTTTTCACTTCATGTCAGCTGAGAACGTTAACCCGAGAAGGCTCAATGACTCACTTTCCTGGAGGTTTATAAACCAAACCAACCAGAAGTCGAGTAAAATTGTTCAGTTTTATACAAAGGTAAGTGGTAATTTTACAAACGCACTTACGTATACAGGCATTTATATTCCGGATTATCTTAATAGTACCTGCATTAATTTTCTGGGCGAAAAATTATTACTACATTATTTGCATTCGGATTTGGTTTATCATCACGACTTATGGGACTTCATCAGTCGTCTATCGAACCACTTATGGGTTGCATGGTTTCTACTGAGACCACAACTGTACTAGCCGGACCAGAAATTGAACTCTTGGTTAATACACCACCACATTTACAAAGTAACGCTTTAAAACACTTGACAGTTATATATTAATAGCTCTTTGTAGTGATCTTATAAAGACATTTGTGTGTATATTTGTTAAAGTCTTATCTATTCTATAATATAAAAGACTATATAACAGTATCTACCTATCTATATTAGTTTCTTTCTTTCTTTCTTTTTTGTTTCTTTCTATCTTTTTTCTTTCTTTCTATCTGTCAAAATGTTTATCTATGTATTTCATTCTATTCCTATCTATCTATCTATCTATCTATCTATCTATCTATCTATCTATCTATCTATCTATCTAGTCCAGTCTGTTCATATCTATCTATCTATCTATCTATCTATCTATCTATCTATCTATCTATCTATGACGTGCCTTCAGTAAGTTTTTAGACGTTTTTTTTTGTAGAGGCATTTAAAATTATTGTAGGCTCTTGAAATTGTATTATGTTATTACTATACATCTGATGAGATGACAGACCCATTTTTATCATTTCAGAGTAAAAGGGACAGTTGCATCAGGACTAGGAACACACCCCACTAAACCCTGGTCGTCACAGCTGACGTTTTTTGAAAATACAGTAGATCCAGCTTTCATCACAGGTCACCAGGGCCTGAAGAACTTTGAGATCTGAATCAATAAGCTCGACCATCTCCCTGCTGTCGTTATGACGTCTTCACTGAGCACCTTTGGGAAAACTTTGCACAAATCTTCAGCAGCTTCAGTTGCTTATGAATCATTGTGCGTACAGTTCCCACACTGACATCAAACTTTGTACTTATTGTCTCTATAGACACACGACCGCCGCCATCCATAAGATTACGAATTTGCCCCACCAACTCTGATGTTCTGACTTCCCTACTCCTTCCACACCTCATCGTTCTTCACAGATTCTCTGGCTTCCTTTAATCTATTGTGCCATTCAAAAACCGATGTTCGGCCCATGCAAAAGGGTCTGTAACAAGTCTGAAGCATTCCATACGTTTCTCTGGTGTTCTTGCCAAGTTTAACACAAATCTTTATTGCGTATTGTTCTTCCAAAATGTCCACTCGCCTGGACTGCATTTTCAAAAAAACGTCAGATGTAACGACCAGGGTTTAGTAGGGTGTGTTCCAAGTCCTGCTGCAACTGTCCCTTTTACTCTGAAATGATAAAAATGGGTCTGTCATCTCATCAGATGTATAGTAATAACATAATACAATTTCAAGCGCCTACAATAATTTTAAATATCTCTACAAAGAATGTCAGGAAATTTATTGAAGGCACCTCGTTTCTATCTATCTATCTATCTATCTATCTATCTATCTATCTATCTATCTATCTATCTATATAAACGGAGAAGATAATCCAGAAGATTTCATCTAAATTAGATGAAATATTAAATAGATAAAAATAAAGAGCTCAGTGGATATTATCCACAGCAATATGAAATATTAAGAGGAAAATTCAACATAAAATAAACGGCTATAAATCCAGAATTTATTTCAGTAATCGTAAAACGATTACAACCGCTTCTTTCAGACCGTGAAAAAATAAATAAATTAATTAATTTTACTCAGAATATTCTCAAAACGATTTTTAACAGAGAGGAAAATGTGGTGAACATTGTCTCATTTTAGCCGGAAGTGTCACAAATTTAAGAATACATATATAAATCACGCGGATGTGCGTCGTGGTGCAGTGGATATCGGCTCGGAACAAGAAATCGGGAAGCCGAGTTCGAATTCCAGTCGTATTCACGCAAATACCCTTGGGAAAGGTATTAATCCGTCTCTTCCCTACAGTTATGGGTTAAATAACAGAACAGATTGGGTTCTGTAGCCTTGGTCGGCAACCAGTCTACCGCAGAAAATGGCAACCTACTGCGGAATAATCTTCTGCCCAGTCAGTCATCTCTCTTTCGAGACATGATCGCCCAAGCGTGTATCACGTATGGCACTTAACTGACTGATATAAATAACACATATAAAAATTACAGACGCACGGAATAAAGACATCAAATCACATAAAAGCACAAAAATATTTTATAGAGAATATATACAGACACGAAAAGGAGGATAGGTATAGACATACACAAAATAAGCACACACAGACATAAACTATATATATATATATAGCAGGGACCATATGTGACAGCAATATTCTAAGCATGGACGAATGGTAGACGTATAGATATGTAACAGATTCTGAAGAGAAATATTGTCTCTCACGATACAGTGAACCGATATTCTTAGCAGCTGACTTAGCAATGGATTCAATATAATGTTTCCACTTCGTGTCAGCTGAGAACGTTAACCCGAGTAGGTTCAACGAGTCACTTTCTTGTAGGTTTATATATATATATATATATCGAAATAAAAGTGTGTAGCTTAATATTGCTAGACATTCAAAAAACGAAGCAGCCGGTTTTGTTTCCACCCTTCAGGTATCATTGGGAAATTCAAACTTGGAATAAAATAAACCATGAAATGAGAGATGGAAAAAAAGACACAAAAGTAAGAAAAAAATCCAACTATAAATGGAATCCAATCAGAACTCACCTGTGGCTTATACTACCACGATACTGAGCGGAACTTAGTTACAGTTTCTGGGAGATAGCACGTTATCTGGCGTGAACAACAGGCTGAACAAAGCCAGGACGCTCAAATCCTCGGTCACGATGATTTGTGACTTCGAGCTAGCACAACCGTCGATGGCTCCGAAGGGTCCCGTCGACCCAGTTTAATTCACAAGACTTGGGTCAACCTATGGTATGGTCTTCAGGCATTTTCCAAAGATGCTGCACTCTGGGATCTCCTCAGACCGATAACATCAAGAAGTCACCTTCCTGACAAATCGACCATAGTTAGATTCGAACCCGGGCTTCATGGGCAGAAAGCGAACGTTCTCACCACTCGGCCACGTGCCCATAAAATGTACACTTCTTTAACTTACTTATTCCCCCGACCCCTTACTCTCGCTCAGTAATTCACTACCTTGAGTAGCACTTGTCCTTTTACTTGCTGATCTAACAGCATGACGCAATCTATCTTGCATAGATGCACATGTAAACACTATAGATAACAATTAGAAACTGAAATATGATACCTGCCTGAACACACGGTAAACGCAAAATTGTGTAGCAAGCGAATGAGATAGATTTCAAAAAGCCAGACATCTGTGCTTTTAATGCTTATTACAACTTGTTAATACATCAGTATTTCCATGCAATGGATGTATGATTTTAACAGACTAAGTAGCAGTGATATTTGTGTGTACCGGGGAGAAAAAAACAGTGTGTGCGTATATGTGTTGTTTGTATTCGTATTGAAACGTGCGTAACTCTATTTTTGTTCTCTGTGCTAATATAGACGTATATATATAGACGTACATACACACGTACCTACAAAATCAGGTTATAATTACATTCGGATTAATCATTAATCTAAATAAACACTCTTTTTAGTCACCTAATTAAAGTGGGGTTCATGTCAGATTTTTCTTCTTCTAAAGGTATTGTGAATTGACTAATGTATATTTTTAATCAAACCCAATATCAAACATTTTAACAGTTAACCGGCTGTGAAAAGCAAAACCTAGGTGATGGTACGGGATCTACACGCCATTGTGATCTACAAGTTAAATCTTGTTATCTACGTTTAAAATTGTATAAACTATAAAAGCTGCTTTGGTTTATATGAAGTAGGGACTGTCAGCCATGTCTGGTAGAAGGCCAACTCACAAATATAATCGACTCTCCCTACAACTTAAAGTTATTCGTAATCATCAGAAGATTAAAGGGTGAAAGAATAAAAGTATTTCGTTTATATGTTAAAGTATAATTTTATTAACAGAACAGAATAGTATCAATTCTAAGAGTAAAATGTTCAAAAAAAAAAAAAATAAGTAGTAGTGAATCCAGAGTTCTAGTTGTAGGTAGCAGAAGGATTTAATGCAGAATTAACAGGGTTACTAATAAACTCTGTGTTTCTTTCCTTTTTTTTATAGTCGGCGAGGAAGTGAAAAGGAAGTTAAAGCAATAAAGAAAAACTGTACTTATCGTGACGTTAATTTTTAGGACTCAGTTGAAGTATCTTGTTGTTGTAAAAATAGAGAGAACGAATGTGTGTCGAGACGTTATGCTCGAGTATTGAAAATATTATATAGATGAATGAATTGCCTTCCTTTGTAGGGGTCGTGATTACCGGCCCCTGGGTTGGGCTAAACACAGCCTATCACAGCTTCTTTTTTTCTGTGCTACTAACGAGTCAGCACGGGCAAATTTAGCTCCGTAAAACTAAACTCATATGGTGTCCGAAAATGGAGCGGCCCAGAAGACGACACAGGATCGTGGATGTCCCAACAGTTGCAATAAAGTATCAGATAACGGAATCACTCTTCAACTTGAAGACGAATGTATTTTGACGTCGCAACAGAAAGAAAACTGTTAACAGAATGAACTGTACTGATTCCAGTTAAGTTTTCGTTTTTTGCAACCATTGTCTTAAACCCTATTTTTGTATCTTCCCTTTCTTTCTTCCTCTTTCTCTTATAAAGCCTTTCTTTTTTCCACTCAAGTTTGGTGTTGTCCTGTTTTCTCTCGCCGTGTCACGTCAAGGCTCTTTTACCCTTATTTTCTACAGAAGACAACTTAACTGGTCACTAAAATTCAAACGGTATAAAAGCCCGCATATTTGTAAAAAATAAAATAAAGTAAAATAAAATAAATAAATAAAAAATGAAGGTAGCAGCAATTCGCAAAGAAATAATGCGAACAGGCATTTAAGCTACAAAAATAGAGACACTTAAAAAAGTCATTTGTTTCGACGTGACTCGTTTGTGGAAAGGGCACAATAAGTGTTACGGCTATATTGGGGAATATATTGAGAAAATTAAAGCAGTTTCCTTCGTTCAATTTTTTTTTCTTTCTTTTCTTCATCGGCTTACCTCGTAAATTTTATTGTAAAACTCCTCGTTCAGAATGACTGAGTTTAAAACTATAAAAGGCGCAAAGGCCTTAATCTATACTAGACGTTCAGTAAAAAGAAAAATAACGTCTACTATCGATATTATGGTATCAAAAGATTGGTTAAAAAGGACTCATTTCGTAAAACAAAAAACACTTATAAGTAAATCGTTTACAGAAGTTGACTTATTAAATGTAAAAATAAGGGAAGTTTGTGAAAAAGCTGCTATTAATCTGGAAGATAGTGGCTTGTTAATAGACGAGAATTTGCCTTCCACGTGCTCTAGAATTTAGAAGAAACTGACGAGAAAACGAATTCTTCTTGGCCAGATTTTGCTACCGCTACTACTACTCCAGAGCAAATTGTCACCGTGACAGACCAACTTATATATGCGCATGCGCCAAGACTTCAATGTTCCAAATTTAGTGGTAATGAAGTCGATAAATTTGCATTTAGTGTAATTCGAAAACTGTATTGTCTCGGTAAGGTGTGAGAGAGCAAAACTGTCTCTTTTGAAAAGTTGATTGACTGGCTTTGTATCGCAATTAATAGAGCATCTCTTGCTCGAGGATGAAAATTATGACGTGGCTATCGGTCAGTTAAAGTGCCATACGTGATACACGCTTGGGCGATCATGTCTCGAAAGTGACATGACTGACTGGGCAGAAGATTATCCCGCAGTAGGTTGCCATTGCTTTCTGCGGTAGACTGGTTGCCGACCAAGGCTATAGAATCCCAATCTGTCCTGCTATTTAACCCATAACTGGAAGGAAGAGACGGATTAATACCTTTCTCAAGGGTATTTGCGCGTAAGTGAATACAATGGATTCAACTGGAATTCGAACTCGGCTCCCCGGTTTCTCGTTCCGAGCCGATATCCACTGTACCACATCGCACATCCGTTTGTTAATCAGTATGCAATTGTTTGGCTATCAGTTTGTTAAAAAAGGAATTCTTGGACATTTTATTAATCGTTTCACCACAAGCAAGGTGGTACTGCACAGGGGGCTACATAAGAGAGTAAACATTTAGACAGGTGGAAAGTGAAAAGAAACACGAACCAGTTACAGGGGGTGTCAGAAAAGGGGCAAGAGAAGGATGTGAAGACAGAAGTGAAGACAGTTGCAAAGGTAGAGAGAAAGGAAAAGAACAAGATACACGGGTTGATGTAGAAAGGACTGGACTCAAGCGGATAAGAGATGGGAATTTTCATTGCATTTAAATTCCTGGAGATTGTAGCCGCCAGGAAAGCAAGTATATGAAAGGGAGTTCCATAAGCGTGACGTGCGAAAAAAGAAACTGTAGAATTGTCGCCTGCATTTGGTTGATTTAACTGTGAAATTGTAGAACCCTGTTGCAAGTGTGGTTGCACGAATAAATTCTTGTAGAGGAGGCACCAGTGACCTAAGTTCATCGGAGCAGAAGCCATGAAAATATTTGTAGAAGAGACAGAGGGAAGCCACATTCCGCCGATGAGAAAATGGCTGGAGTCGAGCTACCAGGTCGGGGACAATCACAATACAGATTCTCCTTTGGAGCCTGTCGAAAACACTGAGATGAATAGCAAGAGCGGCTGACCAGATATGGCAACATTATTCTATGCACGGACGGATGGTTGATTTGTATATGTGCAAGATGGATTCAGGCGGAAAAAACCTACTGGCTCGATACAGTAACCCAATCTTTCTAGCAGTGGATTTAGCTATTGACTAAATGATTCCACTTGATGTCGTAAGATAGGGTAAGGCTGAGGAGGCGCAGTATGTTTCTTTCAGGGAGACTCGCTTGGTCCATGCTTATGGAGGCAGGAGAGATTGTCTGTGATGGTTGACAGATAGCAGTTTCGTTTTCTAAGCAATGAAATTTACGAGCCATTTTCTACCCCAGTCCAACACTGAGTCGAGGTTCTGTCTCAAGATCAGCAGCGAAGTTATGCTTGTCCGCCGCGCCAGATTTCTTACTGAGGCGGGAGTAAATGGTAGTGTCATTTGCGTAGATGACTACTTGGGATTTGATCACCTCTGGGAGATCATTTATGAAGATTAGAAAGAGTGTCGGGCCTATGATAAAACCTTGGGGAACACCAGCGTTCGTGCGGTAGAATGTAGACGCATGCCCATTCAAGACGAACTTCATTATGCGGTTAGATAGGAAAGATTGAATCAGATCAAGCAAGCGCCCAGTGATACCATAACCCTGTAGCTTGCGCAGAAGGCCAGTGTGCCAAGCCCTATCAAAAGCCTTGGAGATATCCAGGGCAACAGCACGAGCCTCGCCGGACTTATCATGGGCCTGGTATATGTATTCCGTGATGGTTGTTAGCATATCGGCAGTAGACCTGGCAAAGCAGAATCCATACTGTCTGTCTGAGAATAGTTAATGAGCAGTAAGATGCTGAACTATTTCAGCATGGATAATAGCCTCGAACAATTTTTCAAAAATTGGTAGGAGGCTGATTGGGCGATAATTGGGTCCAAAGATTTCCCTGAGTTCTTAAATACAGGAACCACAGAGAACTTCCAGCAGGCAGAAAAACAGGAAGCAGAAAGGCAGTAATTATAGAGTTTAGAGAGGACAGAGGAGAGTTCAGGGGCACACTTCTTCAGGACAATGACCGGGATTCCATCACCTCCGCTCGCCTTATGGGCGTCAAATTTTGATATTAACTTAGATACTAGAGACTGGGTTGTGCAAACATCATTCAGTCGAACCTCAGTCCCAAGTGTGCGGGTACTCCAGACGAGTTAAATGTAGAGTTTGATGAGAATCTGCGAGCAAAGCACTCGGCTTTGTCCACAGATTCCGTGAGGACCTCGAAGTTATTGATTAAGGGAGGGATGGAGGATTTGTTGTTGTTCAGCACACGTTTGCTGGGCTGCCAATACTCCTTGGAGCCGAATTTTCGGGCAGCTATGTGCTGCCTCATTCTCTCAGCAAAACAGTTTGGCGTTTTTCAGGATCCTCTTACACTCATTACGGACAGAGACAAATAGGCGCCTATTGTGGTCAAATGCATGATTCTGAAATAGGCGGAAGTAGTGGTCCCTGTGGGCAAAGGCGGCCGAACAGGCAGGAGAGAACGAGGGGGAAGAATGAGGTTTGGGACGCAACTTTCTAATCGGTATGATGGCATCAATGCTAGCTTTCACCCAGGAATAGACCTCAGCTGGAAGACTTTTCCCCAAGGGACGTCGCATAGGAAATCGCGAAACGCAATCCAGTCTGCTCTTTGATAGCAGTAGGAGGTCCTGTTGGTAAGAGGATCCTGTGGGGAGTGAGAGTGAAGAGTGGTATTAAGAGAAGCAACAGCATGATAGGAGTTACCGAGAAGGCAAAGCTGCGAGACTTAGCAGGAGTCAGGTACAGAGGAGAAGCAGATATCTATTAGAGAAGCGTAGAAGGGATATCGTTAAAGCGCGTGCGCAAATCCACCACTTCCGTAAGTGATTGAGAAATAACAAAGTTCATGGCGTGAATAGCAGCTGAATCAGTGACAATTTTTTACCCGAAATTATTAATAAAAATTTTAGACAGTTGTTAGATAATAATCCCAAATATGATCCTGACTTCGCCAATGTGAAAAAATATTTGTCGGAGATCAAGGCGGATTCATTTGAACTAAAAGCTTATGACTTGAATTTTTTTGAAGAATCCACACCGGGCTTTGATTTGGTCAGTCATATAATTTTTTCCAAGTTGCCTGCTCCAAAGAGAATTAATTCGAAAGGTTGATGATAATGATCCCAAACTCAACCAAATTTTCGACAACTACAATGAGATAACAAAACCCCAGAAAACCAGCTAAAAACAAAAGTGGTATCAGCAATTCTCTTTAAAAAGACGACTCTAAATCTTGGGAAGGGAGCTGTAATAAAAATAACGGTTTTAAAAAGAGCGTTCCTACCATGGAAAATTTTTCTACCAAAGCTAGTAAATTTACTACCTATTGTAAGCTGTGTAGCCTAAATGGGCATTCTATGGGTCGTTGTGTCAAGTGCCCTTTCTTTGAGTCGAGACGTGTTAAATGTGCAGAATTAAACCTGTGCCTTTTTTGTACCAGTGCTAATCATAAAACTGAAAATTGCCCTGGCCGAAAAAATAAACTACCCCGTGAATGTATGATTCTCTAGTATCAGAGCATGTGGCTTACCCGGCAATCATAGCGGTCAATCCAGAGGTCATATTAGTCCTCTTTGCAAAGAATCACTTCAAAACAATTCGGCTACTAATGTGTGTACCAATACTAGCACTCAGGAACAACCATTCATCCTACTCATAGTATCGATAACTTTGTCAAAAAGCACAAATAGGCATAATATTAACTGCCTGTTCGATTTCGGAAGTCAAAGGTCATATTTTTCTAAACAAGTGCTAAAAAAATTGAAATGTGAAAAATCTTTCTTAGCTCCTGTGGAATTTGACGTCAATACCTTCTTAGGGTCAAAACAAACAAACAAACAAACAAACAAACAAACAAACAAACAAACAAACAAACAAACAAACAAAAAAAAACTAAGTCAAGTTGTAACGAGTATTGAAGTAAATAAGTGCGTTTCTTTACCCTTACCTGTTTTTATCGATGATGATTTTGATATGAACTTTAAGTTTGATAAGTTTCAGGCAGTAAAAGATAATTTGATTAACTTAAATTGTAAGTTAGCATTTTCTCATGATAATAACATTTTCTCATGATAATAACATTCACATTCATGGTCTCTAAGGGCGTGGATGTTATTCAACTCATGAAAAATATGAAGATGGTGGACTGCATAAAAAGATCTGCTTGGAAGTTCCCTACAGGCAACTGCCAATAGCCCCAATAAAAGTAAATGGGAGAGGTTCTCAACATAACTATGACGCTATGATTGCCGGGTAAGCCACATGCTCTGATACTAGAGTAAATTTTGTGATGAACCCTGTAAAAAATTACCCAGACCCTTTCACTGAGTTTTTTGACGAAGGTCAAGTGGAGCGAAGTTTAGAGAAAATGTTTGCTGTTGACTCTCTAGGCATAGCCCCTGAAGATGATTCCATTTGTGAGTATGACAAAAGAAAACTCAAAGAATGTGAGAACTCCATTGAATATAAAAATGATGTCTATCACGTTGACCTCCCTTGGTCTGAAGACAAATTAAAGTCTGTGCCATCTAGCCACCGATTAGTCCTCTCCGTTTTTGACAGCGTCGTTAGTAAGCTCGAACAACAAAATTTGTTCAAGGATTATGCGGAGGTATTCCAGCAACAGGAACAGGAGGGTATCATAGAACGTTTTGATGTATCTTCTGAAAACTTTATAAATTATGTTTGGATACCTCACAGGCCCGTCTTTAAGACAGAGGTGAAAAGCACTACCAAAATGAGACCAGTTTTTAAAAACGCAAGGAAAATTATAGTTATTGAATTTATACCTACTAGCTAATGAACGAATGCAAAAGGCTGATTTTTACCTGAGGTCCTGGAACACAAATTGTGAAAGACTTAAAGCTCTAATGATAAACAAACAAAAACTCGTAGAACATGGCTGTGAACTTGAAAAGGTTTTGGGATACAAGTATTCTACTCTGGAAGACACATTTAATATTTCTGCGTTTTTTATTAACCATAATACCAACACAAAAAGGAGAATATCATCCCAGATGGCAAGGGTCTTTGACCCCTGTCTTTGTGCCTGTCTGTTACTGTTAGAGGAAATGTGCTTCTGTGATATAGAGCTCCAAAAATAGACTGGGATGATGTTGTGTCAGAAGAAGTCTAGGCTATATGGTTTACCTTGTCAAGTGATCTTGCCAAGCTTGATTCCTTAAAATTCCCCAGATATACAATTGAAGGGGACAGTCCTGCTGATTAATATATTTTTTGTGATGTATCTAAAGAGGCTTACAGTTTTTCCATGCCAACCTGATTTTGGCCAAAGCTGAAGTAGCATTTATGGAGCCTAAAGTTTTTCCACGCTCGTATTACTTCCTGTATGTTTTGGCCATCAAGTGTTTATTACTCTTATTGAAGGAAAACTCATGAATTCAATTCAGAAAGGTGATAATAGCAGTAGATGCGCAGGTTGTGTTGTCATGGTTATTGTCTGACATCATTAGAACCAAAAATCTATTTGTCAAAAATAAACTTAAGGATATTAATCTGAAGTTTAGGGAACTTAAGGAAAAGAAATTTTTATTAGTAAAATTTAAATATGTTCACACTGCACAAAACCCAGCAGATTTGCTTGCAAGGGGGATAACCTTGGAGAAATTTCAGCAGAATCTAGGCATGTGGATTTCAGGGCCTGAATAACTCAGTAAAAGCCCTGTAGAATGGACCTCGAATGAACTTCAGTGTTTAAGTTCAAAAAACAAATTTAGTGTGCAATCAACTTCATGAAATTATACAGAAACCAACAATTAGTCTCAACCTGTGGTGCCTTTGATAGATGCTCCGACATTAATAAATTAATTAACGTAACAACACATATCTTTAAGATTAGAAATAAAATAAAACACATAGATCAAGACCCTAGTTATAGTGCCAAACTTTATCTCTTTAAGGTAATGAAATAACAAAACATTGTGGAAGAATTGGCTTACCCCCAATACCCCAATGGTAAAATGGTACCTGAAGTAGTAAAACATTTGAAGTTATTTATGGACCAAAGATGGATAATCAGAGCTAAGGGAAGAATAAATAAAAACACAAACTATTAATATGAAGTTATCAATCCTATTTTATTGGTCAAAGATCATGTCTTCACCAAACATATGATCATTGAATATCACAAAAGATGCAAACATCTTGGTATTCAATCAATACTAAACAAAATCCTACTTTCAGTATTTTGGATACTTAAGGTAAGACAAGCTATCAATAATGTTATCTCACAGTGTATTGTATGCCAAAAATTTAATAATCTGGCCTTTAAATATCCTCAAGTAACAAACCTATCTAAATACAGCGTCAATCTCGTTAAACCTTTTCTGCATACAGGCATTGACTACACAGGACATGTTTGGGTAAAACGTGACCAACGTGTTAGTAAAATGTATATGCTTATATTTACTTGTCTTAATATTAGAGCAGTACATAGAGAACTGGTTAAAGATATGAGTACACATTCTTTTATTCTGGCATTAATTAGATTCACAAATATATATGGTATCCCTTCACATATTTACAGTGATAACGATAAGTTTTTTGTTGTTGGTTGTAATCTCCTGGAAGAGGTTTTCGGTTCTAGTGAATTCAATGAACACTTTCATATGTACGACACCGAAATTCACCTATATGCCGCTTGGGTTGGGAGTGCATAGGAACGCATTATCAGAATCATTAAATCCTGTTTAGATAAAACAATTGGACGTTCTAAAATCATTTATTTTGATCTTTTCACTGTGATATCTGATGTTCAGAATTCTGTAAACTCTAGACCTCTTACTTACAGATGTTCTACAGATTTGAACCTCGAAATAATTACCCCAAATTGTTTTCTTCGTCCTAGTGTTAATGTAAAATTAGTAGTGAAGCTAGATTTTATGAGTGTTTCGAGATCTGATATTCTTTCGAGATTAAACGTAATCAAATCTATTGAGAATCGTGATGTCATGTTAGCCATATTTCGTGAGCTTTTGTGTCAAGACTATTTGTTGAATTTGACGGAGCAGTGTAGTGATCTGCATGAGGTTCATTTTCAGAATAAAATCAATGTTGGTGATGTCGTTCTTGTGAAAGACCCTGCCAAAACTATACCATTTTTGCTTCTGGGAAGGGTTTTGGAATTAATTGTAGGTGACGACAACAAAGTTCAGTCCGTGAAAGTCAAAACGGGTGATGGCTCTGTTCAAGTTTATTCTATTAAACTTTTATATCCACTGCAACTGTCATTAACATATTCCTAGAAACATTCCTGACACAGGATGGGAAAATTGATAGTGAAAATTCAAATGTTTCCAGTCAAGTCTCAGATCATAGTGATGATTTTAGACAGAATTCAAAACACACTAAAAGGGCTAAAAATATAAAGAGACGACGAAATTCCTCCAATGATCCATACATATACAACTAAAATAAATATTGTTTAAAACTAAGATTTCTACAAATTATGTGGTAGTATAATTTAGATTCTATATTCTGTGATGGCAGTCTCCCCTTTAAGTCATTTGTTAAAAAAAAAAAAAGAGTTGATAATTTAAATGATTTAAAATTTAAATTAAAAATTAGTCCCACCAAACCTTGAGATTTTCTTTATTCTATTGCCTTTCTTCTCCGAAATAATTGTAAAGACTAAAAATATTGTTTTTTTTAAAATTCTATTCCATCAAATTTAGAATTCTTGTGAAAGCAAAAACAAAAATATTGAGAAATTGAAAACTGTCAAAATTGAAACTGTTGCAAATAACAGAAAGAAGATGTTGGATTTTTCTCATTCTACTACAAGTTATGTGCGTTCTAGTGCAGTGGGTATCGACTCGGAACGACAAATCCGGGAGCCGAGTTCGAATTCCAGTTGAATTCCTCGTATTCACTTACGCACAAACACCCTTGGGAAATGTATTAATCCGTCTCTTCCTTGCAGTTATGGGTTAAATAATGGAACAGATTGGGTTCTATAGCCTTAGCTGGCAACCAGTCTACCACAGAACGCAATGGCAACCTACTGCGGGATAATCTTTGACCCAGTCAGTCATGTCTTTTTCGAGATATGATCGCCAAAAGCGTGTATCACGTATGGCACTTAACTGACTGACTACAAGTCAACCTTGGAATTCTTTCTAAAAACAAAATGGATTGAGGATTTTCTCATTCTACTGCAAATCATCTTTGTTTAACACTATGGTCACGACGGCACCACCTTTAACACTCTCGCTCCTCGAGCTATTCCCAGGGGTCAAAGTGCACCAGACCTAACTCTTCTACTCTGGTCCCTCAACTTTTGGCGTCTTAACCGAACTCAAGGGGTTGGCCGTAGGTCGCTGAGCATCCACAGGTCAGTCAGCCGGCTCACTGGTTTAAATCTGCTTCCTGCCCACGTTGTGATTATTAGATTCAGAAAGCAGACGTGTGGTGTTCGTTCACGGTCGACTGAAGACTGGGGGAGCCGATGTTAAACATTTAGAATACAGTAAAAAGAAATAGAAAGAAGAAAAAAATAATGTCCGTAGAAAGCCGAACAAACTGTTCGATGGTTGCACTGTTAATGTTGTTTATATACAAGAAAATGAGAGAGAGAGAGAGAGAGAGAGAGAGAGAGAGAGAGAGAGAGAGAGAGAGAGAGAGAGAGCAACAACAACAACAAAACAAACAAATTAGCCAATTTTCGTTTGAGAAAACGGCTTTATTTTATACGTTCTGATTCTTGCGTCATCAACGAAATCTATTCTTTATTATGTCAGGTATGACGGGCATCGTTTGAAATAAAAGGTTCGCCAATTTTCTAACAAATCAATTTACATTTTACAACATAAGAAGTCGATATTTTAAATATAAAAATATATTGTAACAGTCATCCTTAACATTAGGAAGAGACAGTTGAAGTTGACAGTTGAAGGGCACGTAATGACGATCCGCGTTGTGGGTATAGGCCCCGAACGCGAAAACAGTGGACAGAGTTCGAATTCCAGTTAAATTCGTTCTATACGCATATACACAAATGTAATATATGATTGACATCAGAGGCGGTGAATGACAAAAGTGTGATTACGTCAAAGGCAGTCGGCTTCAATGGCGGAAGATATAAACAGTGACAAAAGTATGATGAATCCGTTACGTCTCTCCAGATATAGGTTAAATAGCAGGACAGATTGGGTTCTTTAGCCTTGGTTGGCAACCAGTCTACCGCAGAAAGTAATGGCAACCTACTGCGGGAAAATCTTCTGCCCAGTCAGTTATGTCTCTTTCGAGATATGATCGTCCAATTGTGTATCACGTGTGGCACTTACCTGATTGACTGAATGAGAATGAATTCTAGAAAGTTTCTCTAAAGATGAAGAAAAGACTCGAAGCAACAGAAATGATGCTGAGGACACCATTGGTCCAAACACGTGAGCAATGACGAGATTTTGTAGAGAATGGAAACAAAGAGGAAACTCACATTGAACATCACGATAAGACAGCTGAACTTTCTAGAACACGTAATAAGGAAAGAGGACTTGGAGAATCTGATACGCACAAGACATCGCGTGACACACTTGATGGGCTTAAGCAAATGGATTTCAGATCTGGGTTTGAAAAAATATTAAGACAAAATATATTAAGAGCTACAACGGACATGAAGACGTGGAGGGCCAAGATCGTCTATGTCTTGAAGGGACATAGCACATAAAAGACAAACTAGTTATCAAGGATAGGTCAAGTAGCGATACTGTTATGCTTCAATTGTATTGAGCAGTGTAGACATATCTCATCGGGCGCTTTTGCTGTTCATCTCGAAATTCTCGACAAGATCCCAAGGAGAATTTGCAACATAATATATCTTCACTTCATCTCACCTTCAGCCATCTTCTCACTAACGTGATGTGGCTTCCCTCTGTCCTTTCTACAAATATGTTCACGGTTTCTGCTCTAACGATCTTCTTTCCCTGGTGCCCCGACCACATGAATTTACTCGTGCTACTAGATTGGCATTAAGGTCCCACCCTTTTACCGTCAAAATAGTCAAATGTAACCGTCACTTCTACTCTAACAATTTCTTTTCTCACATTTTCCGTCTGTGAAATTACCTTCCGTATACTTGCTTCCCTGATATTTATACTCTCCAAAAGTTTCACGTCAATGACCCTCTTAAATCCCATATTTCTCCTTAAAACCCAAGGGCATTTGCGTGTACTTGAATGCGTCGAATCCACTTAACGCATTCGTCGCATTTACTGTGATGTTCCTTGTGGTGCAGTGGATATCGGCTCAGAACGAGAAATCGGAGAACCGAGTTCGAATTCTAGTTGCATTCGTTGCATTCACATACGCGCAAATACCTTGGGAAATGTATTAATCCATATCTTCTCCCTCCAGCTATGGGTTAAATAGCAGGACAGATTGGGTTCTATAGGCTTGATGGCAATCAGTCAGCCGCAGAAAGAAAAAAAGCAACCTACTGCGGGAAATCTTCTGCCCAGTCAGTGATGTCTTAAAAGAGACATGATCTCCCAAGCGTGTAACACGTATGGCAGTTAACTTACTGCAAGATATAGAGGTGAAACACACTAGTCGATAATACAAGCATAACAGCTGTACAAAACGCTAAAAATAATGGATGCATTATTAATAAAAAAGAATAAGCTAGCACTCAATAATGTCAACTATGAACACGGCCACAATGTGCTGACCTTGCTTGGAAAATAAAACATTCTTGTTATAAGAATGTTTGATTTTCCAATTTGTTTTTTACAGACACAAAACAATACATTCGGTTATAAGTAAAAATAAAACAAGCGGACACACATGACTAACCGTCAGACCAAGATATTATTCGGTCTTTGTTTCAAGATTTCTCAATTATTCAGGCCAGTAGATATAAATAAATATACTGTTTAATTATGAAAACACAGAGCATCTACCTAAATACGATTATCCATTAAAAATAATGTTTAATACATGTGTATGTATGTATGTATGTATGTATGTATGTATGTATGTATGTATGTATGTATGTGTGTGTGGGGGTGTGTATTAAAAATTCTCAGAATCTAAGGAAAGAAAAAAAAACGACAAAAAGACAATTATTTCAGTTGAACTTATGAATATTTTATGAGCGTTTCTCAAGTAATATAGGTTTTCTCTTCTTTCTTGTGCATTATATATATATATATATATATAATCAACTTCAACTGTCTCTTCCTAATATATATATATATATATATATATATATATATATATATATATATATATGAGACGTCAGTTATGTTATTTAAAAACATGGGCTATCTCCTCAAGCACAGACATCCACTAAATTTACCGTTTTGTAGTTAGAAGAAATATATGCGTGTGTGTTAAGTTGTGATTGTATGGGCACCTGTAGAAATTTATTGCTTTTCACATGTCAAAATATTGGACAAAAATTTGTTTTCTAATTTTTGCGTCAAATTATAACATTTTCTGTACGTTAACTTTTTACACCGATTAATATTTTATATGAAAAAATGTCTAGGCGTTTTTTTTCTGAGAATATTATTGCCAGACTATGTAAACTTATTCAGCTACTGTTAATACAACTCTGTCTGTCTATAGCTGAATTTACTGAAAAGTCTGTCTTTCCATTTGCCTGTATGTGTCTATCTCTCCTCGCACTCGCGGGGCGCGAATTGTGAGTGCATTTGCTTAAAAAAGTGCTTAAGTAAATGCGTGTGTGTGAGGGATAGGTCGTTATGACACATCGTCAGCAACCGGTTAAGACAGCATGAGTGTATCATGAGTGAAGCGGGCTGTGGCAGTCTTAACGCACTAAATTGTGCTCGACTTGCAAGTCTCTTTGCAACGACCACTGCCGCCACCTTCCCACCATTTGTAACTGATTACGTGGCGTGTATGTATGTGTGGGAGAAGATGGGATCTGGCATCAACTATCACCGCCCCAACTTCAAGGCAAATTTCTTCCCGCCAGGTGAGACTGATTCTAAAATAAAATAAAAAGAAGAAATATAATTGTTTTTCTTACTTCCTTTTTTTGTTCTTTTCTTTTTTCGCACCTTTTTTTTTTTTTAATTCGTTTCTTTTTTGCTCATTTCCTGCTTTTATTTCTCCCTCCAAAATTTTTTTCTTCCCGTCTTCATACAATTATTCCATTGAATTGAAGTTTAGTTTTCGACCTTTTAACTTTATTTCCAAGATTGATCGATGATACAGTGGAATTTTCTTCATTTACTTCATATTCCGTGTCCCTCCATATCGTGGGCGATCATGGCTCTCCACAATTCCTTAATCTTTGTAGCTTTAAGCAATTTTGTCCTCTTGAATTCATTTCATTTAACTTACTTACGCGTAATTACCCCTGGAAAGATATTAATCCGTCTCTTCCCTCCAGTTATGCGTTAAATAACCGGGCAGATTGGGTGCTATAGCCTTGGCTGGCAACCAGTCTACCGCAGAAAGTAATGGCAACCTACGGCAGGATAATCTTCTACCCAGAAAGTCATGTCTCTTTCGCGACATGTATCACGTATGGCACTTAAACCACTGACTGACAATACCTCGTACTGGTGCAACGGATATCAGATCCGGACGAAAGATCGGAGAGCCGAGTTCGAATTCCATTTGGATTCGTTTGCACTCTCTTACGCACAAATACCCTTGGGAAAGGTATTAATCCATCTCTTATCTCTCCAGCTATGGGTTAAATAGCAGGACAGATTGTGTTGCCTTGGTTGGCAATCAAAAAGTAATGTTAATCTACTGTGGGAAAACTTTACGCCTTGTTAGTCATAGATCGAGAGAGACATGATCGCCCAAGCGTGTATCACGTATGGGTTGAATAGAAAAACAGACTGTATTTTAAAGCCTTGGTTGGCAACCAGTCTACAATAGACAGAAATGACAACTTACTACAACTTACTGCGGGAAAAATCTTCTGTCTTGTCAGTCATGGATCGAAAGAGACATGATTGCCCAAGCGTGTATCACGTATGGAACTGAACTGATTGATTTTGGATAAAAGAATTGAATAGCAGGACAAATAGGGTTCTCTAGCCTTGGTTGTCAACCAGTCTATCACAGAAAGAAATGTCAGTCTACTTCGGGAAAATCATCTACCTAGTCAGTCATGGATCGAAAGAGACATGATCGCCCAAGCGTGTATCACGTATGGGTTGAATAGAAAAACAGACTGTATTTTAAAGCCTTGGTTGGCAACCAGTCTACAATAGAAAGAAATGACAACTTACTACAACATACTGCGGGTAAAATCTTCTGTCTTGTCAGTCATGGATCGAAAGAGACACGATTGCCCAAGCGTGTATCACGTATGGAACTGAACTGATTGATTTTGGATAAAAGAATTGAATAGCAGGACAAATAGGGTTCTCTAGCCTTGGTTGTCAACCAGTCTATCACAGAAAGAAATGTCAGTCTACTTCGGGAAAATCATCTACCTAGTCAGTCATGGATCGAAAGAGACATGATCGCCCAAGTGTGTATCTCGTATGACATTTGACTGACTGATTATACTTCGTAATCTCAGTTCTATCCATTGTTACGAGGATGCATTTATATATAAAAATAATATTAATAATGTATAAAAAGTTGAAGTAATGGATACTATTGAGTCCTAAGTGTCATTCCAAAAAAGTTTTAATTCAGGAAATAGTCGTAAAAATAAGGAAATTAGAAATAGAACATTTTGGAAATTTTGTTGAATGTTCCACTAGAGTCAAGAGAATTCTAAAGGTTCTAGAAATATGCAAATTAGGTGTTAGCTCCTATAAAAATAGGTTTTGGGTACGGAGTAGTTAGTTAATAGCAGGATGGGTTGACCACATCAGCTCCGGTTTTGATTCAGGGATGTATATCCAGTCGAAAGAATCTCTCTAAGTCGACGACAAAAAAATGAAACTTGAAATAGTTGTTAAAAGGAATTACTATCATATCAACTCAAGGATCCAGCCGAAAGAATCTCACAGAAAAGTCCGAACAACTAAAACCTGAAAGAGAACCTCATGGAACTATCTGGGCAAATACATATTTTGCGTTTTTCATTGACCAAGCCCATAATTAGTCTTTATATTCGCATTTAAGGATTTCCAAAAAGCACTTAACTTCCCGCCAACTTAACTGGGAAAAGATATTTAACACCTTCTCTCCCCTTCTCTTCCTCGTAACACTTCGCCTCTATGTTTCTATTTGAATGCAAAACTATCTATTTGTAAATATTTTTATCTAATGTTTTGTGAATTAAATATTTGTCTGTATTTTAACTCTGAGTTTTGGTCAATCATTTTTATTTTCTCTTTCGTCCGGGATTTAAAACATGACATAAATGAGGGCTCGTCCGAAGCTAAAACGTAACAAAATTGGAGGCTCTTCCGTCTCTATCGTAACACCATATACACAATAATTTATTATATATATATATATATATATATATATATATATATATATATATATATTTATATGTATATATATATATATATATATATATATATATATAGTAAATAATTATGATATATATATATATATATAATAAATTATTGTTTAGAACATGTACAAATTACAATATATCCCGGTCAGAAGCCACACTGATGAGCTGTGATACAGCGAAACAGGCTTGTATGTGGATGACTAATATATATATATGTGTATATATATATATATATGTGTGTGTGTGTGTGTGTGTGTGTGTGTGTGTGTGTGTGTGTGTGTGTGTGTGTGTGTGTAAATTTCGAATCGACCTCATCTGGGAACAGTCTATTTCGGCAGACGAAGATATAAGTCGTCTATCTTGCGGACAGAGTTTGTGTCTGAAGTACGATTTCATCAGACGAAAGACACGAGACAAGAGTCAGGGGAGAGTGGAAGGTTTTTCTCTTAAAGAGAAGCAGTTATATAAAAATAAAACTTGGGTATTAACCTTATGACATTAATTTGGGGTTATATGAGGAATAAAAAATTAACATAAAAGGGTGGAGGGGTTAAGAATAACATTAAAACATAAAAGAAATAATGGATAAATTGAAAGACAGGGGGCATCATATAGCGAGGAAAGTTTAAAAAATATAAACAGTAAGTGTATGGAGGTTATAGAGAGGGAAGGATCAGAAGTAGTCATACTTACGATATTTGAAGGATTAGAAGGAAGTGAATATATGAAAATATAGAAGCTGAGTTAAACCTTTATTATCGAAATTTGAATTTGATTACCGTTACTATATATATAGATATATATGTGTGTGTGTGTGTGTGTGTGTGTGCGTGAGAGTCAAACTTTGATATTTCCTGCTATAATTCAATGTTGTATTCTATTTTTAGTAATGTGCTGGAATAATACATCTTCTGTTTCCCTAATTAGTATGCACTGCGCTTCGTCTCTCATGTAACACTTAATCGCCAATTAACAGAGACCTTTTTTCTTTTATTGAAATTCTTTTGTGAAAAACGTCGAAGAGGAATATATATATATATATATTTCTTTCGCCATACGGTCAGTTTTAGACCCACTGGAGTCATAGAATGTAATCGATGTTTATATTTTGTTCCTCAGATTAGGTCATGTGGAGTGGTGTGCAGTAATATGAATCTATTTTCGTGTTGTATGATGAAATTTGTTTGGCCTTGAAAAATATTGCGTCTTCCGTGATTGCATGAGATTTTTATCACACCCAGACATTATTGTCTCGACTGTCGATTAGTTGTCATACGGCCATTCATCTGAGATGGACGTTTACTTCAACGAAGCTCACGAAAATTGTAACGCTGCACGAACAGATTGGAAAGCCTTACAGAGAGATCGCGGATTTTGTTGGTGTCAGCCTTTCAACTGTCAGTTGTGTCATTAAAGCGAAGAAACAAACTGGATCCATCAGTCCAAAAAGTAAAGGAAAATGCCGTCGGTAGAGAAAAACAACGCCGAGAGACGACGTGTACGTGATCAGGAAAAGAGTGAAAGATCCTAGGAAGATATTATTTATATTGTTGCAATTAATTTGCACAAGAAACTAGAAATAGTGCACATAATCAAGATGCTAATATTCCACTCTACTTCAACTAGAAGGTTAGAAAAGAAACACCCCTTCGATACTGGAAGGAGCAATGACAGTTTCCTTGTAGGGAAACAACCATTATTAACACACACACACACACACACACACACACACACACATATATATATATATATATATATATATGTATGTAAAATTGTCCAAAATCTAAAAATCTAAGAATAGACATTGATTGCTAACCGATTTTTTTGTGACGTAAATTTTTTACTTCCACGGTAAATTCTTAACATTCACATTTTTTATTTCTTTTTTTATTTCATTTTGAAATGTGGTAGTTGCCGATGAGATGTGAAATCTCTCTTAGGGATTTCACGTTGAAATGATCATTCAACAGTTTTGAACATCGAAATTTATTTTATTTTATATATATATATATATATATACATATATATATTTCATATGTAAAT
This sequence comes from Ascarosepion bandense, assembly GCA_037127315.1. NCBI lineage: Eukaryota > Metazoa > Mollusca > Cephalopoda > Sepiida > Sepiidae > Ascarosepion > Ascarosepion bandense. Next base: position 3,227,035 of record JBBBDQ010000952.1, read on the forward strand.
TCAATATTTTATATTTGGAGAATAACTATTTCTGCAAGTGCTTAGAACCCGTTTTTTTCAACCCCAGGAGAACGTAAAATTAAGAAATTCTAGTGTGACCGGAAATAAAGGTTAGTTTAGAGGCAAGGAAGGTTGATAGGAAAGAAAGAGGCCAAAAAGGGAGAGAGAGAGAGAGAGAGAGAGAGAGAGAGAGAGAGAGAGAGAGAGAGAGAGTAGCAGCAACCTAAACATAGGAATAGAGGGAAGGCAGCTTGCCCATGAGGTCAAGGGTAGCTCGTAGAAATAAACTTAAGTGTATCACGTATCAAAAAACTAAATTCTAACCAATATCAATAAATTTAAGCTAAACGTTAATATAACGATTAAATTGGAAGCAAGGGAGTAAGGAATTTTAAATTTATTTCTATGACGACAATTGCTAATCAACTCGTTACGCTGATTAAGATGTAATTTTGATTATGATATTTTAATATCCTAATTTTTCTACTAAGCACAGATTGCATTACTCAAACTATCGGGAGTACGTGCTGAACCTATTAATTTCTAATCTATCAGTGGGTTCAGGTGTTCTTTCTTCAGTTCCCAATATTTTTGGGAAAGGGTTGTTTGAAATTTTTGTTTAGGGTTAGTAAAAGTGTGCCTATAAGAATAAAATCTTTGTTTCCAAACTCTCGCCGAAATTCCAATGTACACATTATAATTTATCATTATAGCATGGCTAGTAGTGAACAGCGGGGTTATGGTGAGATAAAAACAGGGTACAGGAAGTGTCGTAAAAAGTTTAAAGATGGAAGGTATTCAAGAAGATGATTTGTTTGGTTGCATTTGTAAGTTCAAGCAACGCAGGTGCTTCACAAGCTGATTGTAGTTGAATGTGACACGTGACAGTCGCCTGGAAGACACGACTGACATCTAAAGAGCACCTACATATGATCGAAACAGAGCTTAGGATGGGAATCTATCAGCATGCAATCTGGTGGTTGTTGACATCAGCGCAGATTTGGGCTCTTCCACAAAGTTTTACTATCATTTTTATACTGTCGTGATTTCGTTGAAGTCTTTGGCATGCCTGGTGAAAAGCAGTTTTCAAACATGAGCAGGGTGGGCGGGTAAGAGATGTTCTTAACTTTTTAGCAATATACTTTCTTAGATATGACAGCTGTTTTTCTTAAACCAGTCACAATTCTTCTTTCTGGAAAAGTCAAGATTATTTTTTTAGTCTTCGTGGGTGGCGATGTGCCCAGAGACTGCAGAAAAGTCTTGTGAAGAACTAATGACTTCTAGTTGAAATGGCTGCTTCTCTGAGAAAGTCAACCCTAGTTTCTTTGTTTTTGACCGCGAAGATCTTTCTGGGTGCTCGATTTCTATAATTTAAATTTGAAATGAAAGCAAATTAACAGAAGGAATCTGCCTGTAGTATTTAACGTCTTCATATCTCTCTAGAACATTAGGATGTACTGTCTGGTGGGAGTGCAAACGCGTGGCTTTTACGTTTAATGTTTTACGTTTACGTTGTGGTGCAGTGGATATAGACTCAGAACGAGAAATCGGAGAAACAAGTTCGAATTCCAGTTGAATTCCTTGCATTCACTTACGCGCAAATACCCTTGGGAAATGTATTAATCCGTCTTTTCTCTCCAATTACGGGTCAAATAAAAGGACAGACTGGGTTCTATAGCCTTGGTTGGCAACCAGTCTACCGCAGGAAGTAATAGCAATCTTCTGCAGGATAATCCTCTGCCCAGTCAGTCATGTCTCTTTCGAGACATGATCGCCCATGCGTGTATCACGTATGGCATTTAACTGACTGGCTGATTTACTGCAAGCGATGTGTAATTACTATTCTCCGAGCAACTCGGAAAGTGGGGGGGTTGTCAATGGATTTATCTTTCATGCGTTCTTAAAACGCCATTCTAAGAGTCTACTCTGGCATTCAAATTACCAACGATTAACTTTGACAGGAGACTGCGTAGGTAAATGTAAAACATGTATTTCTTGTTTGGATCCGCCTGGAGGCTTGGATAAAATGCACAAAGTGTGGTGTGTTGCTCGTTCACTGTAAGGCTCCATGGTGAAGATACGGTCAGATTAACCTGTTGCTAGGCAACTAAGTTCTTCATCATAAAGCCTGTTCCAGACAGGCAAGTCTCTGTTTGAGGCTTGCTCTATCAATTAGATAGTACAGCCTGCATCATGTTCTTTATGTTATTTTGATATTGGGAAGCGGACCAAGGTGATTGCAACGTTCCTCAGTATATTCAAGTGTAATTAAAACAGAGAGATGCTGGGGTCGATTATCGTCTGCTCTATCCAGCAATTTTTTAAAAATTTCAGCAGACAAATGAAAAAGATATTTTATTTTATTTTTTTCATTTTGTGTATTTCGGCCATTTTGAATTATTTGGTAATTATTTTGATTTAATTACCATGAAAAGAAAATGGAAAAGTAATTTTATAAATTAAATCGTTTTTCCAAATGAAAATAAGTAGAAACATAAAAGTAGAAACAAAATAGCTAGAGCGGAAAAATAAAAACATTAAAAAAAACATGCAGAGCGAATAATTGTTATGATGAAAAAAGAAATGAACGAAAGAATATGAAAAAAAAGAAAGAAATATTGAATAATATCATTTATTGAATAATAACCTATGCCGAATAAAATCTGTTGAATTTATTATATAAAAAGATCCATTGGATACAATTTATTCACTAATAACCTATATTCGCAAACTTAAAAGACTCTATGTAATGAAACTTCATCAAATCCTGTGAAACAGATGGGGAGGTCCGGATCACAAACAACGAAATTATCCTCTGAGTAAATATGGAGAGCCATCATGACTCACCATCGACTTCGATGGGCCGGGCATCTTGCTCAAATACCAGACATTCGCACTGATCAAACACGATTGTGCCTGAGAAGGTGTCTTCAACAGGGATTGGATAACCGCCCTAGTATATAGCCATAGTCGGTCAGACATTATACAATGGACTGAATACAAATTGAATAAAGTTCAAAAACATTTCTAAGATTTTATTAACAATTTACAAAAAACAACATTAAAAGTATTTCTTCGTCTATGTGCCGCGTCCGTTCAAAACGTGAATGATCATAGATCTCCACAACATCCTATACCTTGCATCATCTCTTAGCAATGCACCTTCACCCCGTTCTCGTTACTGAGATTAATAACTGTTTCCCTTATGTCTCTTTTGTCTTCAGAAGCCCTATGAGTGCCAACTTCTCCAAGCTATCTTTCCTCATTGTATGTCTTTTCACTGTATTTTTCTAATTCTTAAGTACAAGTGTCTTTTTAATTCTATTTTTCTTAAATCTTACTGATATGCTCCATCCATGTTATTCTCGGGGATGTTTTTAGAAGAACATTCTTCTCTTCATCTGTGAGGAAATTGTCTGACATTCTATACAGGAGGATATTACATAGCAGTTCAGAACTATTTTCTTTATACTATTTACATTGTTCGGACTATTGTCCTCATCTTTATTGCGATGTTTATGACGTTGTACGCTCCGGACTTGTTCAGGTGCTAGGAATTTCGAACCGAACCCATTATTACGATCACTTGAGTGTATCATTCTCATTCCATGTGCGATGCCACTTCTGGTAGCCATGTAGTTATCTCCCTTTGTCTTAACTCTCTAAGTTATTTGTTCACCACTACTGTGGCCTGGTATTGAACTCACAACTCTTTGGGTCGATTCACTGGAACTAACCAACGTCTATATTCACTGAGCCATGTGCCCTCGAGGGCAATAGTTCGAACAATATCAGTCATTCAGTTAAGTGCCATACGTGATACACGCTTGGGCGATCATGTCTCGAAAGAGACATGACTGACTGGGCAGAAGATTATCCCGCAGTAGGTTGCCATTACTTTCTGTGGTAGACTGGTTGCCGACCAAGGCTATAGAACACAATCAGTTCTGTTATTTAACCCATAACTGGAGGGAAGAGACGGATTAATATCTTTCCAGAGGGTATTTGCGCGTAAGTGAATGCAAGGAATTCAACTGGAATTCGAACTCAGCACCGATCAATGTAAATAGTGTAAATACTACCTCATCGCAGAAGTATAGACAAATATTATTTTCTTTGTTTCTAACGAACATTTTCTGTTTCTTAATATTTTACTTAACTTTTGGAAGGTACCTTTTGCTATTCCAATGTCCTTTTGGATCTCAATATTACATTTTTCGTAATTATCTATGCGGGACAATCTCTTCAGAAGTGAAGGCAAGACTCCAAAGAACTTAAACTTAAGGAAAAGACAATTGAATTTTCTGGTATTCGTAATGAGAAAAGAGGGCTTTGAGAATCTGATACTCACAAGGCGGATAGAGGGAAAAAGAGACAGAAGAAAACAATGCGTGGCATACTTGATGGGTGTAAGCAAATGGATGGTAGATCAGAGTTTGGGAGAAATAACTAGACAAAATATACAAAGAGCAACAAAGGAGAGGAAGATGGGAATACGTCCTCAAAGGACACGGCACATAAAAAAGGAAGATTCTATACACATTAAAGTATATGTATAGATATGTATATGAATATATATGCGTCTATATTAATCTATGTATCTTTATATATTGAATATATGCAACGCATCTGTTGCTGCTCGCTATTGTGTGTATTTGGGAGGTTAAAGCGAAATAGCAGACAAGAGTTGGAAATAGTCACAGGGCGCAGAAAAGGTCGGTAGTTCGAATCGACACGTCACAATATCTACGATGGCTGATCAGTGTGATGACAACACTCATGATCCTTACGTGGGTCTCCCAGCTGTTAAGTTGCGACACGTTTGCCCACCTACATCGATGTAAAGAATAATACGCAAACAATAATAGATCTGTTTGTGCTCACAGCAAATAGCGGAAGCCATCTCGTTAATAGATAAACTTCGTAATTTCGCCCACTTGTACTCACACACAAAGACATTTGCATTTCTCAGCTGATAAGCAAACACGTTTCAGAACAACAGAGAAGTTCTTGACGTGTTTCATTTAAATCTCTCAAAGACATTTTTACGACCAAGAAATTGTATCAGGTGTGTGCAAAAGTTCTCAGCGTTCTCCTGTTTGAAAACTAAAAACTGAAACAGTAGAAAAAATTATCAGTTTCCAGTGAACATATTAGGTACATGCAAATTTCTCAGCAGTCCTGTTTTTCAAAATTATAGTCTGACTATTCTCTCCATTATAATAAAAACCGTTATATATTATATATATACATGTAATCATAGAATATTTAAATATTAACTTTTGTTAATAAAAATCAGTCACTTAAATATATAAGATTAAATTCCCATGAACATCGAGTGAACTTAAATTCAAATCTGCCAGTTTGAAAAATACTTGCATAACGCATGGATCTCTGAGTCGTGGCAACGCCGTAGGACAATATGCATATTTATTAATATATATATATATATATATATATATATATATATAGAGAGAGAGAGAGAGAGAGAGAGAGAGAGAGCGAGAGAGAGAGAGAGAGAGAGACAATAGCGAGGCATCGTCGGCTCAGTTCATTCTCTTTAGTACTAGTTATTAAAATTTACTACTAGTTATGTAAGCTTTTGCTGCGTGTTTGCTCTTTAACAGTGCCGTATTATTTCATTTTTTGCAATAATTATGTCATCAAGTAGTGAAGAATATATTATCTCTATTATAATAAAGACCGATATATATATATATATATATATATATATATATATATATATATATATATATATTTCCTATCTGTCACGCTCAGAGGGATGGATTATTTTTTTCTTATGTCTTAATGTAATATACTCAATAAATACTCAATAATCAATATATATATATATGTCGCTGTGATTTTAGGCGGCATCTCGATATAGATATTTTGTCATCATTTCTGACGGCACGGTCCCACTTGTAAACTATAATTGTCACGGCACGACACGCACGCTTTCCATTCACCTGTACAGCACTGGGGGAGCAACGCAGGATGCTTGCAGAAGTCGAGTTTGAATCCGGCGGCCTCAGGACAGCAGCCAGGTACAGATGGTCGACACTGTCGAACGCCCCGAACTGATCCGAATTTATCAGTCCAGCCTGTGCAGTCTTTTACACCTAGGATCGTGCAGATCAGCTGCAGTTTGTACTGAATTGTAGATTAAGTCTTCACAGCTATCATTCTTTAAACGAGTAACTTTTAGGTCTTAATGTCATCTATCAGTTATATATATATATATATATATATATATATATATATATATTTCTGAAATGAAGTATTGTAATTACTTAATTATTTCTACTTTTTCCATTGTTCGGACTGTTGTCCATATTTTTGTTGGCATATTCACGACGTTTCATCCGTTGTACGCTGCGACCTTTTTCATTCTGCGTTACAAATAAAATGCTGACTTTTTTCAGTTTTCATTACATTTAATCAGAATCCTTGGTTTGTCTTTATACAAACCCTGTAACATTGTTAGCGACTGATAGCTTACCGATTTTTCCTTCACAGTGATGTCACCAATAATGAACCCTCTCCTTTCCACACATCTGATAAAGAAATTGTTTTAGTGTTGCATTCATATAATTTTTATAAGTAGTGATCATGATTTTTGTACGGACAACATGACAAATTGGGTTCTACAGCCTTGGCTGGCAACCAATCTACCGCAGAAAGCAATGGCAACCTACTGCGGGATAATCTTCTGCCCAGTCAGTCATGTCTCTTTGGAGACATGATCGCCCAAGCGTGTGTTATGTAAGGCACTTAACTGACTGACAGGAAGAACAAAATAATATTTTTATGTGAAAGGTTAAAGTTCACCGTGTGAGCATTATTTGACGACTAACATTACCTGCATCTGTATGTACACAAAATTTGTTAAATTTTATACAAAGCTATATTCATTCTATATGTTGTTTATATAAAACTAGCTTCAGATTATCTGTATAAGATGTGTTATGAAATGTAACGGGATATTGTGTTTATGTTTGAGTTTATTTCCCAAGATACTCCATTTTATAGATGCTATATACAAATGAAATAGTCTGTATTCCAATATCCGGAAGAAATCTGAAAACCGAACCACTTCTAGTCGAAATTCCATGAGTTTCAACTTGTATAACACAAATTCTTTAAATTTTACTCTGTGTAGGAAAAATTATTATTTATGAAATTTTCGCACAAAAAGTCAATTTTTTGCAATTTCTTTGAGAACCCTTAAAATTTAATTTAAAGAACTCATTAAACTTTTAAATGGAAAAACTATTAGAACTTTTAACGAAGAACTTATTTAACTTTTAACTGTAAGAACTCATTTTTTTTTTATTGGAAGAACTCATTAAACTATTACGTGAAAGAACTCATTAAACATTTGATTGAATCATATTTACTCTGATGAGGATTATATTTTTTGATAAAGTTTAACTGGTAACTTTTAAATTTATGCGGATAAATATGGATATGGTTAAATTTATGTATTCATTGACAGAAAGGAAATATTTGTATTTAAAACATTTTCATTTAGCTTTGAAATTCCGAAAATTGTTCATGTCTTTCGTAGAGCAAACTTTAAATTATTTTAATTCAAATAGCAACGAAAAAAATTTCATGCAATGATACGAATTTCATTCAATGTAGCACCGGACGATAATAAGTAATATTTAACAATGCATATGTCATTATTTTCTAATTGTTGACTTAATTGCAAGCATAGGCGTACTTACGAGGGCAAGACATGGGCATTAGCACCAGCAGTCAATGGCCTACTTTGGCAAAAATTAAGTTTCAGATACAGAGCCCATCCCCTTTCTGGGTCTTAATATGCCATGATTGTCCCAAATAACAAGGGCCTTTAAATATATTTTGAATCATTTTGCCTTTCATCAATATGGCTGATGCTAACCACCATGAGAGTAACTCATTGCGCTTCCTCGGTCTAACGTTTCCCACTGACACAAATTAGAACGAAAATATTCAATCAAATGCTAGATCTGCTGCTAATTAAAAAAATCTAACTTGTTGTGCAAGTTAGATTTTTTCTCGTCAGAATTCTCCCACAAATGAGAACGCATCATTTTCTTTAATAAGATTTCTCTAGTTGAATATTAGACAAAATTAAATATACTGTTTATACGGTAGACAAAATCAAATAAATATCCTGTTATACGGTAGACAAAATTAAATAAATATACTGTTTAATATATAGATGGAGCATCTACTCAAACATGAGTATCCACTAAAAATAATGCTTAAAGTGATAAAAATAAAAATCTAGTTTCCATAAAATATTTTTCCATTTGTTAAATTTTTTCAAAACTTTGTCGTGATTCTATATTCTATTTTAAACATCGTCGAGGTGGATACAATCCACAGAGAAAGTTTGCTGCGGTATTATTTAGTACAATATCCGATGCTAAACGATACACAGAACAGTAGATTTGTTACAATGGCAGACAGGATAGAACTTACAACACAGAGAGAATGGGTTTAGATCGCAATAGTCGCCGAAGTAATCAGGCCGAATATTACTCGAATGATAATCGAATATTGAATGCGACTATTCTTTGCTTAAATAAAATATTTCAGCCACAGGCCATTCCATCATTGAGAGTGATGCGGGGGTATTAGCCACTCTACGACAAAACACATATTGTCACGCTGAAAATACATAGACATAAGAACATTTAAATGTTCTACTTTCAACCCATTCTGAAGGATTTGATGAGAATTCCCTTTGATTCATTTCAGAAAAAGCTATATGAATCTCTTGCTTTTTTTTGTAAAAATGAGATGAGGATTTATCTTAAATTTGATACAGAAAAGCTGGTTAAATATATTAACAATTTTCGACATGAACTAAGAATCATAAAGAAAAGATACACAATAAAAAAAAAACACCAAGTTAAGAAAAAATACTAAGATTCATCATGTATGCATACACAGAAATACATACACATGTTTTTTTTGTTTTTTTTTTTCGTTTTTGGATCTGATGAAGCCTAGAAAGGCAAAACGCGTAATCAAAACTAGTTTAAATGTTTTTTTAAAAACTTTGGCAGGCTTCTTTATCCTATTTTACTTACACACACACACACACACACACACACACACACACACACACACACACACACACACACACACACACACACACATGCACCCTTGTGAAAATTAATTGAAACAACTGATTTAGTTTCTTTTCTTTTGCCATACGGTCAGTTTTGGAAACACTGGAGTGACAGAGTGTAATTGGTTTTTATTTTTGTCCTCGTATTAGGTTATCCACAGTAGTGTGCAGCAATATGAATTTATTTTTAGGGTGTCTGATGAAATTTGTTTGGTCTTGGGAAATATTTTGTCATCCGTGATTGCATGAGATTTTATATCACACCCAGATACTATTCTCTTGAATGTCAATTAATTGTCCTACATTTATTGTCTGCAATGGACGTTTTTAAAAGGAAGCGAACGAAAACTGTAACGTTGCACGAACACACTGGCAAGCCTTACACAAAGATCGCGAATATTGTTGATGTCAGTCGTGTTATCAAGGCAAAGAAACCAACTGGATGAATCGGTCCAAAACGTAAAGGAATATGTGGGCAGAAGAGAAAGAAAAAACGCCAAGAAAAAACGCCAAGATCTTTCACACTTTCCCTGATCGTATACACGATCAGGGAAAGTGTGAAAGATCCTAGTACGACATTGTTCCTTTTGTTTCAATCTGCACGAGGGTATATATATATAATGTTGCTTTCCAGTCAACTTTGCTCTTCAAAAATTTAAATGTAATATAAATCATTATCCTATGCCTTTTTAATTCCTGTTTTTTTATTGTTCTTTCTCCTTAATTTCAGGGAGTCGAGTTCGACTTCCAGTTGAATTCCTTGCATTCACTTACGCACAAATACCCTTGGGAAAGGTATTAATCCGTCTTTTCCCTCGAGTTATGGGTTAAATAATAGGACAGATTGGGTTCTATAGCCTTAGCTGGCAACCATTCTATAGCAGAAAGCAATAGTAACCTTCCGCGGGATAATCTTCTGCTTAGTCAGTCATGTCTCTTTCTGACTCCTTAATTATGTTTTCTTCTTCTCATATTATCATAATTCCTATGTTAACCGTTTCTTTTATCGCTTGTGGAACTCTTATCCGGCTTCTTGCTTTTCACTCAATTTTGATTTTTAAAAATGTAAATGCTATGCTAATCGTTATCCTCTGTCTTCTTAATTCCCGTTCTTGCCTTAATTATTCTTTCTTTTTCTTATATATAAAGCCGCCGTTTTTTAGAGCACTACTGTAGTAATTAATCAGCATACTTAGTAATATAATACACCCATAAAAACAGCGGATATAAATGCAATGATATTAAATATCATAAACAAATTAATAATAATACCAAACATAATCGAAATAGGAAAATAATTTGGTATACATCACCATCTAAGTAAATTAGTTAAGCAATAAATTCCTTAATCTACTTCAAAAACACTTCCCAACTAATAATCCACTTAACAAAATTTTTAGTAAAAATAAACTGAAACTTTGTTATAGCTACACTGATAATCTTGATCTGATAATAAAAAATACAATTATAAAATCGTAAAACAACATTATGACTTACCGTAAATAATGATAATAACACAATTTCCTGCAATTGTCTATTGCAAAATAAATGCCTTGCAGATTCCATAGTATACGAAGCTACCATCTCCACTACTGAAAATCTTAATCTTACCAAACATTATATCGGATGTACTAAGAATAAATTTAAGTCTTGATTTTACCAGCATAACTTGTCTTTCAATAATAAAATAAACGATAATTCTGATTCTCTTACTAAATACTACTGACAATTGAAAGATGCAAATAAAACTCCTACAGTTAAATTGAAAATATTAACTAAAGCTAGAACATGTAAAGTGCGTACAGGAACAAATCCATATATTAAAATTCCAAAAAACTGACTTATTGAACCAACGTAATGAAATCACTAATTTTTACCACCATAGATTTTTCCATGCTCTTAAATATGTCTGAAATTATCTCAATTTTATCAAATTTTTTTAATCTTTGCTCCTTTTATTTTATACCTTAAAATTTAGCTTTTTAACTGGTATTTTTCACGACTATCATTCTTTTATTTGTACTTATGAACAAATCCTATTAAGAACTTCTTTTTTATTTTTTTATTTTAATTTTAATTTTAATTTCTTAATTTTTTTTATATTATTCTTATTCTTTATGTTGTTTTTTATTTTATTTTATTTTATTTTATATTATATTTAATTTATTCTATTTTATCTCCCCCAACGTTTCGATTTTTTTGCTATTCTTTCTCCTTTTTTCTCTTCTCTCTTTCCTCTTCTTTTTTTCCTTTAACTTTTTTCTTTTTCATCTTTTTCTCTTTTTTTCCAGTTTAAAATTTTTCGACAGGTCTGACTTTCTGTGGCAAAACATTGCATGAATCTATGAGTGTTAAACACGCCATTCTTTAAAATGTTATAACCTCCCACCACACTTAATTCATCTTATTGGATGACCTCTTTATTCTTATGTTTTATCTATTTTATTATTTTATTACTTTTTTATTTTTATTTCTTATTTTATTTTCAAAAAATCTCCTTATCTATATATATTACCAAGTAAGTCAACCACATTTTACTGCCAGATGATGGTGCTTTATCTCCGAAACTTTATAGCCACTGAGTATGCTATTATTATTATTATTATTATTATTATTATTATTATTATTATTATGTCATTTTTCATTATAAATCGATTTCTGCTATGGTCGCACTACCTACCAAGTCTGCAAGAAGACATAAGGCAGGTAGTGGCGTGTTGTTATGACTCCATTTCATGATTTTTATCATTATTATTATTATGTCATTTTTCATCATATTTCGATTTCTGCTTTGGTCTCACTACCAACCAAGTCTGCGGGGAGACCTAAGGCAGGTAGTGGCGTGTTGTTATGGCTCCATTTCATGTTTTTCTATCTTCCCTATCATCCCCAGCATTACATAGATAAAGTTTTCCTTAGTGTGTGGGCTGTACTTAATAAGACAATTTTTTGTATATCTCTTAAGCTGGTGTTTCCAGGGATTCTTTCAATGTGTTGTTTTGTTCCATTTTTTATCATTCCAAGTGCACCTACTATCACTGGCACAACTCTTGTTTTCAATTTCCACATTTTTTTCTATTTCAATTTCCAGGTCTTTATATTTTGACAATTTTTCAAATTCCTTGATTGCTATGTTACAATCCGCTGGACAAGCCATATCAATTAATAAACAAGTTTTCTCCTTCTGGTTTTTAACAATAATGTCTGGCCTGTTTGCTTCAATTTTTCTGTCTGTGTAGATGGTGTAATCCCATAGAATGGTTACATCTTCTATTTCTGTAACCGGTGCTGGGTGATGTTCATACCAGTGTTTGTTTACAGATTTTCCATAATGTTTGCACATTGTCCAATGTAAATATTGCCCCACTCTATCGTGGCGATTTTTATATTCATTTGGAGCAAGCACAGAACAGCCTGAGATTAGGTGGTCTATTGTTTCTTGGTGTTTATCACAAAACCTGCATTTTGGATCCATATTATTATGCATAATATTTGCCTGAAAGTTTCTAGTGAAAAAACTTTGGTCTTGTGCTGCAAGAATAAAGCCTTCAGTTTCAGACTTTAATCCAGATGCACGTAACCATCCATGAGTTTTAACTTTATCAACATTGGATTTATTGGCACGTTCTGGATATTGGCCATGCAGAGGTTTGTCTTGCCAGCACTGTTTCATCTGTTCAAGAGCTTTATCTTTGGCTTTCATTTTCATATTTTTTGCCGCAATAGTTGGTTCTTGGCTTCTGTTTTGCTTTTCTACAGAATCTACTAACTGTAAATCTTGTTTGTATTTACTGACTTCTTTTATTATTGAATATTTTTTTCTTTCTTTCTTCATGTTGCCTTACTAATTGTATCATCCAATCCTTTGTTGTTTCTATGTATGTTAGTAAGCCAATAGTTGTTGTCTTGTATGACAATTCCAGCTGAATAAGACCTCTGCCACCTTCTTTACAAGGTATGTATAGACGGTTTACATCAGCCTTTGGATGATGCATCTTATACTTAGAAAGAAGCTTTCTTGTTTTAGAATCCATTTGCCTGATGTCGTTTAGAGTCCAGTTTAAGATGTTGAAGCTATATTGGACAACTGGGATTGCAAGGCTATTAATGGCCGTAACTCTGTTCTGAGAATTCAATTCATTTTTTAATATCATTCGTAGTCTTCTATAGTACTCTTTACGCACTATTTCTTTCATTTTTTTATGGTGAATGTTTTCACTCTCATTTACACCTAGGTATTTATAAACTTCTTCTGGTTTCAATTCTTTTATTGTTACAGCAGGGTCTAAGATAATTGAGGATGTTTCTTGTATTGATCCACGTAAAACTGTAGCTTTAGCACATTTATTCAAATTGAATTTCATTCCAATGTCTTCGCTGAAGCATTTTACAGTTTTCAGAAGACCTTCCAGCTCATTATCATTCTTAGCATATAACTTTAAGTCATCCATGTAAAATAGATGGCTTATTTTCTTTTGACCTATTTTATAACCACATTCTGTCTTATTAAGTTGACTGGTTAGTGCTATTAATGATATGCAGAATAGTAATGGAGACAAAGAATCACCTTGAAATATACCTCTTTTGATGTTTAATTCATCAGACTTATAGGTTCCATTTATATGATTGAGGTAAAGGGTTGTTTTCCATATAGACATGCACTGTTTGATGAAATTGATGATGACGCGCGATATCTTGTATATATTTAAAGTCTTTAAAATCCAGGAATGTGGCACACTATCGAATGCCTTACGATAATCTATCCAGGCAGTACTAAGATTTTTCTTTGTACTGTAGCAGTTTTCCAGGATCATTTTGTTAATAAGCAATTGGTCTTTACATCCATAACAGCCACGTTTGCACCCTTTTTGTTTAAGCGGTATCATGTCATTTCTTTCTAAGAATAAATATGTCTATTTTATTAAAATAGATGTTAATAGTTTATATGTTGTCGGAAGACATGTAATTGGTCTGTAGTTTTTCGGGTTGTTTGTGTCACTATTCTTGGGTAGAAGAAATGTAATTCCTTTGGTCATCCATGCAGGAATTTTAGTGGGATCGTCAACCATTTCTTGAAGTTCTTTGGCTAGTTTTTTATGTGCTGTATTTAAATAATATAGCCAAAAGTTAGGAATTTTATCTATACCTGGGAATTTCCAATTGTGTGCTTTTTTTAGTGCAAATTTAACATCATCTTCTGTAATTCCAGCCCATGTCTGTTCTGGTATATTTTTCATTCGTTCTATCTCTTGTGCAATCCAATCTACTTGTTTGTTATGTTCTTTAGGGCAAGCCCATATCTTTTCCCAGAACTGTGTAACTTCTTCCATTTGGGTGGGGGGGGGGACTGTCACTTCAATTCTTTTTTTACCTATTTCCCTGTAAAATCTCTTTGTATCGGTTTGAAAAATCTTGTTTTGTCTGTAAAATATTGATCTTTTATTATTATTATGTCATTTTTCATCATATTTCGATTTCTGCTTTGGTCTCACTACCAACCAAGTCTGCGGGGAGACCTAAGGCAGGTAGTGGCGTGTTGTTATGGCTCCATTTCATGTTTTTCTATCTTCCCTATCATCCCCAGCATTACATAGATAAAGTTTTCCTTAGTGTGTGGGCTGTACTTAATAAGACAATTTTTTGTATATCTCTTAAGCTGGTGTTTCCAGGGATTCTTTCAATGTGTTGTTTTGTTCCATTTTTTATCATTCCAAGTGCACCTACTATCACTGGCACAACTCTTGTTTTCAATTTCCACATTTTTTCTATTTCAATTTCCAGGTCTTTATATTTTGACAATTTTTCAAATTCCTTGATTGCTATGTTACAATCCGCTGGACAAGCCATATCAATTAATAAACAAGTTTTCTCCTTCTGGTTTTTAACAATAATGTCTGGCCTGTTTGCTTCAATTTTTCTGTCTGTGTAGATGGTGTAATCCCATAGAATGGTTACATCTTCTATTTCTGTAACCGGTGCTGGGTGATGTTCATACCAGTGTTTGTTTACAGATTTTTCATAATGTTTGCACATTGTCCAATGTAAATATTGCCCCACTCTATCGTGGCGATTTTTATATTCATTTGGAGCAAGCACAGAACAGCCTGAGATTAGGTGGTCTATTGTTTCTTGGTGTTTATCACAAAACCTGCATTTTGGATCCATATTATTATGCATAATATTTGCCTGAAAGTTTCTAGTGAAAAAACTTTGGTCTTGTGCTGCAAGAATAAAGCCTTCAGTTTCAGACTTTAATCCAGATGCACGTAACCATCCATGAGTTTTAACTTTATCAACATTGGATTTATTGGCACGTTCTGGATATTGGCCATGCAGAGGTTTGTCTTGCCAGCGCTGTTTCATCTGTTCAAGAGCTTTATCTTTGGCTTTCATTTTCATATTTTTTGCCGCAATAGTTGGTTCTTGGCTTCTGTTTTGCTTTTCTACAGAATCTACTAACTGTAAATCTTGTTTGTATTTACTGACTTCTTTTATTATTGAATATTTTTTTCTATCTTTCTTCATGTTGCCTTACTAATTGTATCATCCAATCCTTTGTTGTTTCTATGTATGTTAGTAAGCCAATAGTTGTTGTCTTGTATGACAATTCCAGCTGAATAAGACCTCTGCCACCTTCTTTACAAGGTATGTATAGACGGTTTACATCAGCCTTTGGATGATGCATCTTATACTTAGAAAGAAGCTTTCTTGTTTTAGAATCCATTTGCCTGATGTCGTTTAGAGTCCAGTTTAAGATGTTGAAGCTATATTGGACAACTGGGATTGCAAGCCCATATCTTTTCCCAGAACTGTGTGACTTCTTCCATTCTGGGGGGACTGTCACTTCAATTCTTTTTTTACCTATTTCCCTGTAAAATCTCTTTGTATCAGTCTGAAAAATCTTGTTTTGTCTGTAAAATCTTGCTCTTTTTTCATAGCGTCTTATTCTTTGAGCCTTCAGTTGGATTTTTTGCTTTATTTTTTCTTTATTTGATAAGACTTCATTTTCATTCCTGATGTTATATTTTCTTTCGGCTCTTCTGCTTTTCCTAGTTCTTACATTTATTCCTCTACTCAGTTCATCCATTACTGATAGTTTATTATTATTATTATTATTATTATTATTATTATTATTATTATTATTATTATTACCATATATCTATGCTCTACTTTTGTACAAAGCACTTTTTAAAAGTAAATATCTAACCGTGGAATGTACTTCCATAAATAACCATTACTTTATATATATATATATATATATATATATATATATATATATATATATATATATATATCATAGCGTCATTGTTTCTCCATAATGCCAGCTAAAGAAATGAATGATAGTAGAATATTAATATGTACTTGACACTCATCATAATAACGGCGGAATATTTTTGAAGGATTTAACAAAATAAATCACATTTGGCACATGGATTTAATAGAAATCATCCTTAAAGTAACAAGTGTAGCAAAGAAACGCTAGGCAAAATCAGATTCAAGTTTAAATGTGAGACTTCCAAAAGAAACATTTGTGTACTCCTATCCCATTCAGACCCGTGTTGAAGATCTTTTTCTTGTGGTTTAACCTAGGACTTCTCCAAAGGTTTCTTCTTCTTCTTCTTCTTCTTCTTCTTCTTCTTCTTCTTCTTCTTCTTCTTCTTCTTCTTCTTCTTCTTCTTCTTCTCATTCAAGCGTGGGTAGTTCTTTTGACGACCACAGGCAGCGTTAGAATTTGCATAAGAAGAGGTTCCTTTCATCAAGCATCAATCGGCGCTTTTGAAGTTCTTTAGATGACTTTAATTCTGGAAATATATAATTCTCTTCCTCTCTGTCGTAGTTCATGTGTGGTATTTTCGCATATATATACACATATATAGGGTCATCTATTTTGCGCACATGCGCACCTAGGCACGCGCACACTCTTACTAAGCGTTTCTTTTACACAAAGGATTGAAATACTGCTAAAAATAGTGGGTTCAGATTGCTGGTCATTAACCACAAAGAGACTCACCGTCCCCTATGCACACCGTAACTAGCCTCATTTAGCTTTTGAGCGCTTTTTTCATCTCTCTTTTAATATCCTTCTTTGTGCATGTACATCTAGACATATTGGACGCCAGAAAATTTAAATTTGAAGTCCCTCCATATTCGGAGTTTCTCTCGGTGTCTATTTATTGCAGACGTTTATTTATATTTAGTTATGATATATTTACATGATTCCGTCAATAAAAAACATTATTTAGTCTGAAGAAGTCCCATTAAATGTTATTAAACATATCACATATTTTTTCATTTTGTCACTCATTTATGCACCTTTATTCTGATATAGAGAGTTTATATATCCTATCTTATCGGTACTCATATATTTGAACTGCAAAGTAATGCTATTTATCTATGTAGGAAGTTAAAAGGGAAAAAAACGCAAAAAGAGAAAACGGATCAAAAGTAGTAAGTGTGCCAAAAGAAAATGGAAGCTGAAAAAGGCAATAACGTCATGAGAGAAAGTGCAGTAAAAGTGAAAGGGAGCCAAGTGAGATATAAAAGGAAACAGTGTTAAAAGACGTGGGTCATTGCATAAAACAATCGAATCCTTACTAGTAATACTGGTATGTAAAAGTAACAATAATATGAGATATGAAGTCCAACGATCAGGAAAAAATGAAGAGAAAATATATGACTCTGTTTGATAAGATACTTTAAACATCTATAGAAAATATAGTTCTTATAGTAGAATCTTATAATTCTGGATTTTTTTATCTGGATTATCATGCATGGCCTTCTTCGTGTTTGAACATCATTGCACCAGTGAAAGTTTATAATCATGATTTTTCTTTCACGAGATGTACTGCTTTCCCAGCCTAATGAGCGCCAGTACCTGGTTATGAGGCGCCAGTGGTCCACCTTCGCCCTCTTCTCTGGCTTGAAGCTAGATTTGTTGCCAGACACTATTTGAGACGAATGCCATGGGAACATTTTATAGACAGTGGAAGCTTGTTCCCTTCAACTGACAACTTTTAGAATATATAATCTACTTATATAAACGTACATGTTTTAAAATCTCTCAGATATTAACATTTGTTTAACGTTAGATAAACAAATGAAGCATGAGAAATTATAAAAAAGTTGCAAATAAATAAGCAAACACAAATATTAAAAAGTCTGTGAGGAAAGATGGTAGAACGAAAAAAAGAAATATATAAAACCGGAATTTAAGCCCAAAATACGCGGAAATTTTGATTTAAGCTTAAAATACTAGGAAATTTTGATGTCGTTCAAACAAAAGAAATTATAAGAATGTTGCAAATATCTAAGCAAACACAAATATTAAAAAAAAAAACTCTGAGGAAAGGTGGTAGAATGAAAGAAAAATAACATCGAGATTTAAACATAAAATACGTGGAAAATTTTGAAACCATTATTCATAGTGATTTACTCAGCATAGATCAAATATGAAACAGGACCGAAAGAAGGGGGCAATAAATTCGAATCGAACTCACTACACAGCCGTAATTGATCTAGCAAGACAAGCTTGCTTCAACTACACCACGTCAAAATACTCAAGTCATTATTTATAGCAAACAATAAAAATAATTTATACTAGCTTTTTGACAACACTAACACCTAAACTATTAGTAAAAAATAATTGAGAGTAAAAATGGCAAAGCTGAGAAAGTTTAGGTAATTAAAAGCAGAAAGTAAAAATTAAACAAACGATGTTCAGATAATTGGCGAAAAACTAATAAATAAGAATACAGAAAAATCTGTTTTCGTTGAAAAAAATGGTTGAAAGAAATAATGATAAGCAATACAAATGCGGCATTCATCAGTTTGGAGCGATCCTATGGATCTGCGGCCCAAATGTTGTCTCAGCTGCTGATGGTCGCGCATCATATGTTATGGCTGTACAGGGCCACACAGGAGTGACAGTCTCGATCGCAACCAACGCATGTGAATACGCTCTTCTCCAATGTCACCTTGTTGTTTTTTCTTTCGAGCACGCTTCACCTTGGGTGGCAAGCCCCCGTTTCTCTTCTCCTCGCGCCAACCCTCGGTGTAAATCGTGTCTCCAGTGTGAGCGATCGTTAACGACGTTTTTCGTCCTCTCGATCACCATATCCATCATCCTGATTTCCCTTTTGCGGACGTCTTTGAGGTCTCCCTCGTGTCCTCTTGCCGGTGATCAGTTTCTTATAAAGAAGGACCTTCAGAATCTTCCAATCAGTAGACGGTTACTTCCCGAGTTTTGCTGCTGCTGTGAGGTGATGCTAGATTGTTCTTTTTTAGGGCACCTCCCAGGGCAGGATTTTCTGAGAAATCGGCAGTTGCCGATGCAGCATGTCTCTCCTCTCCATGCCACCGATGTTGTCGAAGAGAAAAGTCGACTCTATACAATACATATATAAGTACACATAAATATAATGATCAAAGCATCTAAATAAAGAAACGTCAAACTCTGTCTGTCCGTCAGTGTGTCTGAATGGATAAGTTTTGTCTTTCTGATATTTCTCTCAAGTCCTATTCCATCATCCATTTACTCAATCTCACAAATATGTTATGCGTTGTTTTTCTCTGACTTGTCCTCTGACTGTCCCGTGAGTATCAGATTTTCCAAGCCCTCCTTTCTCATTATATGCTCCAGAAATCTCAACTGCTTCTTCCTGATGTTAAGTATTAGTTTCCTTTTCGCTTCTATTTTCTCCTAAACATTCTGTCGAAATCATCCTTTTCTAAAACCATATTTCTGTTACTTCAAGTCTCCTCTTCATTTTTGAGGAGATCGTCCAGCATGCACTGTCATACAGGAAGACAGATACCACGGAGCAGTTTAGTTAGCTTGTTTTGGGCGAAAATTTTCTATTTTTTAGTACTTTGCTTAGATTTTGAAATGCTTCTTTGGATATCCCAATACGGATTGGGATTTCAGTTTCAAACTTTTAGTCTTTTGTTAAAACACTTCCAAGATATTTAAATTGTTGTATTTGTTTGATTTTGTTACCTCCAATTGGCAATTCGAACACTGAACTCCTTTTGTAAATAACTGTGCAATCTGTTTTCTTGCAGTTGATGCTTAGTCCTTTCTTCTCGCTTTCTCTCACTACCTTCCATAGGAGCTTTTGTAGTTTTCTTTCTGTGTCTGCTACCAACACTGTGTCATCTCCATACCTTTATAGACCTAGAAAAGGTCCTATTATTCAAAATATTTTTCTAACCGATCGGGATTTATTCGTTCGCCCACTTGAACAGTATGTAGTATAAGGCTGAGTTTGCAGTGGGAGTTTCGCGTATATATAGGAGTAAAGGACAGAGATAATCCAGTTCATCAGTCCTACTAAATATTTTTTAAACAACATTTCGATTTTTGTTAAAAATTAACCAAACATTTCGGACACTATGTTGCCGGGCTTCTTCAGATGTATGTTGGACATGATCTTTAGAATTGCATCGTGAGGTTTTTCTCTATTGTTTCTGCCTACATTTAGAAAATATCAGTATAGCAGAATTATGATGTTGAATGATAAAATTTCGTGTAAGCGGAAGGACAGTCGGGAATCTCTATTGAGTCTTGTCTCTGTTGTAGATAGTAACATGAGTTCAAAAGGCTAATACTGGCAATCTCTTCGTTTAACACTGAATGTCCTCAGTAATAAAATTAGTTTTCCGAACTGGGGTATTCTGTTTGCTGTTAAAGCCACCTTCTTTGAATATTACCGCCTGTGATATGACTGACTAGACAGAAGATTCCTCTGCAGTAGGTTGCTATTACTTTCTGCAGTAGACTGGTTGTCAATCAAGGCTATAGATGCCTTTTCCATAAGTGAATGCAACGAATTCAACTGGAATTCGAACTCGGTTTTCTGTTTTCTCGTTCCAAGTCAATATCCACTGCACATTCACATCCATTATATATATATATATATATATATATATATATATATATATATATATATTGTGTATTTAAGCAGCAGTCTTCCTTTCATGAAAGTTTTGTTAAAGATGACAGACAAGTTGCTGTGGTTAAGTTTTGTATAATTTTTTTTATGTGATCGTACATTTTTTCTTTTCAGTACATAAATTATATAAAATTTTCTGAATGTTATATATATATATATATATATATATATATATATATATATATATATATAACATGGCTTTTAGAAAAGTTATCGAACCGAAAATATATGTCCACTATGTAGATGATATTTTCATTTTAGCTGAGAACTAAAACGAAATTGATAATCTTAAAACGAGATTCAAAGAAAATTTCATCCTCAACTTCACTTCACTCAACTTGAGTGTAACACACAAAAAAAACTCTCATTCCATATTAAAAATTAATGTAAACTTAATTTTACTATTCATTGTCCTCATGTATATAAAATTGGTGTTATTAAAAATGTTCTTAATAAAGCAAACGAGAATTCATCTTCTCGCCCGGTTTTCTTAAAAGAACTTCATAACTTCATACCAACACTTGTGAACAACTTGACTCACCATATAAGACTTTTTCTTTTTTGCCCAATCATACCAACACACACACATGGAAAAAGACAATAACATTAATATTTTCTACAAAAACCAAATGCATAGCAATTATAAATGGGACGAATCGTCACTTCAAAACATCATCTGAAAAAACGCGTCTAATTAATCATCTATTACACGAAATGTAAAACTGCTAAACTCATTGTCAAAAATTACAATTCATCTGCAAGATCTAATTACAGAGAACCAACATTATTTGTGAATATACATGTCCTTTGTAGAACTGTGCCAAATCTGTCAATAGTTACATTGGACACATCACCACACAGTTGACTAACGTTGCACCTTTCAGACAATACTTCAATTCTATCTCATTTAAACGCGCACGAAGACCTACTTAATTCTATTCGTAACATACTTCTTGATAATACAAATATAATCGCATCATCAACATACAAAAAAGGCTAAAAATAATGGAAGTACTATTAATAAAAGAAAGAAAAATCTAACACTTAAAAATATCAACTAAGAACACAGCAAGAACTTGCTTAGTGTGTTCAGAATATAACACACGCATGACTCTACACACATACATAGATACTAAACATATTTACTCCCACGTAAAATAAATATCCTCGATAATGGTTAAAAGTATAGACGAAAGCGCTCGGAAAAACAAAACATTTGGACAATTTCTACATAAAAAATTACATTATAATAAAGACCGTACACACACACACACACACACACACACACACACACACACACACACACACACACACACACACACACACATATTGAAAAACCTACTCTGGCATCTACGCATCGTTCATTCAGCAATGAATTAGAACACTATCAGCTATTAGGCGTGTATAATGATAATATATACGCTATAAAGCTGGCTCCTTCTACCGAACGCCCATAGCTCAGAGGTAGAATCGCCGGCTGACGCCAATTCGGCCGGGTTTCAATCCTGGGTTAAAAAGCAATCGGAGTCTAACTGTACTGATGAGCTGTGATACAGCGAAACAGATCTGTCTGCGGATGACTATATATATATATATATATATATATATATATATATATATATATATATATATATATATTCTTCATTTGTAAACGAGTTATTACTCCACCTAGGTTTCTACCATGTGGTCTCTTCAAAAAGTTCTACAATATAATTGTATTGAATACTTTTTAATACAAATGTGCACTGTTCTACTTTTATTATGATCAAAATCTAAGTTATTAAACAATCAATCAATCAATCAATCAATATATATATATATATATATATATATATATATATATATATATATATATATATATAAAAGATCGTTTGTGTAATGTAACGTCAACGCCTTTTTTTGTATATAACTGTTCACTACTCAGTAATTTTCAAAAATCTAGGATATATTCTCCGTAATCTAATGTTTTATTGAATTTTAGAAATGTTGGCTTTAAATTTATTATAGTTATCGCACTTATTTTCTGATAATGTTGTTTATGGAATCTAGTATTTTAAAAAATCGGCATATTTATACATGAAGAAAAAGTCAAAATTCTTATATAAACATTTGACGTCTCTAAAAATGTAATAAGCTATTTTACTTATGATAAGAAAATATAGTTCTTACTTAATAACTGTATCACTTAACCTCAACGAACTAAGACAGAATATTACATGATTTAAAGATTTTTAGATTAAAATTAAGAAAAACATGAAAGTAATTCTTGTAAAAATTCATTATACATCTACAATTATTTCTTAAGAGAAGAGTGTCCATAATATATTATGTATTCATATCAGTCAGTTAAGTGTCCCACGTAATACACGCTTGTGCAATCATGTCTGTTTAGATCCATGACTGACTATGCAGAATATTCTCCTGCAGAAAGTCTTTACTTTCTATGGTATAATGGTTGCCAACCAATCTGTTATACTATTCAGCACATAGCTGGAGGGAGAAGATATAGATTAATATCTTTCCCAGTGGTATTTGTGCATAAATGAATGCAACAATTCAACTGGAATTTGAACTCGGCTCTTCAATTTCTCATTCCGAACTGATATCCATTACTCCACAAAGACACATTTGTTAGTCAAGTACAAAGTCGCCATTGTTTTTATTTACTGGCGTGATGCCATTTTTGTAAAAACTTTTTTTTGCTGGAAAAGGGCTGTGAGGTAATTTCCGACTGACTGTACATAGTGACATTTCTGTTCTGCAGAGACGAGAACAAATAAAAATCCGAAGAAGCCGTGCTGGGTGGTTTCCCTTTTCAACTCTTTCAGCTTCTGCAAGATCCATGTTGCAATACGCATTGTCGCAGTGGAAAATGACATATTTTCTATTTGCAAAAATTGGATGTTTTTCTTGAATAACCGCATTGAAATTAGTGTTTTGGTTACAACACTTATTTTCAGCTAGTGTTTCCCCGGCTGGAAGCGGCCAAAATGAATTATTCCTCAATTAATCCCACTGTACAGCAACACGCTTTAGCAACGACTTTCGCACATTTGCAATCTTGTTTTCATCTCTGTTTGTGTTGAACAATATCATAAACGATCCATTTTTTATCGTCTGTGAGCAGTCGTGTGTAGAGGTGAGGGTAAAGGTTGCGACAGCATCCTTATCGGGAGATCACCCAATCAAAGAATGAAATAAAATTTATTTTATATTTAATTTGAATAACGCGTTTACTTCATGTTTCCCTTTTAACATATTTAAAATGTTCTCCTTTCTTCCATTTCTCAGGACGAAGCTTGATAGATTTCTCCTACTTTCGTTTTAGTGACATACAATCAAGGAGTTGGTCCCGTGCATAACAAAAACGTTACCAAACCTCTGCACGTCATTGCTCATGAGAAATTCTGTTCTAGAACGGCTCCTTATCTTGGTGTCATAGCAAAGAAATCGCCGCAGAAGCACGATCGAGTTTCTTCTGTTTCGTTAGATAATGTAGCACCCACGTGTCGGGTTTAGGAAACGAACGCAAGTCTCTTCAAATAGCGAGGCAGTGCTTCTTCAGTGATGTCGGGATGTCGTCCGGAGGGTGGCTGTCCGTTTAGGCTGAAAGTCACCCTAACGAAATCTGCCAAACCATTTTTTGACCATCCAAAAAACTGGAGCGTGAACTAAATAAACCTGATTTTTTTATCGTAATTCCGACGCTTACTCTTTTCCGAACTTCAGTGAGCATAAATATGGCGAGCGCGCAACTTTTTATCCTCTATATTTAGTTGAAAGCATTCATTTGTAGATAAAACGTCAACATTCAAAAAAATCTGACGCGCAATTGAATGATGCAAGAGCACACCAGAAATAGACAGAAAAAAATATCAACGTCAAGTCATTTTAGATTCACCATGAACATTGGGCACGAACTTTTGCAATGATCTAGTTTTAACTTTTGAAAAAGCTCGAAATAAAATTAAAAAAAGAGGACCCTTCCATTGCAAAAAGGGAAGACCAAAATGCCAACTACAGGTCGGGGATACTAAAATCAAACAGATTCAGAAATTTAAAAGCCTGAGAAGCGTTCTAACAGAGGTCAGAAAGTGCGACGCTGAGATCTGAGGACGTACTGAGGTGATCAAAAATGCATTTCAAGTTAAACAGAGTAGTAAGAGACATGAAAATATCATTGAAATAAAGAAAAGAGTAACGCGATATCTGTCCTCCTGTATTGCAGAGAATACTGGAACATCTTATCAAATACGAAGAGACTCGAAACAACAAAAACGTGGTTCTACAGAAAGATTCTGAGAATACTCTGGACCGAACACGTGGGCAACGATGAGGTTTTGGAGAGAATGGAAACAAAAAAAAACTTATACTTAGCATAAGGCAGAAGCAGTTAAAATTTCTGGGGCATTTAATGAAGAAGACGGGCTTGAAAATCGGATACTCACAGGATGGGCAGATAGAAAAAGCCACAATGCATGCTTGTTCTCTTTGTTCAGTAACATGTACCCTATAAACTAAGGTATTTGAAGACTATAAGTTTTAAATAGAACTGAATTTAATAGTATATATAGGGATTATTGGGAGAGTTTTCACTATCTTTTGAATTTTTATTTCTTTTGGGACGTTGTTTTATTATAAAATTCAAAATGAAGGGGCTGGCATTAAATCCAGAAATAAGTGTGGTATGTCTAAAAGAAACCAGCCTATTCCTTTCCTTCATAAAAAAACAAAACCTGTTACGGTCCTCGATAGACCCGATTTTAATCATAAGGAAAGTCTTATGAATGTCTGCTAACATCACATATTTATTAGACCTAAATAGCAACAAAAACTGAGGAAAGATCTATAGAACCCTAACTTGCCTACAGAAATAAGTCCTTTGACTGCCTGTATCAAAGAGGCAGTTCAATTCGTATTTACGTTTCCCTTTAGAGACAGTAATTGCCACTATCGACAAAATATAAGGCTGTTCCTGTGTGCCAGTGTTGGTACACACGTGCGCAGAAGTAGTTGAACTGTTTCCACTCTTATCTGCTTTATTACAAAGTGGGGTAACGTGGCCTCAGGATTTTCAATTTGCATATTTTCCAGATAATTTATTTGCTTTGCCATAGCAGTCTTCCGTTCTATGACTAGCACATGTACAAAAAAGGCACAAGCCCATCTCCTCACACCTAGAACGTCTCGACTCAAGGGAGGAATATTTTGAACAAATGTTGCAAAATTTACAATGTCTGGTAATTTTGCTAGATTTTGTTGCAAAATTTTCCAATGTAGGGAGATTTTTCTTTGCGTTGTTGTTCTAAGTATAATTCCCTTCCCGCGACTTGAAATTGTCTTGGTGGGAATTAGGATTTTTTTAAAAACCTGTTTTAATTAAGGTTTTTATAACCTCGTTGTAACTATCAAAAATCTGATTGATTTTCGGGTAGTTAATTAATTCTTTTTGAAGATTTGAGGGGAATTTTGAAAAAATTTAATGGCTAATTAGTTCATAGCCTGGAGTGTTTTCTTCAAAAAACATCCAAATTATACGATGTTTTTAATTCGGATAGGTCAGTTTTAATTTCTGACAAAAATCTTTTTATGTTGACAAACTCTGGGTCATATTTAGGGGTACTGCCCAGCAATTGTTTAAAAATTTCATCAATAATGAGAGGAATATCCAAAAACTCCTTTCTCAACAAATTAATGGCCACTTCAAAGTTTTCATCTTCTAGCGAAAGATGAGACACTAATTGAGACGCGTAGCCAGTTAGAAAACTTTTTAAAAACGACAGCTTGGCTTTTTTGAGTGTACAGCGTCCACGCAGTTTTCAAATTGAACCAGGAAATTTTTAAATTCAAATTTACCGGCTTGTATTCCACTGAATTTAACACACTGCAACGCATGAGGCTGTGAGTGGCACTTGTGGATTTTGAATTGGGGCGGGTTCTGTATTTGAACTAGAAATGTTCTCTTCCGGTCCCGTGAGTCTTTCAAATATGCTGTCAACGAACACCGCCTCTAACTGTTCCTGTTCTAACATACCGCTTTTTTCTAATTTGATATCGGCCTTTTCACAAGCTTCACCTATTTTTGTGTTAAGAACCAGCATCATAAAAAATATCTAAAGGTTGGACAATTTTTGTTTTTATTTTCACCTGAAATTTTAAGCCAAAATACGATATTTATAACGGCTCATGATTAAACATAATATATATCCATTGTCTGTTATATTTAACAATATATATATAGTCATCCGCAGACAGATCTGTTTCGTTGTATCACAGCTCATCCGTACAGTTAGACATCCGATTGCTTTTAACTCAGGATTGAAACCCGACCGAATTGGCGTCAGTCGGCAATTTTACCTCTGCGCTATGGGCGCTCGGTAGAATGAGGCAGACTTTTAGCGTATGCTGTATCATACGCCAGTAGCCAGAGTGCTCTAATTCATTACTGAATCAGCGATGCATAGATGCTAGAGTAGCTACTGTTTTTTCAAAGTCTACCATTCTTCCAGAGTGCTCAGAGTGTGAGAGCGTAATATTCCAACACATAATTAAACAACCAGCAAACAAGCCATGTATTCAAATTAGTCCCTCATTCTTGTCTATTGTACGGTCGTGACATCTGGTGACCTCTTCAAAATGGCCAATTTTGTGGATTGAAAGTACAAGGCATATGCAGCACGATAGTTTTTAAAATGTCTAAATGTTTTGTCTTTCTTTTAAAATTTTATTTTATTTTGCTTTCTACTTGTTTGAGTCATAGTTGTGGATCAATTATTAGCCATTGTTCTGCACCTTTTGTCCTGTTTTTCTTTCCAGATCGCTAAACTATTCAAAAAATGTAAAAAAAAAATATATATTTATTTTCAAATACTTGTCACCTAATGTAGTAAGCTTCATGCCCGTATCCTAGTCAAAACAATCTCAGCAGACGATGCATTTTGCTCTAGTTTTTTTTTTGTTCAAGCAATTTGTCCGATGAAAGATATTTTTTTTATTTTCCATCATCATACTTAGTCGAACCTGTAGAACGTTATACTGGAAATCGAGTGAATAATTCTACAAATCAAATAAAAGCTTCTAGGAATCCATTGAAGAATTCTAGAAATTGAGTGAAGAATTCTATAAATCTAGACGATTTATAGAATTCTTCATTCAATAATTATATAAATCATGTGAAAAATTCTAGAAATCAAACAAACATTTCTGGAAATCGTGTAATAAATTTTTGTGGCTATATCACGTTGAAACACCACGATTACCAGAAGTTAAGCATTATCGAGCCTTGTTAGTACCTAGATGAGGGACAGCTTAGGAATACCAGTTGATGTAAGCTTGGATGTGCGGGTAGTGTAACAGATCATGGCTCGGTTTTGTTGATCGGTGAGACGAGTTCCAATTCCCGTTGGGTTTCTTTTATTTAGTTACGTGCATCTGGAAAAAATCTACCTATTTTCCTCAATCTATGGGTTAATTAGTAAGACTTCTATCACTAATTCATTAAAAATCTTCTTACAATTTAAAAATATTTTCTCTCTTTAAATAACCCACAAAAGATTGATAAGCCATAAAAACGAATCGACCAACCATCTTGATAACTTCATGCTTCAAATGAAAAAAATTCTCGACATCCAGCCATTATGCCCCCACCCATGATCATTTAATACGTCAGTTATCAACGAGACATGACCGTCAGTTATCAACGAGACATGACCGTCAGTTATCAACGAGACATGACCGTCTGCTTAATGTCAGATAACCGACAAGAACGGCCTGTTTGGTGTGTCTTGACCAAACGAAAAGGTGTACATGTTAAAATCATGAATCGATTAAGATCAGAAGCCATCCATACCCGCTACAGCATCAGGCATTAATCATCATCATCGTTATCTTCTTCCTCTTCTTGGAGTATATTATTTCTTTTCATAGATAAACAATTATCATATACAGCCTCTTTTTTTAAAAAAGAACTACTTAATTGAATTGGAGAATTACCGCTAAATTTAGACTTTTACTATTTGATCATTTGCAGACGAAACAAGTCAATCAGGACAATATACAATTTGTATGGGATTGCCAGTTCAGTAAACTCGATCAGCAACATTTAATTTAGCTGTAAATCATCGGTCCACATTTATAAAAGCCAGGTATTCGCAAATCGGTTTCCAGCGTCAAATATGTTCTCCTGAGCAAAGCCTATTGATCACTTTTGCCGTTACTTTTTACATTAATCGCAAATTTATAGACGAGTTTCAATAACCAGACAACTGAATACCGTTTCTATGACAACATCACTTTCCTCCCTGCTTACAAAGTCTTTGCCAATAATATTTTCTCAGCATAATTCATTTGTTATCACACCCACTCACCCAGTCGTATTCATTCTCTTTACTCGCTGTCTTCTCACCCTGTTTCAATATTTTTGGCGCTGCAAATCCACGAGATTTCCAGAAAGAAATTCCCGTTGGTGTTTTGCTGTCTCTCGGGGAAGTTCTTATTCCCCATGTATGGCGTTATTTGGGAAAGATTTTGGCTAACAATTCAGGATTCTTTATTAATTAGTCTATTAAAAGTGAATACTGTTTTTCGAAATTTAGCCAAGTATCTTAAATTTGGAGATAAAAATGCATCTAAATATTTTAGAGAACTTGTCTATACTTCTGAAATGAGGAATTGTAATTATTTACATTGTTTACATTGTTTACATTGTTTATATTGTTCAGACCGTTGTCCTCATCTGTATTGCCATATTCACGACGTTTCGGTCGTTGTATGCTTCGACCTTCTTCTTTTTTGAACCGAACCCTTTATTTTGATCACTGGGTTATATTGTTCTCATTCCATGAGTCATGTCACTTCCAGATGTCTTAGTTGTCTCCCTTTAACCTAACTATCTAAGCTTTTGTTTAGCACTGCTCAAGGACACATGACTTAGTGGATAAAAGTATTGGTTAGACCCAGTTACTTGATTTATTTGAGTTCAATACCTGGATACAGTAGTGGTAAACAAAGACTTAAAGAGTTTAGTTAAAGGGAAATACCTAAGACACTCGGAAGTGGCATGACTCATACAACAAGAACAATAAATCCCAGTGATTGAAATAAAAGAGTTCGGTTCAACATTCCAATCACCTGAAAAAGTCAGAGTTTACAACGGCCGAAGCGTCGTGAATATGGCATCAACGACAATTCAAATAATGGAAAGAATTTTAGAGGACATTCAAGTTCCTCAATTGTATGCTTTACAGGAACCTCCTCAGAAAACGCGATACCTAAAGTTTAAATTAATTTTAACGAATTAAAAATCTTTCTTGAAGCTTTTAATTTCAAGCTAATAGATTAAGTTTAATATTTTCAATAATCAAATACTTTGCTATATTTCAAAAATTGATTTAAATTGAATGGAAGGAACTATTTTTTGTTAAAATAGCTGAATAGAGCCCTTTTTTGGTCATCTTTCATCACAATGTAATTCTCTTTATTAAAAGATTTTCAAAAAATAAAATATACTTTTCTGAAACTTTATTAAAGGAATACTAGCTGTTTTTTTAAATAATGTATTTTGAAACAAATATTATTTCCTTTAATTTTAAATTATCACAGAAATGCATTTTTTTAACCTGACAGTAGCTGTAGTGATGTGTTTGCAGCCATGTTATTAATTTAAGAAAATGACGTAAGCGCCTTTTTATATAATTTTTAAGTATTCAGTAAATCTGACAAATTTAGGAAAATATTATTTTGTTTTACTGAATTTTAGAAATGTTGGCTTCCAATTTACTATAATCACCGTTCTTATTTTCCGACAGTGCTGTGTATGGTCGCCCGTAATTATAAAATCGTCAGGTTTATACGTATACAAAAAATTCTTTAAAGAATGTTGGTGTGTCATGATTTGATTTAGCTTTTCCATTTGTGATTAATGAATATAGTCTTCACTTAATGATAATATCACCTAAAAATCTGAAATTAATACAGTATTTTAAAAGGTTTAAAACCTTATAAATTTTTTAGTTAATATTTTTAAAAATGAAAATAAATTCTTGTAAAAATTCATTATCCATCGAAAAATTTTCTTGAGACAATGCATCCTTACTATATCTTAATGATAAAAGGAATTAAAATCTTTCCTAATTAAAAAAACCTCATAATTTTATTGCATTTTTACTATTCAGAGTAGATTTTCGATAAATGGTGTTTCTATTTGACAAGAAACAAACTGATGATTCAAACTCCCAGGAATCTTGCTTTTAATTTATAGAAATATGAAGAGGCTGAAATTTTAATTTCTTGAAATTTCATAAAATTAAGTAATTGGAGGTAATAAGAAGCAAAAAAATTAGTTGACTAAAATATTACAGTATTATGATAAATTATGATTAATTTTATTAGAACAGATTAAAATAAAAATATTATCTGTTTTAAATGAAAATAGTTTATTTCTCTGTAACGTTTTTCTACCCAAACAAAACCTACATTATAACATTTTTTCTATTTATTTTTACGAATATGTTTCTTCTTACAAACGATGATAAAAGATGTCAATAATAATAATAATAATAATAATAATAATAATAATGATGAAAATATTAATATTAATATTAATAATAATAACAACGATGGTGATGTAATAATAATAATAATAATAATAATAATAATAATAATAATAATAATAATAATAATAATAATAAATATATACAAGATATCGCCCGTCATCATCAATTTCATCAAACAGTGCATGTCTATATGGAAAACAACCCTTTACCTCAATCATATAAATGGAACCTATAAGTCTGATGAAATAAACATCAAAAGAGGTATATTTCAAGGTGATTCTTTATCTCCCTTACTATTCTGCATATCATTAATAGCACTAACCAGTCAACTTAATAAGACAGAATGTGGTTATAAAATAGGCCAAAAGAAAATAAGCCATCTATTTTACATGGATGACTTAAAGTTATATGCTAAGAATGATAATGAGCTGGAAGGTCTTCTGCAAACTGTAAAATGCTTCAGCGAAGACATTGGAATGAAATTTAATTTGAATAAATGTGCTAAAGCTACAGTTTTACGTGGATCAATACAAGAAACATCCTCAATTAGCCTAGACCCTGCTGTAACAATAAAAGAATTGAAACCAGAAGAAGCTTATAAATACCTAGGTGTAAATGAGAGCGAAAACATTCACCATAAAAAAATGAAAGAAATAGTGCGTAAAGAGTACTATAGAAGGCTACGAATGATATTAAAAACTGAATTAAATTCACAGAATAGAGTTATGGCCATTAATAGCCTTGCAATCCCAGTTGTCCAATATAGCTTCAACATCTTAAACTGGACTCTAAACGACATCAGGCGAATGGATGCTAAAACAAGAAAGCTTCTTTCTAAGCATAGGATGCATCACCCAAAGGCTGATGTAGACCGTCTATACATACCCCGTAAAGAAGGTGGAAGGGGTCTTATTCAGCTGGAATTGTCATACAAGACAACAACTATTGGCTTACTAACATACATAGAAACAACAAAGGATTGGATGATACAATTAGTAAGGCAACATGAAGAAAGAAAGAAAAAAATATTCAATAATAAAAGAAGGCAGTAAATACAAACAAGATTTACAGTTAGTAGATTCTGTAGAAAAGCAAAACAGAAGCCAAGAACCAACTATTGCGGCAAAAAATATGAAAATGAAAGCCAAAGATAAAGCTCTTGAAAAGATGAAACAGCGCTGGCAAGACAAACCTCTGCATGGCCAATATCCAGAACGTGCCAATAAATCCAATGTTGATAAAGTTAAAACTCATGGATGGTTACGTGCATCTGGATTAAAGTCTGAAACTGAAGGCTTTATACTTGCAGCACAAGACCAAAGTCTTTTCACGAGAAACTTTCAGGCAAATATTATGCATAATAATATGGATCCAAAATGCAGGTTTTGTGATAAACACCAAGAAACAATAGACCACCTAATCTCAGGCTGTTCTGTGCTTGCCCCAAACGAATATAAAAATCGCCACGATAGAGTTGGGCAATATTTACATTGGGCAATGTGCAAACATTATGGAAAAGCTGTAAACAAACACTGGTATGAACATCATCCAGCACCGGTTACAGAAATAGAAGATGTAACCATTCTATGGGATTACACCATCTACACAGACAGAAAAATTGAAGCAAACAGGCCAGACATTATTGTTAAAAACCAGAAGGAGAAAACTTGTCTATTAATTGATATGGCTTGTCCAGCGGATTGTAACATAGCAATCAAGGAATTTGAAAAACTGTCAAAATATAAAGACCTGGAAATTGAAATAGAAAAAATGTGGAAATTGAAAACAAGAGTTGTGCCAGTGATAGTAGGTGCACTTGGAATGATAAAAAATGGAACAAAACAACACATTGAAAGAATCCCTGGAAACCCCAGCTTAAGAGATATACAAAAAATTGTCTTATTAAGTACAGCCCACACACTAAGGAAAACGTTATCTATGTAATGCTGGGGATGATAGGAAGGATAGAAAAACATGAAATGGAGTCATAACAACACGCCACTACCTGCCTTAGGTCTCCCCGCAGACTTGGTTGGTAGTGAGACCAATGCAGAAATCGAAATATGATGAAAAATGACATAATAATAATAATAATAATAAGCTAAATAATGAGCTGGAAGGTTTTCTGCAAACTGTAAAATGCTTCAGTGAAGACATTGGAATGATATTTAATTTGGACAAATGTGCTGAAGTCACAATTTTACGAGGATCGTTACAACAAACATCATCTATTAGTTTAGATCTGGTGTAACAATAAAAGATTTAGAACAAGAAAAAGCTTATAATTACCTAGGTGTAAATAAGAGTGAAAGAATTCATCATAAAAATGAAATAAATAGTGCGTAAAGAATACTTTAGAAGGGTACAACTAATATTAAAAACTGAATTGAATTCTCAGAACAGAATTATGGCCATTAATAACCTTGCCATCTCAGTTGTCCAATATAGTTTTAACATCTTGAACGGGATTCTAAATCACATCAGACAAATGGATTCTAAGACAAGAAAGCTTCTTTCCAAAGGCTGATGTAGACGTCTATACGTACCCCCTAAAAAGGTGGAAAAGGTCTTATTTAGCTAGAATTGTCATATAAGAGAACAACTATTGGCTTACTAACATACATGGAAACTACAAAGGATTGGATGATAAAATTAGTCAAACAACATGAAAACAGAAAGAAAAATATTCAATAATGAAAGAAGGTAGAAAATACAATCAAGATTTACATTTAGAAGATTCAGTAGAAAACCAAAACAGAAACCAAGAACCGACTATTGCAGCAAAAAATATGAAAAAGCAAGCCAAGGATAAAGCTCTTGAACATATAAAACAATGTTGGCAAAACAAACCTCTACATAACCAATATCCTGAACCCAAAATAGGTAAAGTTAATGCTCCTGCAACTCTTCTGGATGGTCTCCTTGTTTAGGTTGATGAATGCTGCCAAAATCCTTGTCTTCAGCTCATCTTAATGTTACAAGAAGCTTTGTTGGTCTTTCTCTCAACTACGCTCCACATATAACAATGAAAGGGGTTGCAGTCTGACGAGTTAGGTGGTCAGATGTAAGGGATGATGTAGTCGCAGGAATTGTCTGACAGCCTTGACTGGGTTCTTCTTCTTGGTGAATGGAGGTATAACGTCGCCATCACTAGTGATCACTCCAAACACCCCCGTAATCACTATTAGACTCATCCGACTTTCCCAATCCTCTGCAATGTCGTCAGATTGATACTCTGTGTATATATTTATCAGTTAAAGATCAAATATAGACCAGAATCCGACAAGATGATATAATAAAGAACAAAAAGAAAACGTATATAAATTTAACATGTTTTAATTTTATTAACGCTTCGTCAGAGATTGAGAGAAAACAAAGAAACAGAAACTCCGGTAGTTTTCGATTTTGTTTACGTCAGTTTTCATTGATCAGAAACATATTACGTTCATTAAAACCGAAGAGATCACTTGTTTAATTCCCATCCCTGCCCGCATAAACCTTTTGCATTGTAATCTAAAAGCCCGCGTCTTCTGCACCTGAAGAAATGATCTCTCTCCCCCCCCCCTCTCTCTCTCTCTCTCTCTCTCTCTCACTCTCTCTCTCTCCCTCACTCTCTCTCTCTCTCTCTACATCGAAACGATGTTGGATGTAATATTCATTTCATTACTGCCATTGAAAACTTAATAACAACATTATTGCCAACTATAAACGCACGAATAAAACATTAAATTACGACGCCATCTTTCTATGAATCCATTCGTAAAGGATCTTAACTTATATCTAAAGCAAAGAATACATACTTAAAAAGTCAATCATAAATTACAATGTTGTGACACCCCGCTACGCTGCGTTGACCTGATCGCACAAAGGTGAAGCCATTAGAACTCCCACTAGACTGACAGACATACACAATTACGAATGCACATTAATATCTGATGCACACTTCAACATACAAGAAGACTCACAAACTTACATATAGAATTATCCGAGAGTTGAATGAACGTGACACGTGACTGACCCATAAAAATTGAACCAAACAAAATCTCAAACTACCAGTGTTAGATTGATATACATTTCCTATCTATCTATCTATATATATATATATATATATACACACACACACATAGAAAAAAAACTTGGGAGGGGGTGTCATGTGGCATCATTCATTACAACGGACTGAACTCTTCCTACAACTACATATACTTCCCCTCACAAAAGGAGAGCAGATCAGAGGTCAGAGAGAGAGAGAGAGAATGCGAGATCCGCAGGAGATCAGCATAAGCAGATCAGCGGTGAGCGATAGGCAGAGATAGCCGAGACTGCTACCGTGTGTTTTGTGAACCTACAAAAACAGAGAAATTAAAAGAAAAATTAAAAGAAAAGTTCCCCGACGTATTTTCACCAGGATTTGGTAGATGTTAAAGATAGCAGCAAAAATAGAATTGAAAGATGGCGCACGACCATTAAAAAGAAGAGAAATGTTCCCTTCGCTTCAATAGAAAAGATTGATAAAGAACTGGATAGGCTTGTAGAAACAGGGATACTTACGAAAGTAGAATCCAATCTATGTTAAAAAAATTCGAGCGAAATTCGTGTTTGCGCGGAGTTTTCAACAGGGCTTAACAACGCAATAAAATATTACCACTACCCGTTTCCCAGCCCAGAGGAGGTGTTCACAAGACTAAACGGCGGTAAATACTTCTAAAAAAATGATCTAAGCTAAGCCTATTTACAGGTACCAGTGGATGATGAGACCTCTGATCTACTATGCATTAACACACACTAGGATTGTATAGATTTCAAAGGCTTGCTTTTGGAATTAAAGTAGCACCAGTGATTTTCCGACAAACGATGGATACAATGTTAGCTGGATTAGAATTCGCCATAGCATATCTAGATAACATTCTAATAAAGAGCGACAGCGTCGAACAACATGCGAAACATATTCAAGAAGTATTTATGCAAATCCAAAGCTATGAATTCAAAATTAAAGAACAAAAATGCGACTTTTTCCTAAAAGAAATTAAATACCTAGGGCACATTATAAACAACGATGGAAGAAGGCCGGATCCAGGAAGAGTGGCAGCAATAAAGGATATGCCGGCACCGAAAAATATTGCGAAACTTGAAAACTTGAAAGTTTCCTAGGATTGGTAAATTATTATTATGCATATTGGCAATGAATTTGCCAATATGCATAAATTGCGTGCTCCATTAAATGAATTACTCAAAAAAGAAAAAGAGTTGAGTTGGACAGCACAATGCCAAGAATCGTTTGAAAACAAGATTAAAATATTAACTTGTTTTTGACACCTATGATCCAAATTTAGAATTAATAATAGCGAGTGATGCGAGCTCGTATGGCATAGGTGCTAGTCTATTACACAAAATGCCAGACGGAAAGAAGAGGCCTATCGCACACTCTTCGAGAACACTATTACCAGCGGAAAAAAACTATTCACAAATTGAGAAAGGGGCACTAGGGATCATATCTGCTGTAATCAGATTTCACAGGTACATTTACTGAAGACATTTCACTCTGCAGACTGATCATAAACCGTTGTTGACAATCTTCGGTTCGAAGAAAGGCTTACCAATATATACAGCAAACAGGCTATTACGATGGGGAACCATATTACTTAATTACGACTTCAAATTGGAATACCTGCCTTCCAACAAGATTGGACACGCAGACGGGTTATCAAGATTAGTGCAAAAGAATAATGAACCATTGGAAGATTCAGTAATAGCTGCACTACAATCAAAAGGCAAAATGAGAACAGCACTGGGAAACACAGTACACGAGCTGCCAGTAACATTACTAGAAATTAGAAACCATGCAGAAAAGGACGATTTCATTAAAAGTACGAAGGAAAAAATAAAAGGAAGAGACAAAAGTCTCGCCGACAGTTTTTCGCTTTGCGACAACGTATTAATGTATAATGAGAGAGTTGTAATACCTAAAGGATTTTAATATGGGACTCTGGGAAAAGTCGTATGGACGGATTTTATTATTAAATTACAGTAGACAGCTACAGCAAGTTTTTCGCTACAAAAATCCAACAGCAGAAAACATTATTAACTGCCTACATGAACTGTTCGCAAGGTTCGGTGTAGTGGATTGTCTGGTAACAGACAACGGACTGCAATTCACGCCCACAGACTTCCAGAAGTTCTGTGAGATGTTCCAAGTGAACCACATAAAAACTCTATCGTATCACCCACGTTCGAATCGTCAAGATTCGTTGACATCCTAAAAAGAGCGTTAAAAAAGGCATAATGGATACCAACAGAGAAAGCAATGGAACAGCTTCTACGTGTTCATAGAATTACCCCAAATAACAACACACCATCAGGACTGTCACTGGCGGAGGTGATGTTTGCGAGAAAAATAAAATCTGTATTCGACAAATTACTGCCAAAGCAAAACAAAAAACAGCCAACGTGATTCGAACCAAAGATGACCGTCAGACCAGGAGAAAGAGTTTATTATAAAACGTTTAAAAGCAATAAATCCCACTGGGAAGCCGGTATAATAACTAATAGGATCGGAAATATGCTATACATGATTGAAGGACCAGAATACACACAGAAAGGCACATAAATCAAATAAGAAAAAGGCTGTTGGAGGATACCAACACGCCACCGCAAGAAGAAGAAACTATAGACACAATCTTTGATACATTCCAGTTACAAAGACTCCAAAGAGTGCCGGAAACTAGAAAATCTGGTAGGAAAAGGAAGTTCACCGAACCAGTGATGATAAATCATAAAAGAAAGAGATATTAAAGCTCCCTACATAGAAAAAAAACTTGGGAGGGGGTGTCATGTGGCATCATTCATTACAACGGATTGAACTCTTCCTACAACTACATATACTTCCCCTCACAAAAGGAGAGCAGATCAGAGGTCAGAGAGAGAGAGAGAGAGAATGAGAGATCCGCAGGAGATCAGCATAAGCAGATCAGCGGTGAGCGATAGGCAGAGATAGCCGAGACTGCTACCGTACGACAATTGCGACTCCCAATTCTAGTATTACTTCCTAACCCGTATTTATTCGTTCTACTAACAGAGTTCCAAGTATTTGTAGTTTGCTGTGTTTAATATATATATATATATATATATATATATATATCGTTATTTCCTACTTTGATTGTTGTTATATTTTTTTCTTGTTGGACTCTTAACCGGGTCCACGATACACACACACACACACACACACACACACACACATATATATATATATATATATATATATATATATATATATATATATATATAAATTATACCCAGTGAGCCCACAAACCTACCAAGGTTTCACCTAAGCGGATCGTCAGGGAAAGCTGGCTAACCGGGAAAGAACCAAACGGCGGGATAAAGGAAACTAAATAACCCACGTGACCAAAAAGGAAGACACCAAACACATATAGGGTAGAACTTTTATTAAGAAAACGAATTTTGTGTAAACCATAATGATTTAAAAGATTAATAATTGCGAAGACGAAAACATAAAACAACCAACGAAAGAAAATAAGCAAATAGGCAAACGCACCAAACATACCTAATGTCAAAAGCCAAGTGTTTCTATGTCTACACTTATTTAGTATTTCCGTTTTAGAATTCAATAAATTATAGGTGTGTTCATACGACGCTGTTGCAAGTTTTTCCTCAACACACAACCTACAAAATTTCTGGCCAGCTTTATACTTACTGTATCTCTTTAATATTTCCGATTTTAAAATCGGGTCAAAATTTAGCTCTTGTTTAATGGACCACACATAAGTTGAAAGAGAAGTGCTATGTTTATATTTTTCATTAATAAAGCTACTATAGTGGTTATAGTATCTTTTTTAAAAACTATATAGGGTAGCACCTAAGTATATTTTGGGTTCAGTATCTTCAGCGTTTTTATAAATTTTAACATGGTAAACAACACAATCTTGCTGGCATTTACCCTACAACGGACAGTTACTCTTAATTCTACAATTACAACTAGTTATACTTGTACGCGTTTTATCCGTAACCTTTTTCTTGTTCAATCCACTAATAATTTTTTCCATGTTTGACTGAGTTTTATGTTATTTTTGTTAAATATTTTATACAACTCATTTTCCTTGCCGAAATTTTGCTTTAATAAATTGAAAAATATTTTCCCGATTTTGGTTTTTACAGCTAAATTGAATGGTTGATTAAACCATAGGGTATTCCTACTTCTGTTTTTAGGTTTGCCTCTCTTAATATCCGTATATACCAGTCTATCTATATGACCATTTTTAATTAGGGCATCCTGGTACACTTTTTTATGGTTATTAAAGATATCTCTGTTAGACGATGTGTTCATGTGCTTAGCTCTTTCTTTTTTGTAACCATTTTTCCTTCCACGTAAATCCGCAGAGGGTTTTTCGACACGAGTATAGTTATTAGTTTGTCATTATATATATATATATATTGTAATTTTGTTATTACAAGGATTTATAAAAGCATTATATCACTACACAATTTTTTCTTGTTTCAGAACAATACTGTTTTTTCAGGTGGTATTTTAATTAAACGGTGAAAATGATTTATTTAGAAAATATAAGATGAATTCATGGTTATTTAGAAAATTAAGGTGTGGTAGTTTGAGAATATGCTTATAGGTGTGTCAATATTGTTTAACCAAAAATGAAAATTAGGTTAAAGTTTTGGGTCGAGAAAGAAAACATAGTAGCCTGATGTCAAGGTATGACACATTTGAATTTCGTCTGGTTAAGTTATATAGTGGGACCAGACATTATTTAAATGGGTAGACAATAATTTTTAACTGCAGGTTGGGTTTTAGGGGTTTAATTTAATTTGATTTCATACTACCTAATGAGTTAAAGGGGCTGGAATGTTTAGGTTAGAATTAGAACTAAATAATTATGGTATACTAGGATAGATTTTATAGAAAACCAAATAAGTATCGTATCGCTCATTTATTTTAGTAAAATAATTTTTAATTTTCAAGTTATATTAGAGCCTAAGTTATAAATGAACAATTGTTATTAATTAAATTTTAGAGAAAAATATTTTCGATGTTTACATAAAACTGCCAATTCATCCCTACGATTCAGTAGTAATTTATTTTTAGGGGGCCTTATAATCAGCAGCTTTTCAGTCAGCCACAGAGGGCAGATGTCATAGAAAGACTTACAGATTCTTATATATATATATATATATATATATATATATATATATATAGAGAGAGAGAGAGAGAGAGAGAGAGAGAGAGAGAAAGATGGGTAGGGAGTGAGAGAAACTCAAGTTTCATCAATTTATTAATCAATAGCGAAAATTAACTGAGTGGTGATTTTTTAATCAAAAGAAAAGCACTATTTTTTTCCCTTTGGATGAGAAAACCGGAAAAGAAGCTTGAAGGATTATTTGAACCTCCCGGTGTACAACTTAGAAGATTCTTATCTGCAGCCAATCGATTTAATCTCTTCCAAATCTAAACAGCTGTGCGTGTCGTAAATTGATCGATATGACCAAAAGGCAACAATCACATTTTTACAATATCCATTACGAATGTATAATCTCCCTTGATGGACTTTACTTGTTTAAATGAGATTTACATGTTTTTGAGAGTTATTTTTTTAAATTCATTTCCACTCATAACTTAAAACTAAGAGAAGCGTAGGCATATACGTAAGAATCTTGTGCTTCATGATGTTAATTTATTAATTATTTATATATTACAATTTCGTTAGTTATATAACCTTTGGTTTTTAGAAGCACATCAACTCATTATGGGTCATTTAATATCGAAATTATTATTTTTTGGATGCATTAGAAATTTATTTTGCAATAATCTATTACTGGTAATATTTCTTCTTTTGCACGGATATTATTTTAATGAATTGAGGATGATTTTTAAATTGTATTGAGGGCAATTTTTTTTACAGAAATGAATGCGTTGAAATTATCTAAATTACGTTCCGGCCTTCTTCCTGTGCTAGGAACTTAGAACCGAAACCTTTATTACGATCACTGGGCTATATCATTCTCATTCATTCTCATTCATTCTCATTCATAATTATTTAACTAAAGATTAATAACCCGCACAATACTTAATTGTTTTTCATAAATCTGATTTCCCTTAATATACCATAATTGCATAATTAAAATTTTAACTTAAACAATTTAGCCCCTTTAACAAATTTTGTAGCATAAAAAATTAATTTCTCTAAAATCATAAAATCTGACCTGTTGTCAGAAACCACTGTCCACACATTTGAACAATATATGATCTTAATGTGTATCTTCCCCAGACAGATAAAAAGTGTCAATTTATCAGACATAATCCAACAATTTATCTTCTTACGACCTAAATGTTTAACTTTATAGCTTAACTTAA
The DNA here is from genome assembly GCA_037127315.1 of Ascarosepion bandense. Taxonomy (NCBI): domain Eukaryota; kingdom Metazoa; phylum Mollusca; class Cephalopoda; order Sepiida; family Sepiidae; genus Ascarosepion; species Ascarosepion bandense. Next base: position 3,269,050 of record JBBBDQ010000952.1, read on the forward strand.
TTCTCACTTTTGATTCAGTAATACGGACACACCCAGAATCAAATTCTTTAACTTACACCAACAACTTCTCCCTAACTTTCTCAATAACCATAAATTTATTTTATATTTTCCAAAATATCGCATTTTTATCAGTTGGTTTTAAAATATCACCTGAAGAAGAACAATAATGTTCTCAAGCATGACATTTTTGTGTAGTGATATAATGCTTTTATAAATAATTGTAATAACAAAATTACAATACTAAGCACTCCTCTGTAATGATCACTTTTTAAAGAAGTAAATGCAATGAACACTAGGTTTTTAATCTATCTGTTGTTTCACTTCCTTATAATATATATATATATATATATATATATATATATATATATATATAGTGAGAGAGAGAGAGAGAGAGAGAGAGAGAGAGAAAGAGACAGACAGACAGACAGACAGACAGAGAGTTAGTACAAATATTGACTATTATAATCCCATTCCTTGATGTATTCATTGATTCTAGCACATATAGATTTACTACTTCTCTATATAGGAAACCAACTACCATAAACTCGTGTCTTCTTAATTATAATAGTGAATGCCCCCAACGATATAAGTTAGCTGTTATAAAAAAACTTAATTCAACGCACACAAATGATATCTTCTTCCAAATCTATATTTTATAAAGAATTACACAACATTAAGCAAACACTTGTCAATAATGGATTTCCTAACTCCGTTATTGATCAACAAATTAAAATGTATCTCAACAAAGTTAACAATAGCTCTAACAATATTGATAATATTAATAATAATGGTGCACATCAAAATGAACATAACACTATTAACTTATACTATTGCAACCAAATACATAATAATTACAAACAAGATGAAAAAACTCTCAAAAACATAATACATAGAAATGTTAAACCAGTGGATAGTAATAATCAAATTAAACTCATTATATATTATGAAAAAATTCAAAACAATTCACCTCATAGTCTCTAATAACCCTACAAGCACTAAACTAAATTTTCTTCAAAAAACAAATGTAGTGTACCAATTTACATGCCCGTTCAGAGATTGTATCTCTGGTACTAATAATAAACCCATTACATATATTGGTTTTACTACAACCACGCTCTCCCGTAGACTTACATGTCACCTTTCTGATCAGAGTACAATTAAACAACATTTCCCAGAAAAACATAAACATGTAGGTAATATCAGACAGATTTTAGTCAATAATACAATAATCCTAACTCATGCACACAATAAAAATAACCTTCAGATATTGGAGGCCATGTACATTAAATCCAAACAACCCACAGTTAATAAAATCACTTTTAAATCTGGTCATAACATATTACCTTGCATTTGAATACATGGTTCTCTTGCCATTTTGCGCTATCACACGGTGTGACGTCATAGAACCACATTGTAAATTTGCGAACTGCGTTTCATATTTTTGGTAACTATTGCCGTTGCCTAGCGGAGTTTTATGTCAACACAAAATAAAATCATCGGTGATGGTGGATGTTATTGTGTTACCGTCTTGGTGACCTCTCTGAAGATGGCTCATGTGAGCCGACAGCTTAGAAACAAATTAATAAAAAAAATATCCAAATGTTGGAGAAATTTTTGTCTTTATTTTCAACTGAAATTAAAGCCAAAATACGACGTTTAGAACGGCTCATGATTAAACATAATAGACATTCATTGTCTCTTATATTTAACAGTATATGTTTAGAAAATTATTTGCTGCCTCGATACACTAAATATATATACATATATATATATACATATTATAATGCCCTATCAACAGTAGAATGGACTCCTCTTCCTTCAATAAATACTAACCTGTGTGACTTCCGGGTAAGCAGTCGTGAGGCAGTCGTAAGGTAGTCGTGAGGCAGTCATAAAGCAGTGTAACTTTGACAGTTCGGGCGCATATTTCTATCTACTGACTACTAACACTCTTATTTTCTATATATGTCCTGGTGTTCAAATACATTAGTTCAACCTATCTTGTTGTTTCCGTGTCTTTCTTCCTGACCTTAGCAGACCACAACAATATATAAAATAGTAAATATCCTATATTTACTAGTATGGCATTTACTTATGTATATAAATTAGTAAATGTCAAAACTAAAAAAGTTAAAAAATTGTGGAGCGCTCCACTCTGTTATGAATTTATTCAGACAGTGGAATCTTTTTGTTAAATAAAAGAGAAATCCTCTGACACGCTCCAAATAACAACGAGTCAACGCCACCGCAGTCACAGTTGCATACAGATTCGTACTTCCCTTTGCATAATCGGTGTAAAAATAATAAAAAATACATTATAGATATTACATCTCCAATAGTAACAAGAACAATAACACAATTCAAACTTTAAAGTCACCATAACAAAGAATATTTAATCATTATTGATTTTTCAGGTATCACAATACAATGCGCGAAAGTGACTCCAATTATATTTAGCAATATTAGTTGGTTGTTTTTCTGTGTTGTCAAATCAATACTTTCACTTGAATGGATCACTATCTTCGGGCAGAGTGCGTCTCAGCTTTGTCTCTATCCTAGGACAGATACGCAGCTGGAAACAAGCAAAATACTGAGAGACACCTTGTCCCGAAGAACAATTACCCACTCATTGCAGTAATTCATACCGATGCCAGCACAACCGACGTTTGCAGAAGCTGGGCAATTTTTCTCCCTGGCCCGGGCGTATGCGTTCCTGTTCCCCACATTAATCTCGACCTTGTGTCACATCAAGTCTCATTTGGGAGACATGGTAAATAATGATTTTTATATGAATGCGATGCATGGAGCAAAGCTTATTTCAAAAATATCCTAACTGTCTTCTGTAGACAACCCTTTTCTAAGATCAATAGTTAAGAGCAACACGTAGCAAAAGCTGTAGGTCTTAGCGAGGACCATCCTTCTTCGAATCTTTGGGACTGACGCTACGGAATCGCAAACAAAGAACTGTACTAAATAACAGAAACCACAGAACTTGGATAAAAGCTTGTCTCGCAAGATCAATTACGACTGACTAGTGAGTTTTATCCTCAATGAGTGCCCCACGCTTTCGGCCTTGTGCCACATCTAAGCTACGTTTAAGAAATCACCTTGAGGTCTTACAACTATAATAGATAGCACGTTTAACTCGAAGAGAAAATAATGACATAATTAAGATATTGACTTCCTACACTACTTTAAACAAAATGCTCGGAAGGAAATTCCCATCAATAATAGAAAAAGCAATAATAGTAAGTGAATTTGTGAAACCTATTTTTCTGAAAATTATCTTTGAGAGAAAGATTTTATAAATTTCAAACGAAGGTAGCACTGGCTGCTCGGTCAACGAAACAGCTTATATTATCATTAACATTTCATTCTTACTTTCTAATCTATTCTACACACACACACACACACACACACACACACACACACACACACACACACACACATATATATATATATATATATATATATATATATATATATATATATATTAAAAAAGGATTAATTCAAAGATGTTGAATAGCCATTTCGATATGAAGATCCCCACGGGGGACGACACATCACCTCAGCAACAGAAAAAACCTTTCAGAAACTGGAGAAAAATTAGTCTACTTTCCATGGAACATGAAGATTTTTTTAATATATATATTAATCTTGTTATTACAATGGTTTATAAAAGCATAATATCACTACGCAAAAATCTTCATGTTCCAGAACAAAACTGTTCCTCTTCAGGTGATATATTAAAATAAATGGTGAAACGATTTATTTTGAAAATATAAGATTAATTCATAGTTATTTAGAAAATAATTTTCTTTAACATTTAATTAATTACAATGTTTCATTTATAACTTATACTCTAACATTAAATGAAATAAAATGAAAATTATTTTAATAAAATAAATGATCCACACAATACTTAATAGTTGCTCTTAAGACAATATAACTAAGTGCACTTATAATTATTTAATCTTAAATCTGACCTAAATATTCTATCCCCTTTACTCATAGATAGTAAAAATCCTAAACCCCAACCTCCTGTTAAAAATTATTGTCTACCCATTTAAAAACCTAGGGTCCCACTATGCATCTTACCCAGACAAAATTTAAAAGTGACAAGTCTAGATCATAGCCACCCTGCACCCTTTCATAACCTAAATATTAAATCTCCATGGTTACACAATTCTCAATTTTGATTGAACAATATTGACACACCTAATGCATTTCCTCCAACCACCACGCCCTAAATAACCATGAATTCATCTTATATATTTTCAATATATTTTTCAATATAAATCATTTTTAACATTTCTTTTAACATATCACCTGAAGAGGAACAGTTTTGTTCTGGAACATGAAAATTTTTGTGTAGTGACATTATGCATTTATAAACCATTGTAATAACAAGATTACAATATTAAGCTCTACTCTGTATCGAGCACTCTTTCTAAAAGTAAATGTTTGAACAGTGGGTTTTTAATCTACGTGTTCTTTCACTTTTTTATAATATATATAGATTGTCATCTTAAGCTATATAAACAAACCATATAAACAATCCTAACTTAACAAAAAAGCGACTTAATGACCACATGCTGCCATAGAACAAAAATACTTGGTTAAATTCTTAAATACCGATTGATATAGATTCCGCTATACGTTTGCTTCTTTCATTCTCTCTTCCTTACCCACTTTCTTTCTTTCTTTCTTTCTTTTACAAGCAAATATTCCTATTAATAATTACGCCCCTTTAATTTTTGCTCCCTGCATTCTAATATTTTTTTATTTTTTAACTTTTATTTATAATTTTATTTCAATTTTTAATTTAATTCAATTTTTAATTTTATCATTTATTTCAATTTTATATTTTTTTTCAATTTTTAATTTTATAATTTAATTTTTAACTTTAAGTTTATATTTACATGTAATCTTACATGTAAGTTTATATTCACATGTAATCTTAGAATATTTCAAATTTTAGATTTTATAAATCACGCCCCTTTGTTATCTTCTCCCTACATTTTAATATTTTAATATTATTTATTTTTTAATTTTAGATTTAAATTTTAAATTTTTATCTAGATGTAATCTTAGAATGTTTAAATTTTTAATCTTGTTATTAAAAAACAAGTAACTTTATAAATTCAATTCCCATGAACATTCAGATTTATTAAAGTTTGAAAAATGCGCTTAATGATTGCACAATGTATGAAACTCCGAAATGAAAAATGCTATCGACGTAGGACAATGATGTATATTTATTAATATATATATATAAAATAGTTCTGTTCATACAACATTGGGCACTGCTTTATTAACATTTGAATAATAATACTGTACATATATATACGCTCATAAGTATATTTATTAAATCCTATTACTATATATATATATATATATATATATATGCTACCTTCATTTCAAACTTTCGGTATCTTCAGGCGTTTTATATCAAAACGTATATATATATATATATATATATATATATATATAAATTAGTTCTTGGACATAATTAAATTAGATCAGTACACAGTTGTATTAAAAAGTGTTCAATATATTTATATTGTAGAGCTTTTGAATATTTCTCATTTAGAAATGAGCTATTTCTGCAACATAGGTTTTAACTTTACGATGTCTTCAGGTAATACAAAATAACTGATTTTACTGTTTTCAAACGCTCGAACAGGAATTTTTACAAACGCGCGACCGGAAATTTTCAAACAAGCGAAAGATTTTCATAATTAAGAAGGGTTTATTTTACGATCTTAGAACACATTCATCCATGTTTTTATGATGCTATTAAGTCTTTATGAGTATGATTACATTTGGACATAATTTCCCATCTTTCATTTATTAGTTATTTCTTTCAGGAAACAACATAATAGCTAATTTTTCCTTCTGGCACAATCTGCATACGTTGCCATCATTGTATGGTTTGGTTATTTTCACTATGCTCCAAGTTATATCAGGGTCTTTTTCAATTTTTAATTTTAATTTCCACACGTAGCTAGCCAGTTTGGAAGAATATTTGAAGTTTTCCAGTTTAATTGATTTATTATTATTAGTAGTAGTAGCAGTAGTACATTTATTATTATTATTATTATTATTATTATTATTATTATTAGTAGTAGTAGTAGTAGTAGTAGTCGTAGTATGTTGTCATTTTTCATCATATTTCGATTTCTCCCATGGTCGCACAACCAACCAAGTCTGCGGGAAGACCTAAGGCAGGTCGTGGTGTGTTGTTTTGGCTCCATTTCATGTTTTTTCTATCTCCCCTAACATCCCTAGCGTTACATAGACAAATTTTTCCTTAATGTGTGGGCTGTACTTAACAAGACATTTTTTTGCATATCTCTTGAGCTGGGGTTTCCAGGGATTCTTTCAATGTTTTATTTTGTTCCATTTTTTATCATTCCAAGTGCACCTACTATCACTGGCACGATTCATGTTTTCAATTTCCACATTTTTTCTATTTCAATTTCCAGGTCTTTATATTTTGACAGTTTTTCGAATTCCTTGGTTGCTATGTTACAATCTGCTGGACTAGCCATATTAATTATTAGGCAAGTTTTTTCTTTCTGGTTTTTAACAATAATGTCCGGCTTATTTGCTCCAATTTTTCTGTCTGTGTAGATGGTGCAATCCCATAGAATGGTGACATCTTCTATTTCTGTAACCTGTGCTTTTCATACCAGTGTTTGTTTATATATTTTCCACAGTGTCTGCACATTGTCCAATTTAAATGTTGCCCCACTCTATCGTGACGATTTTTATATTCATTTGGGGACAAGTACAGAACAGCCTGAGATTAGATGGTCTATTGTTTTTTTGGTATTTATCACAGAACCTGCATTTTGGATCCACATTATTAAGTATAATATTTGCTTGAAAGTTCTTAGTGAAAAGACTTTAGTCTTGCGCTGCAAGAATAAAGCCTTCAGTTTCAGACTTTAATCCAGATGCACGTAAACATCGATGAGTATTAACTTTATCAACATTGGATTTATTAGCACGTACTGGATATTGGCCATGCAGAGGTTTGTCTTGCCAGCGTTGTTTCACTCTTCAAGAGCTTTATCCTTGGCTTTCAGTTTCATATTTTTTGCCGCAATAGTTGATTTTTGTTTTTGTTTTGCTTTTCTACAGAATCTATTAACTGTAAATCTTGTTTGTATTTACTGCCTTCTTTTATTACTGAATATTTTTTCTTTCTGTTTTCATGTTGTTTGACTAATTGTTTCATCCAGTCCTTTGTTGTTTCTATGTATGTTAGTAAGCCAATAGTTGTTGTCTTGTATGATAATTATAGCTTAATAAGACTTCTTCCACCTTCGTTACGGTATATGTATAGACGGTCTACATCAGCCTTTGGATGATGCATCTTATGCTTAGAAGGAAGCTTACTTGTCTTAGAATCCATTCGTCTGATGTCGTTTAGAGTCTAGTTTAAGATGTTGAAACTATATTGAACAACTAGGATGGCAAGGCTATTAATGGCCATAATTCTGTTCTGAGAATTCAATTCACTTTTTAATATTATTCGTAGCCTTCTATAGTACTCTTTACGCACTATTTCTTTCATTTCTATGGCAAAACTTTTCACTTTCCTTTACACCTAGGTATTTATAAGCTTCTTCTGGCTCTAAATATTTTATTGTTACAGCAGGGTCTACGCTAATCGAGGATGTTTATTGTAGCGATCCATGTAAAAATGTAGCTTTAGCATATTTATTCAAATCGTATTATTATTATTATTATTATTATTATTATTATTATTATTATTATTATTATTATTATCTAAAACCATAACATCTAATACACAAAAAATTATAATTATAACAGAAACAATAGAAAAAGGAAAATCATTTCGTATACACTTCCATTTAACCAAACGTTTAGAACTAAATTACAGTAGAGTTCTTCAGTTTAATTAAGAAACTGTAATAATCCTCTAAGTAACATTTTTAATAAAATTTAGGTTCCAGTAGTACAATTAATCTAGAAAAACTTACTAGAAGTGATAATAATAAAATCTTAAATCAACACGTAAACCTAAGTAACAATAATTATTCCAAAATTGAAAATTAATTATAATATATAATAATACAAATTTATGTAATTGTCGAAATCCTAACAACTGCCCATTAGAAAATGAGGTATGTGACACATTCTGTTGTTTCCCAGTGTTCGATATTATCTAATGAAAACTCAAATATTATAAAAGCTTACATTGGTTCTACTAAGAATACTTATAAATAGAGATGGTATATGTATTTAATTTGCTTTAAGCATAAAACGTACCGAAACCATACATTCCTTTGTGTGTATTTTTGGCAGTTAAATGAAACCAATAAAACCCTTGAGGTCAAATGGAAAATTCTGAAAAAAAATAAGAATCTGTTAATCATTCTGTGACATTTGCCCTCTATGCCGGAATGAAAAGCTTCATATTATAAAGTTTCCTATAAATAAAGTACTACCAAACCATAGAAATGAATTAACAGTATTATGTAAACATCCTAAATATTGCAATTTGAATCTTGATTAATTATAATGTACATTTATAACTGATGCTCTAAACATTATTTTATTAAAAATTAATAACCTATACAATACTTATTTGTTTTTCATGACTCCATTATACCTTAGTATACTATAGTTGCTTAATTAAAATTTAACTTAACCAATTAGCCTATTTAACAAATTCTGCAGTGTAATTTCTCTAAAAACCTAAAATCTGACATGTTGTCTAAAACCACTTTCTACACATCTGAATAATATGACTTCTTAATATATATCTTTCGCAGACAGATAAAAAGTGTCATTTTATAATGATATAATTCAACAGCTCACTTCCATACGACTTAAATGGTCAACTTTATAGTTCAACTTGATTCTCACATTTGAATCAGTAATATAGACACACCAATAATCATCATATTCAACTTCTTCCAACCACCCTGCCTTAACACTCTCAATAACCATGAATTCATTTTTTATTTCTAAAATAAATCATTTTCACAATTTGTTTTATAATATCATCTGAAGAACAACAATAATGTTCTGAATCTTTACCTCTTTAAGTTTGGGATCAACTGTTTTCTATGTTTTAAGCCATATTACTCTTCTTATTCTATTTTTAGGTTTATTTATTCTGTTATCCTTGGAGGATTCTATGTAGCAGAATTCTTTTTTATGATGCATGTAATTTGAAGTATGCCACTTTATTTAGAGTGAAAAAGTGGATACATGTCCACGAGAACTGTTCTTGTATATACATGTATAAGTTTTTATAAGTGAGTACATGGATGGAGAAAGGCGAGAGTGCGCAGAGATAAGGCATTTATTTGTATACGTAGAAAAAATATGTGTATGTATATGCATATATGTATATACAGTCAGGAGTGTGTATATGTAGACACATATGTATATGTATGTGTGGGTATGTCTGTAAATATGTAAGTATATGTGAGGTTTATTAGTATACTTGCGTAAATATGTGTTAGTATTATTAATACGTGTATATATCCGGTCTTCATAAATATGTATGTGAGTGCGTGAGCACAATAGTTACATGTGGATATGGATGGATTTGTATATGTGTGTATCGGTAGATGTACGCATAGACACAATTGTATGTACATACATATAGGTACAGACTTATGTATATCGGGATATACGTATGTATGCGGAATGTGTGTGTGTGTGAGTATGTACATATATGCATATTCTCTGAGTATATGTGAATTTTGTTAGTATGCTTGCGTAAATATGTGTTAGTATTATTTATACGCGTGGAAGTCCGTTCCTCATAAATATGTATGTGAGTGTGCGAACACAATATATATGTGGATATGGATGGATGTGTGTATGCGTGTATATGTAGGTGTACGTACAGACGCATTTGTAAGTATGTACATGTAAGTATGGACATATGTGTATGTGGATATAAGTGTGTATGCGTAAGCGTTATATGTGTATACGAATTCATGTGTAACGGTTTTAAAACCAAATGAACTTTGCTCGCCTGGTCTGATTCTTAACCGCGATAAGGCCCAAATCTCTGTTCTGTATCATGTTACTTGAATTGTGTGTCTTTTTTAAAGAAATGTTTATTCCGAGAAAATATTTGTACCGAATGAAACGCATATAGTATGGTCTGATGAAATGAGCTAATTTGGTTCATAGAAATTAATTATAATTTATACCCACTCTAAATGATGTGTTGAGTTTTTCTTTATATATATATATATATATATATATATATATATATATATATATATATATATATATAGATAGATAGATGTGTGTGTGTGTGTGTGTGTGCAAAAAAGGATCAAGTTTAAGTCATTTTATTCAACTTTACGTCTGTCCGCCACAAATATTGAAGTCGTAATATCACTAGGAAAGCATTAAAAGCACATAAAATCATGTTGCTGTACAATAAATAAGAATAAAAAGTATACAAAATCATATTAAAAAACGTGTATTTACAGTAAATGTTAATATAATTATCATAAATCGAAACATGAAAACATCTGTGACTCTGTGTTCTTTTATTTAGCTGTCAATAAAAGCTCAATATTGACATTTTCCACGATAGTTCTAATAGCTACCGTTGTATGTACCTATGTAAATAAACAAATTGAATGTAAATACTAGTAAATTTAACAAATTAGTTTATTTTCTATGATCGAAAAATAATTTTAATAACTGTATTTATTCTTTAATATCACGAAATCACTTTATCTTATAATGCCTGAGAGCAAGTCACATTCACAGGAGTCCGCGATGTACTGTAAAGATCGCCAAATTGTAAACATCTGCATTTACAAGTATGTATATTCGTAAATTTGAATAAATGTTTTTGTACAACATTAAAAACTAAAATTTATTTGTTTATAAGCTTAAAATAGATTCTTATTGACCATATATTATTAAAAATGCATTTATAAATAAAATGCACAGCTAGGAATGGTTATTTGTGATTTAGCCCCGTGACAAGTAAATTCGGAGACAAATAAATTCAACTTACGTGGGTTTCGACTAAAGTCGCCTCTTCCGGAGCGAATTGCTGACGTATGCTGAGGTATACCTGGATAAGAATACAACTATAAGAACATTTGCAAAACTGAAACTCAAGCACCAAAATGTAGTTTTTATGCTCTTACCATTGGACTATACCCGCAGTGTAAGCTTTTAAATAAAACACTGGCTTCGCCTTTTCAAGATATTGAAACAACTTTATCTCCGACGCCGGTAAAAGAAAAAAAATCAGACATGATAAAATTACAAAACGGATTAGAACATTTTTTTTTCATTTTATTTCCTTTAACTTTTCTTTCATCGCTTTTTCAGTTGGAAAGAGAGTCTTCTTTAACTCGTCTTACGCAACATCCGGGTTTCTTGTGACGTTTAACTTCCACTCCATTTAGTCTCTCGCTCTAAAAACGCCTGAATGAAAAGGACGCACTGTTATCACGTTTTCAGGTGGAGTTGCCATTCTACACATCTTTTTCTTCTCTACTCGCGTTCTTTACGTAGTTTGCACAATTTTATTTATTTTGCACAAATCTTATCAATTTTCTCTCTATTCAGCTTTCACGCACGCTTACTTCTTATATTCATCGTCTGAAATTTTTCCAATCTTCTTCTTCTTCTTCTTCTTCTTCTTCTTCTTCATCTTCTTCTTCTTCTTCTTCTTCTTCATCTTCTTCTTCTTCTTCTTCACAAAATTAGTGACATTTCGAAATGATTCCTCACGGACTCTTATTCTAAGCTAGCCTATGCGCATTCAGCACAATAATTTGATTCTTCTATAAGTATAGAAAGAAAGTACAAACGATCTTTTTAGAAAAGTAGGTGAAAAAATGACACATTTGATGACGATTCCATACTTGCTAATTGCATTGATACCCATTCAGAAGAGATGAAGGACTTCCTAGAATTCACTGAAAAAACAGCATAGCATGATGAAAAAAGTTTTATTGTCAAAATATGTGTATTAAGAGGAAAGACGTACTAAATAAATGTATTGCCAAATAAATGTGGAAAACTGTGCAACATGTCTCATCTTTTCACCTTAGTAATTTTATTTCTTTGAATTAAAGTAGCATTTTTTATATTGAAATTATGGTCGGACTAATTACGATGATCTACTAATGAATTGAGCTGTTTTGTAATAAATCTCTTTTGTGTTCTTATAATTTTTTTTTAATTCCTTGAGGTTTCTCCTTTGTATTCTTTGTGGCAGTCTGTTGTGGATCCCGGAAATGGGAACCGCACAAATAAAGGAACAACAACCAGAAATTGAGACAGAAAAATATGTATATTAACATAAGGATACAAACTTGAACGAAGGTTAGTAGTCCAGGAATACGAGTTATTAAGAAGTATATATACAAGTCTCTAAAGTGAAGCAGTTGTATATTTAGTATGTTCACGTCGGAAGCTGACGGGTGCTGCGTAATAATCTTCTGGATGAGTGGAGCACAGAGCTACTATGAACTAGTGGCGCTGTATTCTCCGTGAGACCTCGTTATCTTCCGTCTCGCTTCTATAACAGGAGTATATGTATACTCTAGACGAGTCCATCTTTGTGAAAAGGGGAGACTCCATAACACAATCATTTCAGGTGATAGAGTTTTATAACGTTATTCTGAAGGGAACTATTAGCGAATTACAATATTTCGGTATATTCGTGTAAAGTCAACGTATTAAACGATTCGTTCAAATGATACACAATACTGCTCTCGGGATAATTCGCTCGAGTGATTCACTTACAAACTATCTATTCAACCACGCACAACATCTACTCTGTCCCCAAAAGGGCGTATGTGACACAAGGTCATTCAAAGTGTGAAATCCGAGCTCTTAAGCTCGGGCAAAAATTTATTGTCTATTTTTCACTAAAGGAGACTCTACCCTTCGGCGGAGCTTGGTCTGGGTTCCTCGCTATCCAAAAGCGGAAAGTCCGACAATGAACATTCTGGGTAATGCAGAACATATTCAAACTTTTGTGAGTGCTTTATATACTAAACTAGCAGTATAGCCCGGCGTTGCTTGGGTGTAATGAAAGCTTTAAAACTAATCCATGGTTCTGGAGCTCAGACTCAGCCTAAAAAATATTTGTGTGAAGTTTGGTGAGAATCGGATAAAAATTGTGGATTTGTATAGAGGACATACAGACAAATAAACAGACACACACAGACACACAAACATCTTGCCTATTATATATATATTATCGATTTTCTGCACTATTGTAAGAACTGCAACCTTGAAACTTCTGAATATCGTTTCTTATGTCTTTGGCTATGATTATATCAAATTTGATTAAAATCGGACCACTCTCTCTATAACCCGATTTTTTCGATTATCGATTTTCGATATTTATCGGAGGTACCTCGACACAAAATCTAGCTAAGAACACTCGCAAACGCTTATAGTACAACTGTGTAAATTTTGAAGAAAATCGGTTCAGCCGTTTCGGAGTCTATAGGTAACGGATACACACACACACACACACACACACACACACACACACACACAAAAAAAAAAATTCCATTTATAAATAAGTTTAGATTAGATATTTACGCTCAATGATCCCAGTAGCACAGTTCATTCAACGGTTATATTTCTTGCTTTGAGACCAATGTTCGACCACACGTGTCAATATCGACACTTGCTTCATACATAACATAGAGTTAATTCCTTTTTCCAACCTTTATGTTGCTATTTTGTTTTGTATTAATTCTCTTATTGTTTTAGAAGTTGTTGTATCAGATTCCATGTCAAGATTAGATAAATTATTTTTCAATTGCAGTTGTGACAAGAGTTCGTAGTCAGAGTAATGTATCTCGTTTCGTTTGATTTGCTTGAATGGTTCATTCTGTTATTTTGAAAAATTTGATGAGTCTTTTGTTTCGCATTCAATATGAAATAATTACAGTATTGGAAGAGTTAAAAAATATTTTCAATGTATTTCTCCTTATCACATAAATATTGAGTTCGATACAATCTGATTTTATTTTGTTGTCATGATGGGAATAGAAATTTGCGAGACCATTTTTGTTATCTAGACACTAAGTTCTCGGCCATTATTAATATGGTTTGATATGATATCGGGGAAAGGTAATATATTGTTTCTGTTTCATAAGTAAATTCTATCATATGTTCGACTTTGTTTTAGTCTAACTACAGAATCATGTGATGTTTTTACGCGGATATATGGTGAAATTAAATAATATAAAATATATTTTAAGTTTTAGTGTGTACACTTGTAGATAAGTTGTATTTTATTTTCAAATAAAAACATGTATGCAAGTGTTAAAATATTAGAAAACGTGTTGTCTGCTAGTTTAATTTTTTATCGCTGAGGTTTATTATCGTCTGTTTTAGTGAGGTTTTTTATATATAATTTTGTTGTTGTGGTTGTTGTTTTTTGCAGCGACCAGAGGCCTTGGTCATTCCCCATAGTCAGAAAGGAGAGTGACGTCATCATCCCTTTCTTCCTCAACTCAAGAAGGTTCGTCATAGCAAAAGTCAGTAACGTCTCTATGACGACCGACAATCATAGATCAGAGCAAAAGATCTCTTCACGTAGAAAGCGGTATTTACACCTGTCAAGGTAAATTCTCGGGTGAGCCAAAATTATTCATTTTTAAAGATCCGACTGAGACTTTAAAGTGTCAAATTTAATACACGTAAGAAACTTAAAATATATATAACAGCTCTGATGAATGAGCTAAGGTATTCTTTTCGTTTCGCAAGTAAGTACAAAAATCATTTTCTTTCCATGTTTGATATTAAATGACTGGGAATAATCCCATGGTACTTAAACCCATTATTAATGCAAGTACTGTTTAATGTTTACATCTAACTGTTGTTTACAGTGTAAATAAAGTTTCTCGTTGTTATTTCTATAAAGATCGAGTGTTTTGTCGTTTGTCTCCTATCGAATTTGTAGATCAACTTGGCACCCCTTTTTTGTTTTTAGTATTATCGTTCCTTAAACGTTCGTGATCGCAGGCGTCAACTTCCAATTTATTTTTCTGATATATATTAATAAAAATCAATATATCGATCTATCGATGTGTTTTCTTTGGAAAAGACCAGATTAAGAAACTCCAAACATCTACTGTATAATAAACATGTGAGAGAATGAATACCAACTTTTGACCTACTCAACAAGCTTTGTAAATGGATGACAGTACTACTAAGTGCTACAAAAGACAATTTCAGTGTCTAAGAAATGTAACGAGGAAAGAATATTTGTCTATATTTTTGAGGTGAGGTAGTATTTACACTATTTACATTATTCGGACTATTGTCCTCATCTTTTTTTGCCATTTGTACACATGGTCCAGTAGATATAGACGTTGGTTATTTTCATTGGCTTGACCCAAAGAGTTGTGAGTTCAATGTCAGGCTGTGAACTAGTAACTTAGAGAGTCCGGTTAGAGGGAGATAACTCATGACTACCAAAAAAGCTTCGCACAAGGAATGAGAATGATATACCAGAGTGATTGTAATAAAGGGTTCGGTTCCTAACACCTGAAGAATGTCGAAACGTATAACGGTCGAAATACCGTACAAATAGCAACAAAGATGAGAACAATAGTCCAAATAATGTAAATAGTGAGGAAATAATATTTGTTGAATGTTATATTCATAGAACATATAATAAACATGGATCAAATTTAAGAAACTGCAAAAATAGAGTAACTAAAATTTTGCTAAGAGACGATCCCATTGGCAATCCGAATTTTGTTAAATGTAAAGAAACAGTTACTTGTGATAACTAGACAGACTTTTATGATTTTAACTATTGGTAGATAAAAAAAAACAAAAAAAACTTTAAAACCTTTATGGTCCACCTAAAGCCCACAAAGTAGACATTCCAATGTGACCATACAGAAATTGATAGCGCGCCTTACAAACTGGAGAAAGATACAACAAAAATGTTAACACCTTTTCTTGAAACAATCAGCCATTTACATGTTAAAAACTCAGGTACCCTGGTTGAAAAGCGTAGACAAATGAATATGACTGATAAGCTCATAGCTAATTTAGAGGTCGAATCTCTGTATACCGATAGTATTAAGTTAAGGACTGCATACATTTAAAGCAAAAACATCAACTACCATCACAAAAGAAATTTCTCCCTTCCAATATAACACTATGGAATGCTCCGGCTAAAATGAACTTGAGCCAGATTTGAGACACGACAATTAGATTTTACAAATGACTTAAGGAAATAAAATTTTCTTGCTTTTTTATTAAAACGAATTTTATTTTTACTTTGGAGAAGCAGAACAATAAGAATTAAAAAGAAAATTATAAACAAATAACGATCTGTAAACAGTCTAAAGGTGAGCGAACGTGTAAATCCCTGGCTTAATGAACTTTTGAGTATCGTTTTTCTTGCTTGAATGACAAAAGAAAAAATCTGAGAATTTCTAAAATTGGCGATGATTTGTAAGATAACCCAAATCGAGTGAGAGCAAGCTGATCTGAATTATCGAATTCGACCTTCGTGCCATGTCAACATTGCGGAAGCAACGCATTGTTAATTGGAAGGCATGGGCACACGTGTCTTGGTGATGGGCGAAGATAAACCCCGCCACTTCATGCCAGATGATTATATATAAAAACCCGTTCGGCGATGTGGCAGAATTTTCGACCGGCCACCGGCCAGACTACTTCGTGAGAGAGGTTTGCAGCTTTTCGGGGTCCCTCGCCAAGCACTGAGTTAAAAGATCTGATCTGATCTCCCTTGCCTCCAATGACCACCGATTGAGTATAGGTATTTCCACCATTATATTGTCGATATAGGACTCGTGCATCGCACCAAATTGGCTTATTAAGTGTACCCACGAGGAGAATAAAAACTTAATCAACTATCTTTTATATGATCGACTGAAATTTGTTTATTTGTTTTGCCGAACTATGCATTAAGCAACGTTTAGCAGGACTGGCTTTATTTCAGGAACCCGTCGACTTTGTTCACGAGACCAGCGCACGGTTTTCGGATCGAATATAGAAACACAATGTAACATCCTTGGATTAAGTTCTGCCTAATTGACCCCTGTGCCCTGGCTAATGTGTTACTCTAATGACTTTTCTTAATGTCAAAGTTATCGATCACGTTATAGAAATTATCAATACCAAGATGTTGTTTTATCTTCTTCAAAATAAAAAGTTAACTGATTTTATTTTTGTTTATAGTTCTTGTTCCCTCAACTTTTTTTCACTCAGTTCTTTGATGTTTCTTGTGTCTGTGCAGAAACATATATAGGAGTTGTATATATGGAAATAAGGACCTCTGTGCTTACATTACTGTTGAAAAGCAGATAGTTCAAATAGTATCGGTGTCACTTGTGACGAAAAGGAGTTATCAATTCTAACGACATTCGGTAGCAATCTTGATGACACTCCCGTCTTAATAGTAACATTCAGGAGAGTGACTCATGAAGCCTTCTCGGGTAAACGTTTTCAGCTGACATGAAGTAGAAAGATTAAATTGAATCAATTGCTAAGTCTAAGGCTAAGACAGTCGAGTTTTTATGCTCTGTGCAAAACAATTTTTCATTATCTATTTTACATATTTTTCTTTGAATATTGCTGCCACATCAGGTCTGCGGCTCCTGCTAGATATTTAGAAATTCTTGATAAAATCCAAAGAAAAATCTGCAATGCAATTTTATTGATCCTGACTTGACTTTTCGGTTTTATTTACTTTCCCGCCGCCGTAACGTAGCTAACTCGCGCCCTTTCTATAAATATTTTCTTGATAATTCTTCTAGACAACTTTCCTCTATCGTATCTAAACGTGATTAATTTAATTACAGTACTAGATTGGCGACAAGGTCTCATCAATTTACAGTTGATATCGATATATTTAACCGTAAGTCCTATGCTAACAGTTTCTTTTCTCGCATTTCTAGCATATGGAACTCTCTTCCGGCTTCTTGCTTTCCACTCAAGTTTGATCTTCAAAATTTAATTGAAAAGTCAATTGTTATCCTCGGTCTTATTAGTTTCTGTCATTTTATTGTTCTCTCTCCTTAATTATGTTTTTTTTTTCTTTTCATATTATTATAAGTCCTGTGCTAACAGTTTCTTCTCTCGCTTGTGAAATTCTCTTCCGGCTTCTTGCTTTCTACTCAACTTTGATCTTCAAAGATTTAAATGCAATGTCAATCGTTATCCTCTGTCTTCTTAATTCCTGTTCTTTTATTGTTCTCTCTCCTTAATTGTGTTTTCTTCTTCTCATATTATTATAAGTCCTATGCTAACAGTTTCTTCTCTCGCTTGTGGGACACTCTTCTGGCTTCTTGCTTTCCACTCAACTTTGATCTTCAAATATTTAAATAGAATGTCAAGCGATATTCTGTGTTTTCTTAATTCTTGTTCTTTTATTAACGATTAACAATAAAAGAACAGGAATTAAGAAAACAGTGGATAACGACTGACATTGCATTTAAATCTTTGAAGATCCATGTTGAGTGGAAAACAGAAAGCCGGAAAAGAGTTAAATCAGCAAGAAGTGGGAGAGAAAAAAACAGTTATCACAGAAGTTGAGGCTAAATCTAAAAATTTCAACTGTAAAATAGTCTTAGCTGTTAATCTAGTTGTGTGCTTATATTCGTAAAGTCGAAGTACCAAAGAGCAACGTTCACCAGAACAATTTCCATATATATTTATAGAAAATGCATAGGGAATCTACGTTACATGGGAATGTGACTGAAGCCGAGATGCCAGATATAGACTAATAACATTGCATTACATTCAGTATATATATATATATATATATATATATATATATATATATGACAACAATCTGTCTTATATACAGATTTCATTAAAAGTGGCAGCCAAGGTATTATCAAGCTTTTTATATAATTTTTCATGTGTTCGTATAATTTATTTTTATTTCGAAACTCAAATTATATAAGAATTGTCCGAAACTTTTGTACTTTTGAGCCCTTTCGGCTATACTTTTAGCCATTATCAAGAATTAATTTTGTTTTACTTGTAAATAAACCTGTGTAAAGTTTATGCATATAGAGTCTTGTGTATGTTAAGTTCCGAATACGGTAAGCACATTGCTACTGTGTTCATAATTAATGTCATTAATTATAGAATTTCTCTTTTTTATTAGTAATGCCTCCATTATTTTTAATCTTCTTTTGCTTGTGGATTATGTATGTATTATCAACGAGAATATCACGGGTAGGTTCTGGAAGATTTCGATGTGTGTTTAAATGAGATCGGATGTAACTGTTGTAAGAAAGATGTCAAGTCAATCTTCTCATCAATTTTGTGGTGGTGCAGCCAATGTAATTCTTCAAAGGACATATATGCATAGTGTTCAGTTGTGACAATATTTAGCGCCACGGTTGTTGTTTTTCTGTGGTTTTGATGATAAAATGTATTTGGGCAAGCAGGATTTTTATCGTAAAGTGCTTGATATCGGGGTGTTGATGGAGCGTTGAGAAACCAACCCTGACGAGTGAAAACATCATCACCATGTCCTCACTAAAGTTCGAAGTCAGCATGAACCTGCTCAGTTTAAGTCACAAACTCTTTGTTTATATATATATATATATATATATATATATATATATATATATATATAAATTAAAAAAGGATTAATTGAATGATGTTGAATGACCATTTCGATGTGAAAATCCCCACGGGGGATAACACATCACCTCAGCAACCGAAAAATCCTTTCAGAAACTGAATTTATATTTGTTCTGTAATATTTTATTACATGGAGCTCTCTTCCTGTATCATTTTTTAATATTAAAATAAAATTTTTAATATTAATTAGGATCGGGTTTTTGGAATTTACCTTCCTGCTTTTTTCACTTGGATTAAAGTATCTGAATTAAAATATATATATATATATATATATATATATATATGTGTGTGTGTGTGTGTGTGTGTGTGTGTGTGTGTGTGTGTGTAATCTTAAAGATCTTTTTTAATAAAATCCGTAAAGACAAATACAAAATTTTAAACCTTTCTAGACTTTTGCCTCTCCCTGTATACCTGTTGGGTTGTAATATTAAATGTTAATATTTCTGTGGAGCTGAGCGTGTTTCCCATCTGGCCTGCAAGTAGAGATTTACTATCATCGGATCCAAAGTAACATCAAAGGATGTGAACGAGAAAAGAAATACGTTATTGTCGTATATTCTATTAATTATTACACATTTTTCACACAAGTCATTTCAGATTTCTTCTCGACTGTCTATTGTAGACATTCTGTCTTATATAAACACACATTCCGAATTTAGTAACGCACACAGTTTTCTCTTTTTTCAGCCCAGACGGTAACATTTCTCTCAAATCTTTCTGTATTGTTCTCCGGGCATATTTCACAAACGCCAGAGTTACTAGCATTTTCGGATATTTGCATTGTCTGACTTCGTCGAGGCCAGACAAACATGTCTACTTCTCCTTCATTTTTGTTACCTCTAATTTTCATTCACTTTCTTCTGTGCCCTCTTCTTGCCTTCTTATTCATCACTCCCTTTTTCCTTGCTTTCTTTTTCGTCTTATTCTTTTTCGTTTTTTTTCCTTTTTTGTTGGTTTTTCCACGGTAGAAAATTTCTAAATTTATCAGCTCATCTCAGTAGAATTTTTGTCCTTTCAAGAATTTAGCTGACTGTAAAATTTCCTCCTTTTCCGAAAATAGTGTGTGGTTATACTTTATCGATTTTAGTATAGAATTCTCGTTGACAGCAATAAAAGTTGTTTACGACTGTCAATATGGATTTATTTTCGGCAGTGGCAAAACGTTAAAATATTTAATTATTAAAACGTTAAAGGACTGAAAAAATTATTTCTTTTCTTTCTCTTTGAAATATTCTATTTCTTCTAAGAATATATTTCCAAATGAGATTCACTGTTTAAAACTTTCATTTAAAAGCAGTCGTTTTTACTTATTAAAACGTTAATGAAATTCAAGTAACGCCTTCAGAGTTAAGAATAAATTCACTTTCAAATAAGATACAGAGTAACCTCGGTCCCAGATGTCGAAAAAATCGGTTTTCGAACAGAAAATTCGAAATGAAAATGCCTCGGTTATTGAACAATATTACTGAACCAACTTGAACCGAGTTCACCCGAACGGAGTCGTTTCTGAGTCGATCGTGTGTTTTGCTGTGTTTTTTCCCTCAATTTTATTGTACTGTGCTTTTTATTCATTTCATTAGCTCCTAGTCATGGCTCCAAAAAAAAAAAAAAAAAAAAAAAACTAACAGTGATGCTGGCAAAGTATTGTATTAAAATTTATAAAGAATAGTACATTTTTAATGTTATGATGTTAATTGTAAGGTCAATGTGTGTGGATGTTTGTAAATATTTGTGTGCTGATGTGTTCATTTTATAGTATGAATAAAAAAGTGAGATTAGTGTGCCTAGTTCAAATTCAGATTCAATTGAATTGAAGCGATTTAAAGCTTTAAATAAAAGTTTTTTTTTAATACAAAACTAGCAGTATAGCCCGGCGTTGCTCGGGTGTAATAAAAGCTTTAAAACTAATCCATGGTCCGGGAGCTCAGACTCAGCCTAAAGAATATTTCTGTGAAGTTTGGTGAGAATCTGATAAAAATTGTGGATTTGTATAAAGGACACACAGACAGATAAACACACACACACACACACACACACACACACACACACACACACACACACACACACACACACACACACACACATCTTGCCATATATATATATATATATTATCGATTTTCTGCACTATTGTAAGAACTGCAACCTTGAAACTTTGGAATATCGTTTCTTATGTCTTTGTCTATGAGTGTATTAAATTTGATTAAAATCGGACCACTCCTTCTATAACCCGATATTTTCGATTATCGATTTGATATTTATCGGGGGGTACCTCGACACAAAACCTAGCTAAGAACACTTGCAGATGCTTATAGTACAACTGTGTAAATTTTCAAGAAAATCGGTTCAGCCGTTTCGGAGTATATAGGTAACGGATACACACACACACACACACACACACACACACACACACACACACAAAGTTCCACTTATAAATAAGTTTAGATAAGGCAATTACGGACAGAATGGTTATATGCAGGTCTTTTAGAAAAAAAACTTTTCTGGCTATTTTATTTTTAAAATCTCTCAGAATATTTTCAAGGTCAATGGTTTTATCAATGTCATTCTATAGATAGCATTGCCAAATTGATTAATCTCTCTTGTGAAATTGTTGACCGTAAGTATGTTTAATCAGTTTTAATTTTGAAAAACTTCTTTCACCTGATTCGACTGTTACAGATATTGTTAAGTAAATCCTCAAAGCAATAAAAATGTTAAGAAATGCTGTAAAATTATCGATTGTTTACTACCAGGTATTCAAACAGAGCATGAAACTTACTGGAAAGAAGAAAAGTTTTCAAAGCTTCAAGTTCTTCAACAAACAGATACACGTCAATGGCTTTAGTTTTTCAGTAACTACATCTCCATCAATGCTTTGTTTTATTGTAAAATTATATTCTTACAGCACAACATATCGTTACATATTTAACAGGTCCGATTATGCCAGTTTTTGTGAAAAAGGATCTGTGTTGGAAATATGATCTTTGAGAATGTAACCGCAGATTGTACGGAAATAGCACTTGTGAAAGAAACCAAATTGCTCAACAATATATATCCGAGTGAATATATATATATATATATATATATATATATATATATATCCGAGTGGATATCTATAAAAAATTTGTACATATTCTAAAATATAATTTATAATAAATAAATACACACACACACACACACACACACACACACACACACACACACATATATATATATACATTTTTTAGTACAGAACTTGAGTATTGCATTGAGAATTAAAATTTATGTGTTAGAGGAGAGAATGAAAAATAAATTGCAATTCATTCCCCGTTTCCTATCATTGAACATTTCATTTTCCACAACTCCTACATTTTACGTCAAGTTCTCCCAATAAAAAACTTTGACAAGCGGGAGCGAAACCGATTGTTTGTTTTTTTTTATATTCTGTCCTCTAACATGAAAATTATAACTCTCAATGCGATACACAATATATAGTGTGTGTTGAGTTGTGATAAATTTTAGCGACAAGGTTGTTTTTCTTTTTTTTATAGTTTTACAAATAAAAGGTATTTTGGCAAGCAGGTTGTTTATCATAAATTGGTTGATATCGGGGTACAGTTAGAGCGCTGAGAGAATTAATGCAAAGACGCTTGTCACTTAACTGAGCAGGTTCATGCTGACTTCGATGTTTCTTGAGGACACCGTTATGGCATCACCACTCGTCAGTGCGAAATTTTTGGAGCCCCGACGAGTTTTAAGGGACAATTTCTATAAATATTTTCATGGTAATTCTTCTGATGAGCTTTCCTATTTGATACCTAGATTTTAAGCGCTGTGCTAGATTGGCGACAAGGTCTCACCATTTTACAGTTTTTTGAATATTAAGGCCGGTAGATGAAAATTAATAAATATACAGTTTGATAAATAAACGGAGCGTCTACTCAAATACGAGTTTCCACTAAAAATTACGTTTAAGTGACCGAAAAAATAAATCTGTTTGTGTGTATGTGTTTAAGGGATAATAATTTTTATAAATATTTTCATAGTAATTGTTTTGATAAGCTTTCCTATTTGGTACATAGGTTTTATGAATCTAAGCGCTGTACTAGATTGGCGGTGAGTTCTCATCATTTTACAGTTGAAAAGGCTACATGTAAATAGTAAGATTGGCGCTAACAGTCACTTCCCTTCCGGCTTCTTACACGAGATTGAATCATTTCGGTATTTGCAGACTTGTATTTTATCACTTGCGGCCTGAAGACCCTTTACAGTGAAAATCGATCCGTCAGAATGTAGGTAGGCAAGGTTCTTTAAATTACATTCACCATCCTCTCGATTATAATAAAGATTGTTATATATATATATATATATATATATATATATATATATATCCTGTCACGCACATGGAGAGAGAGAGAGAGAGAGAGAGAGAGAGAGAGAGAGAGAGAGAGAGAGAGAATTGCGAGGCAGTGTCGGCTCAGAAAAGTTATTAAAATTTACTACCAGTTATGAAAGCACTTACAACGTGTTTGTTCTAATGATTGTTTTATTATTGTATTATTTTATTTTTTGCAATAGTTACGTTGTTGAGTTACATATATATATATATATATATATATATATATATATATATATATATTATATATATATATATGTATATATATATATATATATATATATATATATATATATATATATATATATATATATATATATATGTATATATATATGTATATATATATATATATATATATATATATATATATATATATATATATATATATTCAAAATAATAACTAAACAGACTCTGTAAGTATCTAAATCCTAACTTTATACAAAGATAAACTTTAAGAAAAACGAATAACCGACAGAATCTAATTCCGTTAACATCCGTCGCACTAAGGCGTTGGATAAGAGGGGGAAAAAAAAGAAATCCACGGAATAAAGACAAGACATACGATACTCCGCAGTAAAGAAAAAAACCCCAAACGGAACCAACCACAAAAAAAAAGAAAAGAAAAAGGAAGAAAAAGTGCTCGATACAAATACAAACAAATGCAAAAGTACAAATGAAAAGCAAAAGTATATATATATATATATATGACAGCATCCGAAGAATATATATATATAATGTTGAGAGGATAACTCGACACATTAGAGTATTGCTGACAGTGCTTCATTATTTTATTTTCTTGAATAATTATGTTGTCGGGTAGTGAAGAATATATATATATATATATATATATATATATGTGTGTGTGTGTGTGTGTGTGTGTGTGTGTGTGTGTGTGTGTGTGTGTGTGTGTGTAAATGTTGTATTAGGGCAACAATCTCTCTTTTATACAGGTTTCATGATTGATATTATTAAGTGTAGAATTTCTCTTTTTTATTAGTAATGCATCCATTATTTTTAATCCTCGTTTGCTTGTTGATGATGCTATTATGTATGAATTATCAAGGAACATTATGAAAACGGCAACAATGTGCTTACCGTGTTTGGAACTTAACATACACGCGACTTTATATGCATAGACTTTACACATGTTTATTTACAATTAAAACAAAATTAGTTCTTGACAGTGGTTAAAAGTATTTTTATATAATATATATAAAAGAAAGAATTCTACAGGCACATGAAAAAATATACAAAAAACCTAATGACAATGCCCCGTATGTCATATATATGCATATATATTTATATATATATCTATAGTCTTCGGATCCTGTCAGATCTTGTCATTCATATATATATATATATATGAAAATTCTGAATTCTACATTCGTTGAATAGCTATTTCAACGAGAAAATTTTCACTTCTTCAGCAACGATCAAAAACAACAAAAATTTATTAATTCAAATATGGTACAAACATTCACAAAAACATATCCATACACCTGGACCATTTTAATATTAATAAAATTAATATTAATATGATCTGGTTTTTGAGATTTTATCTATATGCTCTTTCTTTTTATTATATATATATATATATATATATATATATATATATATATATATATATATATATATGTGTCCTATCACGCTCAGTGGTTTAGATTATTTTGTTTTGTTCTTTAAATCTTATTGTAAGATATTCAGTAGTAGGTACATCAATATATATGTTGCCATCATTTTCGACGGCATATCGATGTAAATATTTTGCCATCATTTTGACGGTACGGGCTCGTATACATACAAGCACGCACCCACGCGCACGCGCGCGCACACACACATGCACACACGCGCTTAAATCCATACAGACGAGTTAATAACGAGGAAAGCTCATCAGAACAATCGCCATGTAGTTGATTATAGAAAAGACAGGGGAAGCCACGTGTCGTCGGTGGGAAAGTAACTGAAGTCGAGATGTCAGGTCCGGATTACATTACGCGTCCGTTCTTTGAATTTTGTTAAGAATCTCGAGATAAGTAGTAGGAGCACTAGACTAGAGATGTCAGCATTTTTCATCGCACGGACGAATCGGAAAAGAGAGAAAGTCGAGGGAAAATATTAAAAGAAATGGATTCTTTCCAATCTACGACCCCATATAAAATAATTTTGTTCCTAGTATACAATCGGTACTTATCTTCTCCTTATTGAACATTTTAAGAATAAGGTAGTTTGGGGATAAATAATTCCAAAACTTATGTCGTAGAAACACAGTCGAGGGTACTAGAGGTCGTCGAAGAGATCATTATTGCACATCCAGCTAAAAGAAGCGATTTCCTAATTTAGATGTTATTCCTAAAAATGAACTGTAAGGATTTTGCTACTTTGCCATATTAACTCGAACGACATCCACTTGCAACATCTTCCACCCCTCGACAGTAGATCGAGGTCATCAAAGGTCATTGAACAGCAGAGCACGCCATTCTGCGCCCGAGTAATTTGGCGGTGGGAGGGGGATTAAGTTCACTATGAAGGACAGAAATGTCTTCACCTCGCAAATGATAGAATGAATCGAGGAAAATTTAACTTTCGAGATTATTAGAGATAATAGAATTTGTCTGTAAGCAACTGGACTGTATTGCTTTCATTCTTACACGTGGAGGTAATGGGGTCTGTAGACAGTAGGATGCCTGGTGCTGACCTCCAAAAACTGTAGTTCACTAGAGATCAGTTTTGGTTAAAATACTTTTTTTCAGTCTAATAAAAGAATTTAAAAGACTAAAAAATAATGATATTTTCTCTATTGTCTCTCAAACATTGTTCAACACCGCAAAACATTTTCATTGTTGCACAATGTTTTACAAACGATTCATAAATGTTCGGAAAAGAAATTTGGATAATTTACCAATTATCCCATTGTGCTAATGTTTCTAGGTGTACGATAGATGAGAATTTGGTAAATGACCATCAGTGGTGCCCAATCTTATAACCAAGATATGTTCTCGACCGAGGAAGGTTCATTAGAATTTCTAGCTAAAGGTCTTAGAGTTATAGATATAAAGTCCTTCCAGAACTCTATTTGAGCAGTTTAGTGGCATTTAAACATGAAGTATATCAGTCTTTTATTATTAGATATTTGGTATATGTCCTTTTTGTTTTATATTTTTTATTTACAGTGTGGAGGGGGCATCAGTGACCTAAGATCGTCGGAGCCATGAAAATATTTGTAGAAGAGACTGAGGGAAGCCACATCCCGCCGCTTAGAAATTGGCTGGAGTCGAGCTGCCAGGTCTGAACCGATCACATTACAAATTCTTCTTTTTTGTTCGCCTCTGCAGTGTCTAGGTATTGGACTCAAAACATTTTGCGAACAAATGCGAAATATAACCAATGAAAAGAGAACGATTTACAAAAATATCAAATTGCATTTTAATGACCCGTGTCATGCTTCTTCCTGTCTAAAAATTAGTTTGCGTTCGGAGCTGACCACGTGCTTACTTATTAACGTGTCCGTTCGGTCAGTGACAGATGGAGTCAGAAAAAACGGGAGATAGAAAAAAGCAGGGTACCACTCATCTGAATAACGCCGGTGTCAAATTATACGCGGATACATTGTCAACTTCTAATGAAAACATGGAATTTTAAAGACTCTTTTCAACAGGTACCTTAATATATATTTTTTATTTAGAAACCAACCGTATAACTTTTGGGTGAACTCTTTCAATTCGTTTAAAGCATTTTGGAAACCTTTTTTATATTGAATTCAACAGTATAACTTTGTGTGGAAAACGAACTCTCAATTTGTTTTAAGTATTATGGAAATCTACTTCGTGTCTGATGATTTGATTTGAGTATTTTCTTTTCTATTCATCGAATCTACAAAATTATAATGTTTGATTACTTGTCTTGAAACTAGATACTGACAATTACAAATGTGTAAATTTGCAAATAAATTCCTTATCATGTGTCGTTAAGATATACACGTGTGCGCTTCCTCGCCATTATCCCTACATTATGTCACTAACTCATTTGTATTGATTTGTTCATCAAAATATTTTTCAGTTACAAAAATTTTTAATGATTGGAAAAGAGAAAACCGGAAACCGCATCCTAAACAGGGAACAAGGGATGAGCCTCTTCACCTATTCCATAGACGTAGGAGGAGTGTGAACCGAGCGATAGTTTAGTCTATCTACTCCAATTGAAAAAAGTGAGAAGATTGGAAGAGAAAACCGGAAACCGCATCCTAAACAGGAAACAAGGGATGAGCCTCTTCACCTGTTCAATAGACGTGGGTGGAGTGTGAACCGGGCGATAGTTTAGTCTATCTACTCCAATGATTATATATATATATATATATATATATATATATATATATATATATATATTGTCGTCACCTGCTTGCACCCGCGCTTCAAGAGCAACATCTTTTTCTACTCCCCTTTCTCTTCCCAAATGGCGGCGTCAGAGATGGTTGTGAATCAAAGAGCGTTTGAAGAGGCCATCTTTGTTTTCGTGCACAATTCTGCGAGACGGAGAAGCCTCCACACTTGGCCAGAAGAACCTCCATCATGGCTCAAATTTTATTGCGACTGAGGAGATATGTTAAACCTGGTTAGATCAGGCTTTCAGATGCTTGGTCTGTCAAGGTCCGGCTTGATCATACCAGACCGGCTGGCGCTGCTCTCTTCCGCCACTTTGGCCGTTGAGATCGTATAGATCTTCGCCTATTCTGCCTTTGGGGTTTTCGGGGTTTGGTCGTGTTCAAACTGGTCCTTCCTCTCGTAGTGAACAGTCCGTTATCAAATGTACCATTTTGGTTTATTAATATTCTAATGACAATAATAAAAACGAATCGTAAAATAAGAAAAGAATAAAACTAATAAAAGTGTAAAATTATCATTAAATAAGTGGACATTATTATTGTTGGTCTTGCTAAGAAAAGAAATATTTGAGAGATAAATAAGGAAGGAAGAAATTTACTACAGAACAAAAAAAAAAACCCCAAAAAAACACTCGAAACGCTTTTCCTACAAATTTACGACCTCGACCTTGTCCATAAAAATTATTAAAGAAGCAAACGATAAAATGATAAAATTATTACTCTAATAAGTCATACTTTAGTCATTTTATCGAAAGTAACTTTATTATTGAGGCGGAAACGAGAAAACAATTTTATTAATTTAATAATAGCAAAACTATTTTTTATACAGAAAAAGGAATTCAGCTTCAAATATTCGCAGACATTATTAATGCTTTTCAAATACAGACTTTTAAAAAAACACCAGTTTTACAATTTTATTTGAATAGGAATTGTCTTATTTGTCTGAGTAAATTTCAGAAAAGGTACTCATGTTTACTTTAAAATGAATTCAGAAAAAAAAAGAAGGACAAGGTAAAAAGAAAGAGTAAAAGAAACAAATTCCTCCGAATCCACGACACCATATAAAATACATTTATTCGTCTCGCACATAATATCCACTTATCTTCAGGTTTTTAATATTCTAGATGAACTGTAATATGGTGATAGCTGTGGAAACACAAATATAACAGAAAGGATTACTAATTATAATGGTCAACACGATTTTTGGTACCAAAAAAACAAAAGACGTTTCTTAGCTAATTTCATGGTTCTAATTCCGAAAATGACATTAGATTTTCATGGTTAGCTACCGTTTTTGCTGTACTAAAATTGCTCATTTTTGGAAAAAATATCAATTTACGATCTTGTCTGATCGCAACATTTAATTAATACAGGTCGTTGAAACTCCAATAATTTTCAGGTAGCCCGATTAATTTATGGCAAAGAAAAAAGTATTTTTGAGTCAAAAATTTGAAATTAGAAGTACCGAATTTTTCCAATATTCCAATAAATCGCAAAAATTCAAATTAACTGATAAACCTTATCAGTAATACGCTAATATGATTATTAAGGTTCATTTTTACATAACCATTTAGATAAATTTCCGTATAATTTCGACGATGTGAGTGATGAGCAAGGAGAATGATTCCATCAGGATATCAAAACAATGGAAGAGCGTTACCAGGGACTGTGGGACAAACGAATGATGACAGATTACAGCTGGAGTAGCAAAAGTTAAATAACATTGAACATAACAGACAACCATGAAAGGGAATTTTTTACCATAGTTCATATGCTCACAATGGTTTTATTTTTGTTAGATTACTTGCTGGTCTTGGTATATTCAATTATTTTATTTTTAAAGATTTTGAGGCTGATTTTTATTAAAAAATAGGAGTTCACAATAAGAAGACCAATATTTGTTGATTTCAATACGAATAGAGAGATGAGTACGATTTTACTTTGAGAAATATTGCCATCGGTCAATATCATATATCAAGAAAAAAATTGAAAAAATATTTTTTGAAAAATGTGGCATTTCTGTAAAAAAAAAAAAATAGTAGCTAACCAAGAAAAAGTAAGGTCATTTTCAGATTCAATGCCCTGAAATTAGCCGAAAGAGATGTTTGGTATCTTGACACTATTTCAGAAATTTTGTTTTGTTCACGAGTGTTACCAAAACAATTGCTGACAAAACACTGGCTTGCTTGTTTTCTTTTTCCATCTTTTTAACAGAGTCGAGGAAGATGTTTAAATTAAATGCATGGGGAAATTGCTTTCATACTGTTCAACACTTTATTATACAAATCAATATTTTGGCACTGAAAATGGTCTTAACTAACTGATGTTGATAAAGTTTTCGCGATATATTTTTCATATTGACCGCGGCTGAGCATTCGAATTTCTTCTCAGCTTCTCCCGAGTGGATTTGACGAGCTCTGGGGTTCGAGCAGTTTGAGGATGACCTTGTCCTTGCCTCTCTCGCCAGTTTTGTTGAATCTTTTGATGGTCCCTAAACTAAAAGATAGATACATAAATATATGGATAAAAAAGATTATTGGTTTTCAAGATGGATGAACAGAGACAGTCACAGAATTCAATAGATAGATAGATAGATAGATAGATAGATATGAACAGACTGAAATAGACACACACACACACACACATACACACACACACACACACACACACACATATATATATATATAGATAGATAGATAGATAGATAGATACATACATACATACATACATACATACATACATACATACAGATAGACAGACAGACAGACAGACATTTGGCGAGCTTCGTGATTTCGCCAGTTAGAGGACGACCTTATTCATGCCTATCACCCTCCCAGTCTCGTTGAATCCAAAATAACATTCTGTATATTAACTTGGCAATGTCCCTCGGCAGGGCTTTACTTTATACGTTTCGGAAATGACAAATATTTTAGATCAGTTTTAAACAGAAAATTAAAATTAAAATTAATCTGAGTGCAGCGATCAATATTGAGCGAGCGCGCGCACCCCCCCATATATATATATATATATATATATACTACACTGACAAAGATCATATTTCCAACACAGATCTTTTCACAAAAACTAGCATTGGCGGAAAGGAATCTTTTTTATTCAGTCACATTTAAGATGGGTTGGCCATATTCTTCGAATGGAAGATAGTAGAATGCTGAAGATTCTGTTGTACAGCCAACTGCTTGATGACACTCGAAACGTTGGAAGGCCTCTGCTTCGTTATAAAGACAAACTGAAATACAATATCGAAGCAGCTAACATCCTAGTTGACTCCTTCGAATTGTCTTCCTTAGATCGAGTGGAGTGAAGGTCACCGTGGCATTGCAAGTTTTGAATAGAATCGTATTTAACATCTTGATGCACTCCGTTTGGGAACTAAAACTAGATCTCTTATACCAATTATCTATCCCTGGCGACGTTCAAGTGACGCCCAATTTGTCTTTTCTTCTGCAAATTCAAGGCTGGTCTGAAGGCTCACACTCGCCATAAACACCCAGAATCTGCGTCTGCATCGGAGGCTTCTGATTCCCAAATAGACGGTTCCAAATCCTCCCTCTGTAGCCTGTTATGCAAATTCAAAGCAGGCTTAATTTCGCACATAAGACAAAAAACATAAAACTTGATGTTGTATGCACCAAACGAATTGAACCATCATACGTCAAAATCAACGGAAGAGACCATCATATATATATATATATATATATATATATATATATAATATGATGAACAACAAGTCTTTTATTCAATTATCATTTTGAGTGACTTTTGGCCTTCCGTTTATTTGGTATTATATGGAGCTCGGTCATGCTTATTAAATTGGCCTTGTGTAAAACATAACCAAAATCTCCACAAGTTCGGATTATCATCAGAAGTGTTTCGTTTGTTTGTTAAAGTGGAAATTTATCTACAGAACTGAATAATATCTATTTTGTAGGAAGTGTAATTATTAGCTATATAAATGTTCAAAGAGAAAGTGTAGTATGGAATTAAATGAATCCAGAGTTCGTAGTTGTAGCGAAATGTCTGTATGCATACAAAGATTAACAAGGGTAGTAATAAAGTCTGTGTTCCATTCTTTTAACGGACAGCGAGAAAATGAAAAGGTAAACCAATAAGGTAAAACCAGTAAGGAAAATTGTACTCATCAACGTTAATTTTTAGGAGTGAGTTGAAGTGTCTTATTGTTGTTGTTTTCTTTGGTGAGAATGGTGAGGACGAATAAGAGATAAAGGAAAATATCACGCAAGAAGGAAAGGGAGAACGAATGTATGTCGACAAGACATGTCCGGATTAGCGGCTTCAAATTTTTCCCTTACATTGTGGCGGTGTCTTATCTGATCTCTGTTCCCATCTGACTGATCCCACTTTCTTTCTCTCTCTCTATATATATATATCAAAGATTTCTTTTCACACAGGTTTGTTAACTTCTCTCGTTTTTGTAAATTGCTCCCTTTCATTGGTTAGAAAATAATTAACACCTGATCGCGAAATTTGGCTTCGTCTTTTTCCTTCAATACGGCATCATTTCTTTTTCGTATTTCCTATTGGTCAAAATTAGGTTTCATACTAAATTGCAAAATTTGTAAACCGTGAAGAGAAAAAATCTTTTAATTCCCTATTCCCTATAATATCATTGAAACTTTTTAGCAAGGGATTTTCAGAATATGAAATTGTAGTCTTGCATTAAACCCGGTTTTAGTTCTTCAGCTACAGTTTTTTTTTATTATGATCTGTACGATTCAAGAAACGTCTTGTCTAAGATGTTTTTTCTTCTCTGTTTTTATTTTATCATCATCATCAAAATTTAGAGCCAACGGCCAGTATGTCAGTGACTCACTCATATCGGTTGGAAAAGTCAACCTCTAACCAAGTTAATAATAATAATATAAGTAATGGCTACTAATAGAATATTAGTTAATATTAATAGAAGTATATTCCACAGTTAGATATTTACTCTTAAAAAAGTGCTCAATACAAAAGTATAGGTTAATTAATATTATTGTTATTATTATTGCTAACTGCAACTTAATGACGATAAAGTTTTGATGTTAAAACACCATCATCAGGCAGTAAATGGGAGTTAATTTATTTTGTAATACATAAAAATGAGGAGATTTAAAAAAAGGAAAGAGATCAGCCAATAAGATGAATTAAGTTGGGTGGAAGGTTATAACATTTTAAAGACTGGTGTTTATACGACTCAAAAAACAGTAGTGTTTCAATGTTTTGCCACGGAAAGCGAAGACACGTCAAAAAATTCAAACCGGAAGAAGAAAAAGATAAAATAGAAAAATAAATAAAAAGGAAAAGAGAAGAGAGAAGATGCAAGATAAAAGAGGAAAAAAAAGACTATCAAAGAAAAAATCGTTGGAAAATATAAAGTAAACAAAAGAAAAGAAAAGAAAAGAAAATATGATTGAATCCAACATAAAAGATAAGAACAATGACAAAAATAAAAAACATTCTTAAGGAGATTTGTTCATAAGTACAAATAAAAGAATAATAGTAATTAAAAAAATTGCCAGTTCAATAAGCTAATTTTTTTTTTAATTATAAAAAAATGCAAATAGTGAAAATATTGAGATAAATTCACATATTTAAAGCTATGGAAAATTCTATAGTTGCAAAAGTTAGTGATTTCATTACGTTGGTTCAATAAGTCAGTTTTGGGGAATTTTATTATGTGGATTTTTTCTTGTAAGCAAAGGAAACGTATTGCATGTTACGATTTACATATTTTAGCTTTAGTTGATATTTTCCATTTAACTGTGGAAGTTTTATTTGCATCTTTGAATTGCCAGTAAGATTTAGAGTGGAGTAGAATTACTATATGCTTTATTATTGAAAGATAAATCATGCTGGTAAAATCGAAACTTAAAAAAATTCTTAATACATCGGAT
Organism: Ascarosepion bandense; assembly: GCA_037127315.1. Lineage (NCBI taxonomy): Eukaryota > Metazoa > Mollusca > Cephalopoda > Sepiida > Sepiidae > Ascarosepion > Ascarosepion bandense. The sequence goes on from JBBBDQ010000952.1 coordinate 3,303,365, forward strand.
ATAATGTTTGTTAATATTAAGATTTCATTAATAGAGATAGTAGCTATGTATACAATGGAATCTGTAAGGGGTTTGTTTTGCATAGTACATACGTTAGGGTTATGACAATTGCAGTCGCCTTGACTGCCTCACGACTGTCTCACAACTGCATTCCCGGAAGTCACGCAGGTAATATTATAAGAAAGAAGAAGAGTCCGTTACTATAGATAGGACACCAAAACAATATATATATACTTCGGGTAGACCGAACCTGTCAGACCAGGAGGTAGTCTATCAAAGAGAAGAAAAACTGATTTCAAATTTGCGCTGATTTTTAAACCAGTCATGGGAAAGCGTGAAGGTAAACACTGGGGACAAATCCAGGTCCAGCGTCGCCTCACTGTAATGACAAAAAGAAAACAGCAAATAACGGTCTACTGACGGGAGTTTTCCATTAAGAAGGCAGCACGAGGATGTCCTCATTTTTATTTCAAGATATCTGCAATAGGGACATGAGGGTGATGGATGTGGGCAATAAGGGATGGGAAGATTTCGCCAGCGATTGTTTACAGTGGAGACGCAATTTATACTTAGGGCTGAAACGAGGAGAGAAGAAACGGAGTCTGAACGAGCTCTTTAGTTTTGGCCGACAGCCGTTCTAAAACAAAATGACCCCTTTGCGGTTAAGAATAAAACACAAAAAAAAACAAAAAAAAAATTATAAATCTAAGTGTTTACAAACAAAAACATACCAGATCGGCCATCACCCGGTAAACAAGGTCTGTGTCCCTCAGACACGGAAGAGATACAGGAGGAGATACAAACTAACATAAATGAAATAATAATGATCACTCAGGAAATAAAACGGAAGTATTGAGCTGTAACATAAACAACTGTCCTGATTTACATCCTGATGAAAATGAATCAAACGATATTAGAGCAGAATTCTATAAAAATAACAAAGGTGAAATCACAGAAGTGAAAAACCACATCATTAAAATAATTGATAAAGTAATTCGCACACAAATGTCCAAAAATTCGTGTGACAAAATCCAATAAACATACTGTGTACATACCGGTACATTGCAAACATTGTTAACAGACAGACGACTTCTCAGAACTAAATAATATCATATATGCAACAGCTTTAGCAGTTACTAGGAAATTTATTGTCAAGACAAAAAAGATGAATCAACAGACGAAAAGAGATCACTTGGAAGACAAAATTAAAACAAGAATTTGAGGAAATCACATGTGAATTATTGATACTAGATGAGATCTCAAGAAATTCAAATATTTCAACACGGAAGAACAAGAAGATCAAGTAGAAATATAAAATAAAATTGCTTAATGAAATTCCACCAATCAATAAAATACTCAAACTGCAATTAAAGTCACAGAGAACAAGACGATATGAAAATCGTTGTACAAAGGTCGTTCAAAAAATTCTAAGCCTCACCAAGACAGAACAGGCATAGCTGAACATTTTGTGGCAATACACTACGACTATAAAACTCGAAAAACTAATTCAGTTTATTTAATTTTTGTGCATATGAGGCACAAAGGTCAGAGTTGTGCGACAAATCTAAAAATAGACAAACCAGAGGCCCGAGCAGTCATAAATTATCTTCAAAAGAAAGATGTGACACCCAAAGAAATCCCAGAGGACTGGATATAGACACTGGCTGAGGATTCCCCTTTCTTATGCAACTGTGATGTGGGCTGTGAAATTCAAGCAGACCAGGGACAGCACAGAAGATGAACCTTGATCATGTCGTCAAAAACCTTAACTACAGATGAACAAGTTGATGCCATTCACCGTATTGTTTTGGATGACAGACGTCTTACTGTCCATTAGATAGCTAAGTACATACGAATTAGTTCTGGTTCAATCCATGCTGTTTTAACTGAGACCAAGCTCTCTGCAAGATGGGTCCCAAGAATGTTGACACCAGAGCAGTAGCTGAAAAGGGACTGACATTTCCAGGACACTTCTGACTCGCTTTCAGGCTGACCCTGAGAATTTCCACAGCAGATTAATAATTCAAAATAAAACCTGGGCTCCTTGATCAAACGTGAATCAAAGATCCAAAGCAAACAGTGAAAATACTCTGCACCCCTGCCTGACAAGGTGATGACTTCTGTTTTATTTTATTTTGAATTCGTAATCATGATATAATACGTAGAAAAGGAAAAAATACTATTATTGGACCGTTCTATGCATTCGAATGATTACAACTAAAGAAAGCAATCAAGTCGAAATGCAAAAGGAAGCTGAAGTAAAAGGAAGCTCTTGCTCCAGAACAATGCGCCCGTGCAACACTGCTCGGGTTTCAGTAAATGTGGCTTTGAATTACTGATGCATGCCGTTTACTCACCAGACTTTACTCCATCTGAATTTTTCCTGTTTCCTAAAAGCATATCCCACCTGTGTGATTGCCATTTTGGCAACAATGATGAGATTATATGTGCTATGGAGGAGTTCTAGGAGGATCAGAACGTCATCTTCTTCTGTGATGGGATTACAATACTTAAGCATCGTTGAACCAAGTGCATTAATGTCAAAGGCGACTATATTAAAAAATAGTGAATAACTGTCTTGTTTCTCCAACTCATTTTGAGTGAGGCTAGTACTTTTTGAACGACCCTCGTAGGTTCTATCGACAAAATAAGATATTCCAAACGGACCTCAAGAAGTTGTCAAACCTTTTTCTTTTCCTAAATCGCGCTTTTCATTTAAGTGTTGAAAAATATTGAAAGAGTTACGTCAGCCATTTTGTTTATTAATCTGAAGCAGATTGAGTTCATAGTAGACATAATGTTGCACCGAATAAAAATTGGGACTTAAATTTGTAATGAAAAACGAAACTATTGTTTTTTGAAAGAAATTTCGACATTTGAGTCGTGTTCTTGTTCATAGTTGGTTTGTCAGTTCTTAATTTCACTTGATGCCATCATAGAACAAAGCCCTGAACCAAAGACCGTTGTTTTGTTCAATAATAGATCTAAAAGTGAAAAATTTGCTTTCTTTTCCATCAAAGAACTCAAATGTTTTCGCGCTAAAATAACAAATTACCGGATTTTCCTGCAAAGCCAAAATATCTCCAAAAGGCGCCAAAAGATCATCATCCCGTGTGTCTATTGCGGCCAAATGATTCTCAGTATGAGAAGTTTAAATTAATAGGGATGAACAATTCTTTCCTTGTTATGGATGATGTTATCTAACCTTAAAGTTCTAAATTGGTCAGTCTTAATACGGAAATTGAAGCAAAATTAAATGAACTCGCCCAGATTTGTTCGTCTGAATCCCGTTTTACTCATTCATGTAATTATCTAGGAAACTTTGAGAATAAGGAAATTTTCTCTTCATATTCAGAGAAAGTGACGAAGCTGAAAAGATGAGGAGGTGTGTCCAGTCTACAGCTAAAAGAAATTTGATAAATGACTCTACAGTCTGCGCCCGATGAATGTTGTACAGCAAAATTCTCTGAATGGCTAGATGATTTTCTTTTATCTCCCATAACAAGACGATCTTTGTCTTATGTCGATGACACATTTGATTTTATTTGTAAAATAAATAAATTCTCAGAACAAGCAAACTTTTTATCATAATTGCTTTTTGGACGCTATGGATGACTCGTCTCTTTATCCTGACATTGAAGGTACGCATGAAAGTTTACTAAAATTTCTACAATTTTGTGACAAAATCACAATAGGACAATTTCGATCACAAATAAAAGTTATATCTATTTTCTTCAAATCTAGTGTCGAATTTTTAAAAACAAGAGAACACCGCCGTTCGGATCATCCTTATCACACGATAAAATCAAAGCTGAAGTGCTAATTTTTACTCTTAAGGCTAATTTGCACGGAGATAAAAGATTATTAAAAGCATGTTAATAATTTCATTTAGTATTATACTAAGCGCAGCTATCAAGAGTCGCGACTGAAACAAACTGCTACTGAAATCGCTAAAAATGAAGATTTCCATAATTTACACCAGGTGAAAACAATGAAAAACAATAAACATTCTGATAAAATCCAATTAATCACCGAAATTTTGACGGAATTTCAAAAATACTGCAGGACACCGATGCACACCTTGCACAAAAATATCAACGTTTTAAAGAAATTTTTCCGATTATAGATTCTTTCAAAAGGAATAGAAACAACAAATCGGCAAGCATGGCCGAGAGGTCTAAGCGCCAGACTCAATGTAGTAATTATACCTTTTCAGCACATTCAATTTAGGATGTGAGTTGTAGTGCAGCTGTTATCAGCTCGGAACAAGAAATCGGAGAGCCGAGTTCAAATTCCAATTGAATTCGTTGCATTCACTTACGCGCAAATACCCTTGGGAAAAGTATTAATCTGTCTCTTCCCCCAGCTATAGGTTAAATAGCAGGACGGATTAGGTTCTATAGCCTTGGTTGGCAACCAGTCTACCACAAAAATAATGGCAACCTACTGCGGACAAATCTTCTGCCCAGTCATTCATGTCTCTTTCGAGACATGATCATCCAAGCGTGTATCACGTATGGCACTCAACTGACTGAAGCGTTCACACTCAAAAGAGAATTGGGATTTCGAATTGTTTCGTGCCCGAAAACATTTATAGAAGAGAAAAATCCTGTTCGTTGTGCAACAATATCAGTCAATTCTATCACAAATTCAATAATAATAATGGAATTTCGAGTGAGTGAAGAAATTCAAGTAAATCATAACACACACGCTGCAAAGAACCTAAAAAGAAAGTAAAAGCAAATGCAATGAAGCTAATTCAGAAATGGGGGCAAGATAAACCTCCTCGGGGTAAATACTTTTCCCTTGTACCAAACAAGCTGATGTAGACAGACGCCCTACCAGGGTTAAAAGCTGAAAATGAAGGCGTTATTCTTACTGCACAAGATCAATACTTAGTAATTATTAATTAACAAGCACAATTGCTGAACAGTTGTATTAACCAAAAATGCTGATCCTGTGATAAATATCCTATTTTATGGGATTTTACAAAACACATAAACATAACAATCAAAGCCAATTGTCCAGGCATCATGATCAGAGACCAAAAGAAACAGAATATGTATTTCTATTGACATGGCAGTTCTTGCATATTGTATTGTATCTTTGAAAATGTTCTAAAAACTATCAAAATACAAGGATATTGAAATCAAAATCTCAAGAAACTGGCACATGAGAACATCAACAATTCCGGTTATAGTTGGAGCCTTCGGGTTGATTGGAAAAGCTTCCGATAGATTCATTGAACAGATAACTGTAAAACAAAGCCTTAAAGAAATACAAAAGAAGTGTACTCAAAAAATACATCTCACACATTAAGAAGGGCTTTAACTATGGAAAATGTTACCTTTTCTTTTTTAAATGTTCAGGGGAAAATGTCATGATGTAATTTCTGACCCGGAAAAATGAGTATACATTAGAAATCAAAGGAATAATGATAATAACAACTAGAAAGAGCAATCAAACCGCAAACCTTCGCCAAGATAATACCGACATCATCTCAGAAAGAGATTATTATCAAAATGAAGAATAACTGCATATGAACTTGACTGCTCTCAAGAGTGAAAATACAAAAATGAATTCGACCGCTCCCAAAATTAAATGCAGACTTAAAAATGAAATACGGGAGGTAATTCAGTATTAAAATGATCTAAGGATTTAATTCACTATTTAGCATTTGAAAAGGAAACACTTTAATTTTATTAATAAAACCAGGAAAAATAACCCAGAAACTTTATCTCGTACCGGATCGAATCCCAAATCTAATCAGTTCGTGGCAGTCATGAAGCCAATCATCCCTGAAAGTTTTATCCAAATTAATCCAGTGAATTAAGGTAGACTACAGTGAATAACCCGTTAAATACCATAGACTGGCTTGTTTGTTCAAAACTCTCTCTGCGTTGAGCAGACTAAAATATTCATCCACTGAATCGTTCTTCTTCTTTTCATTCTTCTTACCTAGTGAAGGTCGGGGTAGATATTTTAGTGTGTCCCGGTAGCTATTGAAGGTGACACAAATACAAAGGCAAGGTTTAAACTGGCTTTAACGGCAATACCGTAGAAAAATTGCCTAGACCTCTCTGCACATTTGGAGACGCCGAATAATGACTCCAGCCCCCTACGAAGGAGGGGTAATACCCGGAGGGATGCATCTCTAAGGCTTGAGCTATTATTAATTTGAAAGTTTCCCGGCAAAAGTTTTATTCATTTAACTTCATATATAATTTTTTTTTATATTTCCCTTTAAAAAGGTTAAAAATAATAGATCTGCCAGGAACAATGAAATGTTGTAAGACGTCACCAGGGTGCAAATGTCTAGGGAGTGTCTTGATCACGAGGTCATCGACAATAAATTGACACTCTGGTTCTTACAGAATTTAACTGTTCCTGGCAGATCTTCATTTATCACAGTGTGGATACCTACTGACAAAAGTGATGGAAGGGAAAAGAAAAAAAACTCCAAATGAATACGCCTAGATATTAAAAAAGAAATATCAAAAAAATATTCTAAAATCCCCAGCACCCCTCGACACCCGTTCGTGCGCATGCGTAGTCATACCAACATAACAAATTTAGTCCGATAAAGTCTCGAAGGACGAAACGAATGACAAGTAAACTTTTTTCTCATATATACATGTATACAGGGTTAAATAATATGTTCTTTTGATTTATACATTAGTCAGTGTCATACGTGATACACTCTCTGGGCGCTCATGTCTCGCAAGAGACATGACTGACTGGGCACAAGGTTGCCATTGCTTTCTGCGGTAAACTGGTTGCTGACCAAGGCTATAGAATCCAATCTGTCCTATTATTTAACCCATGTGGAGGGAAGAAACAGATTAATATCTTTTCTAAGGGTATATGTGCGTAAGTGAATGCAAGGAATTCAACTGGATTTCGAACTCGGCACCCCGATTTCTCGTTCCGAGTCGATATTCACTGCACCACAACGTGTGTGTGTGTGTGTGTGTGTGTGTGTGTGTGTGTGTGTGTGTGTGTGTGTGTGTGTTTTGGCAACAGCCCCTCTTCTATACAAGTTTTATTTCAAACGACTGACAAGTTACAGCGGTTAAGTATTTTATTTTATTTTTATTTTTCTTATAATTTTCTTCTTATCAAAATATAAATTATATAAAAATGTTTTGTATGTCCGAGTGTTGACGTTTTTTTACATGTGGATGAAGCTATTGTATTTGTATTATCAGCGAGTTGTGGATAAAGTTTGGTATGTCTATGTTGTGGATCTTCGTCGCCAATTTGTTGTGGAGTTGTTGATGAAACTTCGCCGCAAAGTTGTAGTGACCGATTTGTGCCGGAAGTAAAACACGGAACAGAGGAGGTCGGTTCAAAACAGTCTATTAGTATAAGAAGAACATGTGTAGAAATAAGTGTTAGTAATTAAATCAATGTTAGTAAATAAAATTAAGTAAATAGAAATAAGTAAGTCCGAACGGTACAGTTACGCTGCTTATTGCCTGACTAGTAGCTGACTTTAACTGCGTTTTAGCTGTCATTTTAACAGTATTTAATTGCCTTTCCACTTAAGACAAAATGTAGTACAAGGCCTTTTTAATATGGAAAATCTGGGCCATATAGCCAAGACCTCCTATATATTACCAAGGCCGAATCGATGAAATGTGACGTCACGGTAGTAGAGTCATGAATTAGCGTAGCAGTCGTGTCTCTCACTTCATAACAATGTTGATAATCACAAAGTCGTTTTTCTAATAAAGATTTTAAAACATTTAAAATGTAACAAGACAAAAAAAGAAAGACACATGTTTTGATTTATGCTGGTTTTATTAATTTTAATTAAAATTAAGAAAAACAATAATTAATAAGAAAATATAAACATCATTGTTGACTACTGACTGTCGGTCGTGTTTGTAAATAAACACAGTTTTAAAGGCAAAACTTTTCGTTTATTCGTCTAAATTCTAAAAATTTAACAAACACTGCTTAAATTTTCATATTTTTAATTTAATTATGAAAAATCACAATCACTTTTGTTTTAATTGCAATAATTTTTAAATCTGAATCACTCAAATATAGCAATCAAGCAACCATTAGAATTCAGGAACAAACAAGAAGCAACAATAAATAAGCAAATTAATTAAAAATATTAACAAATGCAACAATTTAAATTCAAGCAAATTAATTCAAACTAAATAAGTTTAAGTTACTGTTTTTTAAAAATCAAACTGATAAAAGTTTTTTTTATGTCTCAAAATTCAGTTGAATGTTTGAAGTTTTCTTTTTTTACTTAACTTCTTACAAGTAATATTATCATTTTTCTTGCTACAAAAATTATTTAATAATGCATTAGAATAGCTCCAGATAATCATTTTTTCAATGCTGTGACCTTCACCACGTGAGTCAGCATGAAAAAGAAGTTCGTCATTAGCCAAAACATCCAATGTTATGTACATAGACAATTTTCTTTGATTCATTGAATGAAGAAAAGAAGGATTCTTTACAAGTTTATTAATAACAATATAATTGTATAGTACTAAATTTGTTGTTACATCATTGGGATATAACAGAGAACCTCTATTAATTCCTTGAAAATAACTGTTTATATCAGGTCTCTTCCTGATACTAAAGTATAACATTTTAACATTTCCATTTTTTTTAAAACGGCATGACAGCAATAAATAATTATGAATCAAACGAATTAACGATAGGATAGCTAAATCTGAAATAGATTTTTAAAAACGTCTTGAGAACTTTTAATCCAATAGATTTATTAATAATATCAACAAATGTCTAGGGAAATTCTGCTAAAAAACAACGGAGTTCGAATTTTAAAATAATATTTTGAAATATTTTGAGAATCTATTGTTAATCCTACTGGATGAAATAAAAAGATAAATTTTTACCTTTCAAAAAAGATACACTTAAAAAATTCTAGAATATTTGGTAATTCAATTACATTTTTTAAATATTTTAATAGTAAAAAATGGAAAAAAAAAGTAAAATTAATGTTTCTATTTCATTTATGATAAACTGTTTATAAAAAAAATTTTGCAAAACTCTTTTTTGGTTAATGTTTTATTTACTAATTAATGTTTAAGGATTAAAAAACCCTAAACCAACTATGAAAGAGTTATTCTTCAGTTAAAATTCTAATTTTTTATTTCCAATTTTTTTCTATGGATTAATATCGATAATTAACTTCAAATTATCAAAAATAGGAAAAAAATGTTTGGAAAATATTTTTTGAGGGTGTTCATTTTTGTGCTAAATATTTTCTAAAAATTAAATATTTTAAAAATTAGGTTTTAAAATTCAAGTGTGGTGTGATTTAGGCCTGTATGTTTCAAATAAATTCAAAACTTATTCAGAAAAAATAGGTTTAAACTAGGTACCGCCACAAAATCGCTGAAAAAACAGCATAGTCAGAAGGGAAAAGTTCCCAAACTAAATAAAACAAAGTTCTATCGGCAAAAAGTTTATATTACCATTAAGAGGATAGAACAAAGCGATTTTTAAATATTTTAAAAATTTTTTAATTATTTCTAACACATTTGAAATTGTTGTAACAATTTTGTAGAAAGTCTTTTTTTTATTACGTAAGCGATATCCAAATTGCCGCTATTTTATTAAGTAAACAAACGTAATTGTTACGCAATGCACTTTTTTGGCCGTGAAAGACACATTAATTTGGAAATTCTTGCATAAATCAAATAATGGTTGGATTTTGATGAAAACTTCAGGACTTATTCCTAATTAACCGAAATCAATGTTTAAATAATTATTTTGTATAAAATATTGGTAAAAAAATTTTTTTTTACATATGTTACCCCCACACACCAATTAATTTCCACAAATGCTTAAAAATTCGAATTTTGTCCACAATAAGCCTAATATAATTAAATTCAGGAATCATTGAGAAATGCTAATCAACAGTTTTTTTTTTCACCAATAAAGCCCCTTTTCTAAAAAATTGGTCCGAATTGCGAAAAATGTAATAATTATGCTAATTTCTATGTGGATAAACTTCTTATTGCTTTTATGAACAATATAAATTAAGCGTATCATAGTCTGAAAAGAAAAAAAAATTCAATGAATAATGAATTTTTACAAGAATTATTTTCATGTTTTTAAAATTTTTTAATTATATTTAAAAATTATTTATAAAAAGTTTAAAATTATTGTTAAATTTCTTCCTCAACGTGTCCGGCTAGGTTATGTAATTAATGAATGAAGACTACAATTACTAATCGAAAATTTAAAAGCTTAATACAAATGATTGAGCCATTGGATTTTAAAAATAATTAAAACATTTTAATTGTGTGCATTTTTACGGTTGGCCGTACGTGATATTTATCATTACAAGGTTACGTGATTAAAGGGTTGTCTTCCCTTACATAAAAAAATTACATTCGTATAATTTTGTCGCCTCCGGCCTCCCTACTTTAGCCTTGTTTATAACTTCCAGTTGTCATTATGTCACTCGGCACTTGAGATAGCCGGCGTATATCGGATTACCTTAGCTAATAAAATGCTATAGCAAATATTTCAGAGAGTAAGCAAGTACTTTTGTTTGAAAACAGATAAAGGTAAGTTTTAACTTAAAAAATTGACTTCAATAACGTGTCAGCGACGTATATTTTATGTTTGCCAGACGTTTTTAATCTGAAATATTTTAGATACCAATCAATATAATTTCGCTTTAAAATACGCCAATGTATTTTGTTTAATGGAATTACTAAATTTAATCTCTTGACTTTCAATTAAAACTAATTTTAAACCTAAAATATAACTTATTTATTTTAAAAATTTCATTTTAAAATCAGGTATCGAAAATTTATACTGAAAAGTGGAGGTACCTAGTTTAAACAAAGTTTAAATCATCATTTTCAAGTTTTAATTTTCGGTAATAGTGACTTGACTTTTGTAAGAAATAATTTCACGGAGTTTAAAAAAAAAACCTTAAAAATAAAACAAATTCTTTTAAAATTGACTAAAAAATAAATTTTGTAGTTTTTGTTAATACAAGAAGAATAAAAAAAAATTTAATTCAGGAATATTTTTTCATGTTTAAAAATGATTCATAAAGTTACAAGTATAGAAAAGTTAAGTAAGATTTTACTTTAGTTTCCTAAGAATTTTTTAAAACATTTCATTGAAAAGAAAACATTATTTTCTTAAATAAAATATCAATAAAATATTAATTCAAATATTTTTAGAAAATATAATGTTTAACAACTTTTTTCGGCTTCAGTTTAAGTTTTAAAACATTTCGAAAAATAAAAACTTACGAACGAACAGTCATAAATTTAATTTTTTTAATTCAGATATTTTTTAAGATATTTTTTATTTCAATTTTATTCAAAGAAATAAAAACAATATCTTAATTTATATTAATTTAAAAGATATAAACAAAGTGCTTTCTTTCTTGTGCTACGGCAAAACTAATTTTTTAGCAAATTTTGATTTTAGCGACTGTTGAAATAAATGGTGATAAAATTTGAACTACTCACTTTGCTAAATGGACTTGGGGTAAAATTCTCCCTTTTAATGGCATGTTTCCATTTATCAAATAAATGTTTATTTTTTGGAAACGAAAAACAATGAACTTTCGGTCCATTTTTATAATTCCCTTTGCAATTTGGTTCTGAAAATAAATCAACGCTAACGGACGCCGGGTAGTAAATAAAACAACACTACTAAGTGTGACGTCAGCAAGTCAACTTTAATCATAGAACAGACCTGGTAATAATAGCGACGGCCTCGATATAGCCCGGGCAAAAATTGATGTCTGATTTTCCCCAGACCGAGACTCTACCCTTCGGCGGAGTCCCGACTGGGTTATTACTCTCCGCCCGAAGGTAGAGAGCTCAACAATGCGCAAAGCACAACAGAAACAGTCGTCCGACTTAACTTCTCCTGCAAGCAATTATATAGTCAAAGGAAGTTCATTCCTCGTAGGAGGGCACTATAACAGTGTATTTCAATGAAACCTAATTGTGCTATGGTCATATTAAAACTATTACTTGTGCTACGGTTAGGGTTAAAACGATTAAAAGAGAACAGTTTCGTTTGGGGGCGTTAAGCTTACCAAGTTATTTCTTGCCCTAATTAACAATAGACTGTGAGTCATTTTAAAATAAGAATTAATTCTGCAGAGTCTTGTAAACGTTATTGAAATGAAGAGTAGAATCAGCGAAAGAAGTTCCAAGTTTTGCCTTGTACATTGCTTCATTTTCGCGTTGATGCTCTCGAGAAAAGCATTAATCCATCTATCCATAGTTATTGGTTAAAATAAAAAGTAGACTGAGTAGTCTTGTGTGGTAACTAGTCGACGAGAAGAACAACTACGAATTCAGAACAGATGAGAAAGCAAAAAAAAAAAAACTACTCAACTATCTTTCCTAAGAAGTTATGGCGATTCACAGTAATAAAAAATAAATTAAATTTTATGAGGATACGATTTTTTGCGAGGAAAAACGTTTAGAAAATTCGTAATTGTTCACTCGGAAAGTAATCCCGTTTAAGCTAATAATCATGACATCTTCGTTGCGATGTTGTCAATCAATTTGGGTTATTTTCAAGCGTAGCTTAGATGTGGTCCACGGCCAGTAGAATGGGGCATCCAGTGAGAATCGAACTCACTATTCGGTTATAATTGATTTAGCAAGACAAGCTTGCTAATCATTACCCCATGTCGAGGTGCACAGTCAATCAATTATGTAATCATTTTACCATTAAATAAACAAATAAATCTCTTGGCTTGAAATTAAATTTGCGGCTTCAAGAAAATTATTAAAAATCTTTGTTACTTGAGAACACAGAAAAATTGCGACCTTGACAAATATTGATTATTTGGAAGAAGTCAGAAATGACAGGATTTGTAATAAACCGACAATCATCCTGTAAAATAATTTAATAAAACAGATAATCTTTTCTACGCGAAATCGGAATCCAAATGTTCTCCAACAACTTGCCAACCAGAAGGTTTTTCTAGCCTTCTGCTCTATGAATTATGTGATTAGAATCTTGTCCGCTTTCACACTGACTCTCCTAAACACCGACAAGATGCAGACATTGTGAGATGCCAATCAGAAGATAGAAGCTTGTAGGCGTAGGGGAGCTTTTTTTAAGCCGGAGACTCGAAGACTACCTTCAAATTCTCTGCCTTCGGGCGGAGAGGAACACAGACGAAGCTATGCCGAAGGGCAAATTTTTATCTGGGTAAAAACAGGCAGGAGCTCGACACTGCCTTATGCAGGGTCTACAGGAAATTTTTGCTCGAGATTAAAGGTCCTGAATTCCCAAATTTAAAATCGACCTTGTGACGCATCCGGCTTCAGTGGGGAGGTTACTGGTAAATGCCAAGTATGAGAAACAACAGGAAATACTTGAATTTCTTTCGATTCTGTTAAAATAGCAAAACGTTTCCTCGCGGTAAAGGTCTGAACTGGTGAAATTAGAAAATGGCGATCACCTGAATATTTGCCGTGGAAACAGCGACAAACGACGACATTTGCGAACGACGCTAACTGTGTCTCCCTCGCAAGAACACGTTGAGTATTTTTAACGCTGTCAAGATTGGAAAGTGAATATGAAAACTCTAGCCCGGATATAGTACCAATGGTTCATTTTGAGACTCATCTGACTCTTTGAAAACATGACAAAAGAATTTACCTGGAGCAACCATTTTTCCAGATTTTTCGGCAATGGATTATATATACGAGTTCTACTTTCGATCTGGAGCGAAATTAACACCCATTAGGCATTCAAAGCCCCAGAACCTCATACTTCAGCAATGGATTGTATATACGAGTTCTTGCGGTTTGGAGTGAACTTGATACCCATCAGACACTGAAAGCTCGAAGCTTCATTCTTCAGCAATGGATGGTATATACGAGTTCTACTGGACGTTTGGAGTGAACTTGATACCCATTAGGCATGCAAAGCCCTGAGCCTTGATTTTCATGAATTGATTGTATGTAGAAGTTCTACTTGCAGTCTGTTATGAACAGGACATCCAGTAGGCATTCAAAGTCTGTAGACTCATTCTTCAGCAATGGATTGTATACACGAGTTCTACTTGCGGACTAGAGTGAATTTTATGCCCATTAAGTATTCAATCCCTGGAGCCACATTTCTTTTAGCAAAGGATTGTATTGTAGGAGTTACACTTGCAGTCAAGAGTGAACTAAAAACTCATTAGACGTTCAAAACCTGGAACCTAATTTTTAAGCAAAGGATTGTATATACGAGTTCTAGACACAGTCTGGAGTGAACTTGACACTCATTCGGCATTAAGAACCCGGAACTTCATTCTATAGTAATGACTTGTGTATACAATTTCTACTTGCGGCCTGGAGTGGACTTAAAAGCCCTCAGCCACATTCAAATGTGGCATTCAAAGCCCTCAGCCACATTTTTCAGCGATGGATTGTATATGCAAGTTCTTCTTATGATCAGGAGTGAACTTGACACCCATTAGGCATGTAAAGCCCGAAGCCTTCCTTGTTTTTCAGCATGGGATTATCTATATATATGTTCTACTTGCGGTCTGAACAGTATACTCACTTGGCATTCAAAGCCCGGAACCTCATTCTTCAGCAATGGATTGTATATACGAGTTCTACTTTGGGTCTGGGGTGAACTTGACGCCCATTAAGCATTCAAAGCCTGAAGCCTTATTCTTCAGCAATAGATTCCTTATACGAGTTCTACTTGCAGTCTGGTGTGAACTTGACACCAATTAGGCACTCAAAGTTTGTAACCTTATTCTTCAGCAATGGATTGCATAAACGAATTCTACTTGCGGTCTGGAGTGAACTTGAAATCCAGTTGGCATTCAAAGCCCGCGGTCTCATTGAAACTGGAAAAGTTTGTAATGAGCGGAGGAAACTCTGGATTTGGATGATGAAGAGGAGGAGTAAGAGTAAAAGAGGGAGGATAGCTTGGGTTTTTTTCATTTTAAAAGTAATGACCTCTTAACTGCTATTGTTCCCAGATCATCTCTGAACCGTGGTAGTCGAATATATGAGCGAATAGTGAACCCCAAAACTGGAGTCAAAACAAGAAAAATAAATAAATAAATAAATAAAAGTAAATAAATAAACAAACAAATTAGAAAAAATACCACTATTTTCATAGTAAAAAAGAAAATGAAAAAATTACTGGAAAAATTATGAGAAAAAAAAGTAGCAATGCATTTTTTGTGTAAAAATACCAAATCAGATAAGACAATAAAATTTCGGAATTAAATGATCCATCACTCAGTTAAGTGCTATATGTGATATACGCTTGGGCGATCATGTCTCAAAAGAAACATGATTGACTAGGCAGATGTTTTTCCTTCAGTAGTTTGCTTTTACTTTCTCCGGGGACTGATTGTCAACCAAGGCTATAGAACCCACTCTGTTCTGCTATTTAACCCATAGCTGGAGAGAGAAGAGACGGATTAATAACTTTCCTAAGGGTGTTTTCGCGTAAGTGAATGCAACTGGAATTCGAGTGCGCTCTCCCCGATTTCTCATCCACTGCATCACAAGGGCACATTCTGATATGCCGTAAAACAAAATGACCCATAAGGAGTTAAACAAACCAAACCAAACCAAACCTTCACCATTGGGCAGTTGGAGCTCGATCAAAGGAGATACTGACCGCGAGGCTCCGAGCAACTTTGATTTGGAAGTGCGGCAATCAACAGTGGTTAACAATCAGTGGTGATAAACATTTGCATAAATGTTTATCACTGAATGTTCCTTGGTAGATCATTAAGCGGAATAGGACTAAAAAGAGAGATTACAGTTCGAATTCATTACAGGCCTATGATTAAGCCTTAGTTATTGCCGAGCAATGTAGAAGTCAGAGATATGTTTAGCGGTCGAAGAACTAGAATGACCTACCCATGATTGGGGAAAACTCGATCAACCAACTGTTCATCATATTTGCAATGTATGCAACCTGATTCCTTTTCCTTTTTTTCCTTTTCACTTCCCAAATGACTGCCGTAAACGGACCACTTCCTTTTATGCCATTCATAAAACATGATTGGGCGCCCCCCATTGTATAAACATTTCTTCTTAATTGACTGCATTTAGTGTTCATTGCTCGCCAGTTAATCGGCGATCACAGGCAATAATTTAGAAATTGTTATTGAACCGAGATCTTCTTAATAATTTCACTGATTGTGGCTTTGTTGTCTGCTGTAAGACTGTGTTTAGTGTGACATTTACATTAGATAATCAAGTGTCCATATGTTTGAAGGAAAACAGCCATCGGTCAGTTATAGACAAGAAAAATAAACGCATTGTGTCTATACAGGAGGCAATGGGTAAATTGCCGCCATTTTATATTTTTCATTTCACGCATGCGCGTTGCTTTTTTATTTTGTCGACTACACAGTATAGTAGGGTCAGTTGGACACCGTCTGCGATAAAAAAGAGAACCATGATGGAATTCATTCGGCCAGAAATTTGGAACCGACATGCTGCACTGCTTAGCGTTCACACCAGGAGCTCCAATACGACGATTTCAAAGAGTTCATCTGAGAACAGCGTAAAGGACTTGAAAAAAATTGGATGAGTTTAATGGTCATTACAAAAATGTTTGAGGTGATCACTAGTGATGGCGACGTTATGCTTCAATTCATCTTCTCATAGCCCCTCAGACTCAACAGAGAGACCTACATCAAGTGCCTTGAGGAGGTAGTGCTGCTCTGAGTCAAGATGGCGACTGCTGGAAGACCCTATATATGGCAAAAGGGCGCTGCACCATGCCACACAAGCAGAAGAACCCAGTCATGGTTGTTAGACAATTTCTCCGACCACATCAACCTTTATATCTGGCCACCTAACCCCCCAGATTGCAACCCCCACTTGATTATTATCTGTGGGGCGCAGTTGAGCGAGAGGCCAACAAATCTCCTTGCAACACCAAAGTTGAACTGAAAACAAGAATTATATCAGTATTCATTAATTTAAACAAGGAGACCGTTCAGAAGAGATGCAGGAGATACCAAAGTCGTCTGGAGGCTGTGGTTGAAGCCAGTTGTAATTTTATTAAATTTACTCTTTAGTATTTCAAAACTTTGTAATTTTGGTAAATATATCTGTTAAAATGAGACATCAGTGTTATTTTCATTTTGCCGTCATTCAGACGACAATTCATCCATCGCTCTATGTATATCTTTTAGAATGAAATGTCACTGTTATTTTCATTTTTGTGTAATTCAGACCAGAGGTTTTCAAACTTTTTGACTTACGGACCCCTTTTTTGACTTACGGACCCCTTTATATTACAAGTTTTTGTCTAGGGACCCACTATAAACGCTTATGAAATTTATAAATAAATTTTTACTAAAAAATAGCTTATAGTTTTGCATTAACGTAGTAAAAACTAGTTTTAAGCCTACTTTAGACTTTGAATTTCACGTGATGAGTTAATCCACGGGCCCCTTATCTTATTCTTGCGGACCCCCTGTGGTCCGCGGACCACAGTTTGAAAACCCCTGATTTAGACGACAATTTATCAATCTCACCCTGTATATCTGTTAAAATGAAGTGTCAGTGTTGTTTTCATTTTGGCTTCATTTAAATGACAATTCATCCCTCACAGCTTGTATTCAAATAATAATCAAATCAGCTCATAGTAATCAAATACGAATGCGTTTCTTTATTTTTTATCTTCTGTGATTAATACATTCTCTTCTCAGAAATGTTAGGAAATATTTCGTCCGAAAAGAAAACGTTATATACTTTTCTGATACAAGAAATTTTAATCTCCTCAAGTTTTATCCTAAAATGCAATATTAAAAAAATAAATAAATTTAATGCCTCCAAAATGAAGCTGCTTTTCTTTAACCACCATGTAGAAACTTTATTGCCTATCATTAGAATGGATGACGCTCGTCTCCTAGAGAGCAACAAACTTTGCCTTCTTTGCTTTATACTATCAAATGACCTCAAATAGAATGACTATATCGAATCCATAGCTGCATCTACTGTTAGGAATGTTACGTTACTGTGTTGGACCAGGAAGTTTTTCTCGTAAGAATCAATTTTTTGCATTTATAAATCTACCATTCGTCTGTGCATTGAATACTGTTGCCATATCTGGTCGGATGCTCCTGCTATTCATCTTGAGGTTCTCGACAAGATACAAGGAAGGATCTGCAATATAATCGATCCGGACTTAGCAGCCCGCCTCCAATCACTTTCTTATCGGCGTGATGTGGCTTCCCTCTGTCTTTTCTACAAGTCTGCTTCCTGCTTTCCTGCATGCTGGAAGTTCTCTGCAGTCGTTCCTGTATTTAAGAATTGTGGTGAACCCTCGGATCCATCCAACTATCGCCCTATCAGTCTTCTACCGATATTCGGGAAAGTATGCGAGGCTATAATCGATGCTGAAATAGTTCATCATCTCACAAACTGTTCTCCGACAGGCAATATGGATTCCGCTTTGCCAGGTCCACGGCCGACCTGCTAACAACCGTGACGGAGTACATGTTACAGGCCCTTGATGAGTCTGACGAGGCTCGTGCGGTTGCTCTGGACATCTCCAAGGCTTTCGACAGGGTTTGGCACTCTGGCCTCCAATGCAAACTACGCGGTTATGGTATTACCGGTCGCCTGCTTGACCTAATCCAATCTTTCTTAAATAACCGCAAAATGAAGGTCGTTCTGAATGGGCGTGCCTCTTCGTCCTACAGCACGAATGCTGGTGTCCCACAGGGCTCTATCCTGGGCCCGACGCTCTTCCTTATTTTCATCAACGACCTCCCAGATGAGATCAGTTCCCAAGTAGGCATCTACGCAGATGACACTACAATATACTCCCGCACCAGTAAGAAACCTGTCGTGGCGGACAGACATAATCTCGCTGCTGACCTTGAGCGGGATCTACACTCTGTGGTTAACTGGGGCAAGAAGTGGCTTGTCAACTTCAATTCATCTATGACCAAGCTGTTGTCTGTCAACCATTACAGGCAACCTCTTCTGCCTCCCATAAGCATGGACCAAGCGATTCTCCCGGAGAGTAATACACTACGCCTCCTCGGACTTACCCTGTCCTCAGACCTCAAATGGAAGCACTATATTGAATCCATAGCAAAATCTACTGCTAAGAAGATTGGGTCACTATGTCGATCCAGGATGTTTTTTCCACCTGAGTTTATCCTGCATATATACAAGTCAACCATCCGTCCGTGCATGGAGTACTGCTGCCATTTATGGTCAGGTGCCCCTGCCGCTCTCCTCAGTGTTATTGACAGGCTCCAAAGGAGAGTCTGTAATGTGATAGGTACTGATCTGGCGGCTCGACTGCAGCCACTTCCCCATCGTCGAAATGTGGCCTCCCTTTGTCTGTTCTATAAATACTTTCATGGCTTCTGCTCAGACGAACTTAAGTCACTGATGCCTCCTCAACAGGTGTTTACTCGTGCATCCAGACTGGCAACTGGGTCCCACCCATTCACAGTCAGGTTAGCCAAATGCAGACGACAATTCTACTCCTGCAGCTTCTTCTCTCGCACTTCCCGCCTGTGGAACTCGCTCCCGTATTCTTGCTTTCCCGACGGCTACAACCTCCAGAAATTTAAATGCAAAGTCAATACTCATCTACTAACCACTGGACTCTAGCTCTCTCCCCATCCCTGTATAACCTTCCCTTTCTCTCCACCTATGTATCTGTCATCGCACCTGCTTTCTCAGCTTTCTATTGTTCCTTTCTAACTAGTTTGTACTCCTCACTCTTTTCTCATTAATCTTTTTACATTTATGTAGCCCCCTGCACATCAGTGGCGTTTCCGCCTTGCTCGGGGTGAAATGATTTAAAAAAAAAAAGTATTTTCATCGCAACTGCTCTGGCCAGTTTTTCCCCTGATTCACCAACCACATATATTTACTCGTACAACTAGATTAGCATCTAGGTCCCACCCATTTACCGTCGAAACTGTGAAATGTAACCGCTTCTTTTACTCGAAGAGTTTTTTTTTCTCGCACTTTCCGCCTGTGGAACTCCTTACTGTTTGCTTGCTTCCCTGATAGCTACAATCTCCAAAAGATGAAATAGAACGTCAACTGCCATTTTCTATCAACTTGATTCTTATCTATCTCGAATTTTCTTCTTCGACATCCTCAGGATCATGTTTCTTTTCTCCCGCTGTAACCCCCTGCGCACAAATTTCTTTACGTTAATTATATATATATATATATATATATATATATATATATATATATATATATATATAATTAACGTGTAGAAACTTTACAGTATTTACAGTATTTACATTATTCGGACTATTGTCCTCATCTTTGTTGCCATTTGTACGACGTTTCGGCCTTTCCACGCCCCGGACGTGCCCATTATTACAATCACTGGGGTATATCATCCTCATTCCTTGCGTAAAGCTTCGATTGGAAGTCATGAATTATTTCCCTCTAACCCTGAAAGTTACTTGTTCACCACTGCTGTAGCCTTGTATTGAACTCACAACTCTAAGAGTCAAGTCAGGAACCGACCAACGTCTTTATCCACTGGGTCTTTAAGGACACATGGAGAAACTTGTTACTAAGCTGAACGGTGTTATTTTCACTCATTCCGACTTCGAAGATTCGTGACGGCATTATTGTAATGTATTTGCGCTTCATTTGAAGAAAACTCAAAATGAAAAAATCAAATGACCCTGAAGAGTGAAGATATTACAGTCATGCCCTTACGAAACTTCCAAGTCGGCTCAGCTAAGTAACAAGTTTCCCTACATTAGTTCTATTATCGCGCTATTCTTATCTTCATACAGAGCCTTTTATGACAAAAAATGTGCTTGATTAAAATACATTTTTTTATAATCGTCTCACCCCAAACAAGGCAGTACTGCCACTGGTGCGCAGGGGTTTACATATTAAAGGAAAGTGAAGAGAGGGGAGAACACGTCACAGTAGGCGTCGGAGAATGGATAAGAGAAGGCCGAGAACACTGGTGTGAAGAGAGCTGCGTGAGAGGGAAAGTGTCAAGTGAGAAGGAGTCAAGGGGATAAGAAATGACAGTTGACGTTGCATTTAAACTCTTGGAGATTGTAGCTGTCAGGGAAACAAGAATACAGAAGGGACTTTCACAGGCGGGAAGTGCGAGAAAAGAAGCTAAGAGAATAGAAGTTGTTGTTACACTTGATTGTTTTCACAGTAAACGGGTGGAACCTTGTTACCAGTCTAGTCAGTCAGTTAAGTGACATATGTGAAACACGCTTGGGTGATCATGTCTCGAAAGAGACATGACTGACTTGGCAGAATATTATCCCGCAGTAGGTTGCCATTGCTTTCTGCGGTAGACTGGTTGATAGCCAAGGCTATAGAACCCAATCTGTCCTGTTATTTAACCCATAACTGGAAGGAATAGACGGATTAATACCTTTCCCAAGGGTATTTGCGCGTAAGTGAATGCAATGAATTCAACTGAAATTCGAATTCGGCTCCCCGATTTCTCGTTCCGAGCCGATATCCAATGCACCACAACACACATCCGCCAAACAAACAAACAAACAAACAAACAAACAAACAAACAAAAAAAAAACGTTTGGCTCCTTTCCTCGCCGCCTCTGTCTTGCTTTAGATCTCCCCTTTACCGGTCTACCAGTCTAGTACCCCGAGTAAATTCGCGTAGAGGGGGTGCACCATTTGTAAAAGAGACAGAGGCAAGCCACGTCAGTGTGAGGGAGAGAGACTGGAGTCAGGCCGCTAGGTCAGGATCGAATACATTGCAGATTCTTCTTTGGATCTTGTCGAGAACCCGAAGGTGAACAGCAGGGGCGCTCGACCAGATATGACTGCAGTATTCGATGCACGGGCGGTTGGCAGATTTGTAAATATAACTTCTATGAGTAAACTACTGAAAAAAACAGTAATGTTGGCACTATTACAATTTAACCCTGTGTGTGTGTGTGTGTGTGTGTGTGTGTGTGTGTGTGTGTGTGTGTGTGTGTGTAAAGCCATGATATATTTTTGTTATACTAATTCAAATTGGTCTATTTACACGCTGAGCAAATTATTTTTATTTTTATGATCTTTGAATGAAATTTTGCGTTAATTCAGTTACACACACACACACACACACACACACACACACACACGCGCGCGCGCGCGCGTATTTTTTTAATCTTCCACTTTGCTATGACTGTCAGTTTCATGCGTATATGCAATCTTTAGGTGTTGAAGGAAGGAACCATTTATGAAATTAATAGTTGCGGAATCAGAATAATTTATTATAGATTTATGTTCAAGTCTGTATTTTGCATAGAGCACTTTATTATTTTTTACTGCGTGTTAAATTTACATAAATACATACATAGCAATATCGATATCAATGATAGTATAAAGCCAGAAATTGTGTCAGTCAAAGGAAGAAAGGTCATTTAAGGCGAGCAGCTTTTGCAATAAGGTGCTCTATATCACCTGTAGAGCATTAATCGGATTAATATGAATCAATTTTTCTTATCTTATTGATGTTATATTCAGAACGACAACTAGTTTCGTAGATTAACTTTTTAGTAATCGTTCAATCTACTCTTTAGAAGGTTTCAGGAATTGACTGCCGTTTTTTTCTCTTTTTTCGTTATTTTTATGAGTTGGATGATGTAATCAGCTCACGCGATAGTTGGGATGCTTTTCTTATTGGTGTTAGGTCGACTTTTTCCTCTTCTCCAGTTATCTAATCAATTTATTGATGTTAAGATGAAATTCATCAAGAAAGGCACCAAGATATCTTCATTCAAACATGTTTCATTGAATAATATAGACATATTGTGTCTGCTTATTTTTATACTGATCCTTTCCAGTTGTCTAATCAGTTTCGTGATGTTAAGATGAAATGCATCAAGAAAGAAGCCATAGTTTTCTTTTTCTGGTCCAAGTACTTTCAACCATTTCTAAGATCATCTTCAGGGGTAAATTACAAAAACAATCTTATTGTTACTGCGATAAAATTTGCATTTCGTTTTTATCGCAGTTACAACATGTTTGCCTTTGTAATTTACCCCTGATGATGATATTGGGGAAAAATTTAAAAGTTCTTGAGTTAACCAAAGCTACGGCGCCTTCTTTGATGAATTTCATCTTAACATCAAGAAACTGACTAGACAACTGGAAAGAATCAATATAAAAGTAAGTAGACACAATATGTGTATATTATTTAATATGCATATAAAATACACACACACACTTATATATATATATATATATATATATATATATATATATATATATATATATATATATTGCATTTGCGTAATCGCTATTTCTACAGATTACTAGAACTTGCATTGTTCAAACTCAGACGTAAAATGAAGAAATTCTGTTATACCGGAAATAATATCTAGAATAGAAAAGGAAGAAGTAAGAAAGGGTGGTTAGGAAAAAGCCAAGAATAGGAGAGAGGGAGAATAGTACCACATTTTTTATAGGAGTGAAAGAAACAGCTTGTCCGAAAGATCGAAGTTAGTCGGTAGGGGAAAAAACGTGTATAAACTTAAATTCAAATTTATATAAAAAAAAGCTTTGGGTAAAAATATAACGCTCAAATTGGAAGGAAGGGAATAGTTAAAAACCTTTTAAATGACGACACTGGCTAATTAATTGGTTACGTTGGTTAAGAAGTAAATTTTGATTATGATACTTTAATATCCTAATTTTTTCTATTAAGCATAGATTACATTTATCACTTATACTATTGGGAGAATTTGCTGAGCCTATTTATTACCAAACTGTTTGTGGGATTAGGCGTTATTCCTTCAGTTCCCAATATTTTTGGAAAAGACCTGTCTGAACTTTTAGTTTAGGGTTGGTAAATGTTTTCTTATGAGAATGAAATTTTGGTTTCCGAAGCCCCGCTGAAATTCCGATGTACACATCATAATTTTCTTTGTTCTTTTTGGGGGAGGTGATACCTTGGCAGTTCACACTGTTGCGTCTATATTTACCTTCAATCGGACAATTTTCTTCAGATCTGCAATTGCAGGAGGGTACAATACTGGGCTTAGTATTGGTTTCATAGAAATTCCTTAATACACACACACACACACACGCGCACACACACACACACACACACACACACACACACACACGCACGCACGCACACACACACACACACACATGTATACAAACATATATTTAAAAATATCTTTTAAATGGTACAAAATTTTATTATGGCGTTAAAGACAAAAAAATCGGCTACGCCAAATTTTAAAATAAAAACACTAGTCGACCAGTTTCATTCCCTCTAGTTAGAACTGTAAACGGGGAAAATTATGAAAAAGGAATATTTGTTGTGGGTGAAATGAATGAACAGAATAAATCTAGTGACTTTCGAGCCAAATTGAATGACTTGGCGAATTCATATGGCGGTTCTTCTGTTTCTTTCTCGGAAGCTAAATGGAGAAATGAACACCATCGGAACATTAAGACCCTTAAGAATAACCATTCATTGGTTATCACGAAATCGGATAAGGGTTCTGGACCGCCAGGATTACATTAAAAAGTTATCTATACTTGATGATCCTTGTAAGTTTCAACGCCTTGGTCCCATTGACACCCATGATTGTACTCTGACCTCTGAAATTCAATTAAAGAAACGTTTCGTTAAATGGGTATAAAAATGGTGTTCTTTTCTCTATAATGTCCAAGGAATTAAGACCGCCTGGCTTCATTCTCGTTGAGACCCACACTTTCTATGATAGGGTCATCCCAACATAAAGTTGCTAAGTGGCTGGCTATAATGTTGCAACCTGTTTTACAGCATAATAGTTCATTTTGTATTAAAGATTCCTTTTTTTGCGCAATGTATACACATATATTATGTACTAGCAGTATAGCCCGGCGTTGCTCGGGTGTAATGAAAGCTTTAAAACTAATATATGGTCTTGGAGCTCAGACTCAGCCTAAAGAATATTTATGTGAATTTCGGTGAGAGTCGGATAAAAATTGTGGATTTGTATAAAGGACATACATATAGATAAACAGACACACACACAAACATCTGGCCTTTTATATATATATATATATATATATATATATATATATATATATATATATTATCGATTTTCTGCACTATTGTAAGAACTGCTATCTTGAAAATTCTGAATATCGTTTCTTATATCTTTGTCTATGAGTATATCAAATTTGATTAAAATCTAACCACTCCTTCTATAACCCGATTTTTTCGATTATCGATTATCGATATTTATCGGGGGTACCTCGACACAAACCCTAGCTAAGAACACTCGCAGACGCTTATAGTACAACTGTGTAAATTTTCAAAAAATTGGTTCAGCCGTTTCGGAGTCTATAGGTAACGGATACACACACACGCTGACAAAGTTCCATTTATAAATAAGTTTAGATTGATATATATATATATATATATATATATATATATATATATATATGCATACACACATATATATGTATGTATACACACACACATATATATGTATGCACACACAAACATATATATATGTATGTATACGCACACACACACACACACACACACACACACACACATATATATATATATATATATATATATATGTAATACAGCGAAACAGATTTGTCTGCGGATGACTATAGTATATATATATATATATATATATATATATATACTATAGTATATATAGTATATATACTATATATATATATATATATATATACTATAGTCATCCGCAGACAAATCTGTTTCGCTGTATTACAGCTCATCAGTACGGCTTAGACTCCGTTCGCTTCCTAACCTACGATCATATATATATAGGGAAATAAAGAAAATAATTCCGGGTCTCATCAAATCATTTAAGATGTTTTTCTGTTATTTGTACAAACTGCAAAATATATTTAAAAATTAACTGCTTCGGGGTATCATTAATGTCGTTCTATTAATACCAAGTAAACAATTAATTTTTCCAACGTCAGCAAATTACAGCAAATGAAGATGTGTTTGTCTTTTTCTTGACAGTTTTTGTGCTTTTTATCTGGTGAAAACTTTCGGGTGTTTTTTCATTCTTTCCGATTGAATTTCAAAATGATTGATGCCAATTGCATTGACTTTCTCTTGTCGGCCATTGCCAATCAATCAAATCTAAGGTCACGTGACAGATTTTACCGCGTCATTTATGTCTCTTTTTGCTAAATGAAGATAGGACATTAGAAATAAACGCTGAACTTTTTAAACACAAACACACGCATTCGCGCTAGAGTGACTCTGCGGTTTTCTTCCGCACACACGTACCTGAATGTTTGGTTTGGTTTGGTTTGGTTTGGTTTGGTTTGGTTTACGGCATATCAACCTCAATGGGTGTTTTAATGCCAACAAGACTTCCATAATTGATTTGTATTAATAGAATATGTATTCTTTGTAAGAAATAAGTTTGTAAATCAGTTTTCTTTGACGCATTTTTGTAAAGTGTTTTTTGTGAGAGAGTCAGATATATTTCTGGTATGTATTCTCTTTCCAAAAACGCATTGCCGACAATGTTTTATTTTCCCTTAAAAATGTATTGTTGGTAATACATTTTTCATTCAAAAACTTATTGATGGTAATATTTTTTTCCTCAAAATTTATGCTAGCAACATTTTTTTCCTTCAAGAATGTATTCCTGGAATTTTTACTATAAAAGTCTTTTTTATACTTTCATAGTGTTTTAACACAAGTTTGGCGATAAACTATTTGCCTATAGCTGGGACTCTAACAGGTGCTACCACTCCGGGTCAGGGTGGACCTGGGAACAACAGCAATTAAGAGGTGAATCCATGCTACTCACAACATCACGATCAGAGGCCTTGCTGCTGGATGCAATTTATTACCATACCCAGGAACCCCAGAATATTTACACATAAACCCAGGACAATGAATGAAAAAGAAAAAATGTTTTTTAAATATTTAGACAAAGAAGTATTATTAGATTTGGGTTATAAAAACGTTTCGGTCATTGTATTCACCCACCTTCTTCAGGTGACTGTCGAGCCGAATAATTTTTAAGGTGTTTCGAACTGAACACTTTATTTAATCTACAGGTTGGAGTGTTCTCGTTTCGCTGTCCATGTCTAGGAATATCTTGTTTTTTTATATTGCTGAATTATTGCTAGTCCTGCTTTCACTGGGTTTGTGTCCATTCTACCATGACTATGAATTGAACTCACAATTACTAAGTTTCCAAATTTAAAAAACAACATTTATATCGTGAATAGTTGCATAGCTTAGTGAGTTGAGTATATAGATCGGAACCAATGAGATGATAGAATAAAGTAAAAGAACAAAATAGGAAGCGTATCTCAATCTAACATGTTTCACTCTTATTAAAGCTTCTTAAGAGACCGACAGAAAAATAAAAAATAACAGACAGTATACCGGTATGTTGTAATTTAGGGTTAATTCTTATTGGTCCGATATATGTCAAGTGTATTAAAGGAATAGATAATTACTTTTAAATGTATATGCGTGGATTATTTTCTGTATAAGAGTGTATGCGCATTGTATAGAAACACTTGTCTTTTTAGATGTATGTTGGACGGTAACGTTAGTTAATATATATATATGTATATGTATGCTTACATATTAATACACTTATCACGTATACTAAAGCAATGACTAATTTTTAAATATGTGTTAGTTTCATTTGGACGGTAAAGTGTGTGTTGGTGCATGTGTGTGTTTATATAAAAACGCTTAGTGTATGTTGGAAGGTAACGTTAGTTAATAAATTTGTTGATGTGTGCATGTGTAAAAGAAAAGTCTGTAAACGTTCGGCTCTCTATGCAGGGCCCGGAAGTTTTTCCCACCTGAATCTATCCTGTACATATACAAATCTACCATCCGCCCATGTATTGAATACTGCTGCCATATCTGGTCGGGTGCCCCTGCTGCTCTCCTTGGGCTTCTTAACAAAATACAAAGGAGGATCTGTAACGTGGTTGATACTGACTTGGCAGACCGGCTGCAACCAATCTCTCACCGGCGTGATGTGGCTTCCCTGTGCCTCTTCTACAAGTACTTTCATGGCTTCTGCTTCGATGAACTTAGATCACTGGTGCCGCCTAAGCACGAATTTACACGAGATACTAGATTAGCAACTAGGTCCCACCCTTTTACAGTTAAACAGATAAGATGTAACCGTAAATTCTACTCCAACAGCTTCTTTTCTCGCGCTTCCCGCCTGTGGAATTCCCTTTCACAAGTCTGTTTTCCCGACAGCTACAATCTCCAGGTGTTTAAATGTAGGGTCAACAGACACCTCCTATCACACTAATTCCCAATTATTCTCAGAACACTCTCATCTACCCAACCCTCATTCTCGGTATCCTTACCCGCCTATCACCCACCCTCTGACATTTCCTATATTTAACCATTCTTTCTCCACTCTATGTAGCCCCCTGATTAAATAGTTAAAAATGTAGCGAGATGTTGCGAAGATTTTTGAATTTGGGTATTTTATATAAACGTATATGCGTCAGTGTGTATCTAAAATGCTATCGTCACTTCTATTGTGGGCCAATGAAACGCAGTTGGATTGTAATAAAACTTGTTGTCGCTGTTTCCTTGATAGGGAAACATCCAAAAGCGTTCTCTACATTACCAACGTTATTCTCTCTAAAGAAACTATCAGAAGGAGAATTGAAATGTCAGGATTTTTTTAAAAATTAGAACAGATGAATCGTCTCGTCTTTCGCCAAACAAAATTTCTCTTATTTAGCCTTTCCTGCTCTTTACTAGACACAGAACACGAAAAAATATCCCAGGATTCCCTTTCTTAATTTTCTCCGTTTCTATCGAGGTGACCGTTTCTAGCACTACCTTGAGATAGATGGTTACCTTCTCATCAGCTAGCTCGTGCCCTAACAACATGGATACGTTTTTCATAGGTAGTCTGGAAACAACTCCGACAACAATGGGTCTCGACACCAAGTCTGACACAAGATAAACTCGATGTAGAGGAATATTAATTACTACTAACCTGGACAATAACAAATTCGTCCGTGGCCGAATTCGACCCACACAGTAGAGAACTTTTCAAAATTAGGGACTGCGTAGCTCTTGAATCTTGCAAAACCTTTATTGATATTCAAGCGAAACAGATCCATTAGACACAAATGGCCTGTACTACTCTTTCACATCTTCAACAGCGGATATTTTATTTGACACGACTCGGTTGGAAGAAACTAAATCCTGGTGTTTATTTTGGCTTAATACCCTGGACTCATTGTTTCGTTTGTTCCAGCAATTTGACACAATGTACCCGACTCTGTTACAGTATTTGGAACATTGGGAGTTTCTGATCCGATCTGTTTACTTGCCGAGATCCTGACGATTGGAAATTACCTCTTTGCGAATTTGTACTTCTGTAGTTTTCTATTAGTACATTTATACGAGTTAAATGGCCGATCGGGACCGCATGATTGGTTTGACTTGAAACACCAATTAGATCCAAGTTTTGGTTGAGGACCGCTTCCAGGTTTCGAAGGGACCGCTGTATTTTGGTTTGCTGCGATTATGCGTCAAAACATATTTATCGGCGAGAATGGTCATTTCGTGCACGGTAATTGCCTTTCTTTCATCAAAGAATGTTTAGTTAGACACATTCTTTAAATTCTTCCATTAGAACAATTTGCCTTAATTTATCATCGTCAGATTCAATATTTTTCGACTGGCCCCGTCTGTCGAAATATATTATCTTTTCACGAGAAAACTTGACGTAAGTTTATCTGGCAGTTTTACTTGTATTTTTTTTTAATTTTTGGCGGTAGGCTAATTTATATGCCTTAAGAATGGCTGATTTAACAATGTTGTAGTCAGCACAATCTGCTATTGACAGAGGGCGTGTGTTTTCTGGGCTTTGCCTTTCAATACCGTTTGTAATAACATGGACAGTTTAGTTTTAAGCCATTCTAATTTTGAAGCTAATTTTCTGAAATGGCAAAAATTCCCATCTTCTTCAGCTTCATTAATTTATAGTACTAACCAAACCTGCTTTGCTAAAACTCATTTCTCCTAGTCTCGCTATTTAATCGTCTTTCTACGATTTCACGGAACTGTGTCTCTTTCAATTCTCGCTTTTTAAAAGATTTCAGCTCTCGTACTAAATCTGAGTTTCTCAAGTTCAAGTTGAGCTTGAGTTAGCTCTTGTATTTATTCCAGTAGCTGATTTCACGTGTCTTCATCGAAGACATCGTTATCTGCCACATGGTCCCGTAATTACTCTGAGTAGACATGCTTTCCGCATACATTTCCTTATTGCTAATTCTAAATTGTTACCAATTTCCAGTATATCATCTTTTTAAAGTTTAAACAACTGTTCAAGGGAGAGTGTCTTTAAGGAACATTCTATTGTAGACATCTTGGTTTGCTGCTCGCTGGCACACTAACATGCGTGTGGTTCCGACTGAGCGAATCCTGGATATGAGCCCTAAATTTTGTATGTTACAAATTTGCAACATAAATGAATATGAACATTCAACATTGAGGGTCATGTCACAATATATATATATATAACTGATTTTTCAACGTTTTTCAAACGTACAACAGGGATTTTTACGAAAGCGCGACTGGAATGTTTAAGCTACCAATAATTTTCGAAATTAGGAAGGAATTACTTAAGGATCTTTCTTTTTTGTTTTTTCTTCTGAGAACAACATAATGGTAACATTTTTTCTTGGCACTATCTACAGACTTCATCACAGTGGTAAGGTTTGTTTTTTAATATACTCCATGTTCTATAAGGGTCTTTGTTGTGGGATCACTCCGTTTTTGTATATAATAATGGACTCAACTGAGTGTACATATAATCCTACCTATAGAGAGAACAGCAGTTGTTTAGTTGGAGTTGGATCTGGAATCACAGTTGTAGTTGCATTTGCTCTGAGCTCCATTCAGCTAGAACCAGTTACTCGGACATACTATTTCACTTCAAGACTATATATATTTATTCCTACTAATACTATTCCTAAATTGACTAACCCGCGTTCGAGTTTGTACATTACGTTCTATATAACCTACTTTTTCTATCTTCATATATGTTTTTATTATTACTTATTTTGTGCGGTTCCTCACCCGGATTTTTTAAAATTTACACACTATATATATATAAACACAGGTACTCCTTTACTAACCCTAATTTAAGGTATGAGACAGCCTTCACCCGAAAATACTGAGAATTGAAGGAGAATGACCTAAATCCACAGATAAAGTGGAAGCTGATAGACACAGCACGTACTTCTAATAGCTTAGATGATAGATGTAATCTATGTTTAACAAGAAAAAATTAAGATTTTGAAATTTAGATATCAGAATGTACTTCTGAATTAACGCAAAGAAATCTTTGGTATGGGTCGTCACCGTAATAAAATTAAATTTCAGTAATTATTTTCTTCTTTCATTAATTCCCAATAGAATTTTCCTTTTAAATAAACTAGATTTTAAAACTTGGTGAATAAATGAATTTTTCTCTTGTACCTACCACTACTAACCTAATGGTCAAACCACATGCTTCCCACTACCAAAAGGGAATTTACCACTACGATTCCCCTCGGTTTGACTCTATAGTAACCAACATTCCTATTGTTGATAATCACTGAAGAGTGGACGGACAGTGTTGTTTTTCATTCGTCAGGTAGACCCCACGTGTCTTTGTCTTATGGTGACATGATTAGCAAGCTTCTCTCGCTAGATCAAGTGCGACTTACCAATGCGGTCGAGCTTCACTGGGGGCTCCACACTTTCGGTCTTGTGCCACATCTAAGCTACGCTTGGAAAATCATTAAAGCACTTCGACGTGGTGTAAGAGTTAGTCTCGCTAGATCAATTACAACGGAGTAGTGAGTTCCGTACTCACTTCGTCCTCCACACTTTCGGCCTTGTGCCACATCTGAGCTACGATTGGAAAATCATTTGGTCAAATCGAAGTGGTGTCTCGTTGTGGCTGAGTAGTGAGTTCTTTGCTGACTAGGTTTTCCATACAGTTGTTTTTGCGCTACGTCTACGCTTCAAAAGTCTCTATGACTAATTACAGTCACTTTTTAAAATAAAATTTAACTAATTCATAAAGGGGTGTAAAACAAGGACGCAGTTTTTTCACCGGATCTATTCAACTTATACAGCGTGACAATCTGAGAGCCCTAGAAGTCATACCAGGATTCACCATTGGCGGCCATGATCTGAACAATATAAGATACGCAGATGATACAATGCTGAGAGCAGACACGAAAAGGAAACTGCAAGACCTACAGAAGGTATCTGAAGAAAGCGGAAAGAAAGGACGTCAAATAAACTACAAGAAAACTGAATGCAAGGTCATCAGTAAAAAGAGGGGCCCAAAATGCCAACTACAGGCTAGGGAAAATCAAGCAGGTACAAAAATTTAAATACCTGGAGAGTGTTCTAACAGAGGACGGAAGGTGCGATGCTAAGATCCGAAGATGAATCGGCATTGCCAAGGATGCATTCCAGAAGCAGAGTAGCGTATTGAGAGACAGAAAAAATTCGCTAGAAACAAAAAAAGAAAATACTGGATTGCTATGTAATGTCTTTTCTTCATTATGGCAATAAATGCTGGACAATATCATCAAAGATGAAGGAGATACTTAGAGTAACCTAAATGTGGTTCTACAGAAGGATGTTGAGGAATCCATGTGAGCAACGATTAGATTTTTAAGTGGATGGAAACGAAAAGAAAAGTAATACTTAATATCAGGAAAAACAACTAAAGTTTCTGAGACATGTAATAAGGGAGGAGGGCTCGGATAATTTGATACTCACAGGTCAGATAGAGAGAAAGAGAGAGAGAGAGAGACGGGGAAAGCAACGCGTAACGTACTTGACGGGATTGAGCAAATGGATAGCAGAGAGGCTTTTGGGTGGGGTAACAGGAGAAAGCGTGCTAAGAGCTACTATGGACAGGGAGATGTGGAGGGCCATGATCGCCTACGTCCTAAAAAGACACGGCACATAGAAGAGGAAAATTTTTCTGAAACAGTTACTTGGAAAGTGTCTCTTAAAACTTGTTTAAATAAACCAGGGAGACTCGTTCTGACGAAGTTAAAATATAAGTTTCTAAATCTATATAGTTGGTAATTATTTACTTTGTGTGAAGTATTGTTGAATTGTAAACGATTATTATCTTTCTGAGTAAAAATGTGGTTTTACAGAAGGATGCTGAGGATACCATGGACGGAGCATGTGTGCAACGATGAGGTGTTGGAAAGGATGCAAACGAGAAGAAAACTCATACTAAATATCAGGAAGAAACAAATCATGTTCACGTAATGAGGAAGAAGGGCCTGGAGAACTTAATACTTACAGGTCGGATAAAGGGAAGGAGAGTTAGGGGAAAGCAGTACTTGTTAGGCCTGAGCAAATGGATGGTGTAGCGGCGGTTAGAAGGGATACCAAGAGAAAAAATATGGAGAGAGACAAGAGACAGAGTAGAGTGGAAGTCCATGATCGCCTACATCCTGAAAGAACACGGCACATGAAGAAGACTCGTGCCTGTTTCGCCTGCTTTTGTCAGATCAACATTTGTAAACTTTTGAGGCTTTTTTTTCTCTTATCTTCTCCCCGCCATTTTTTTCTTTGTGCCTCGCTCAATTCAGTAACGAGGAAAATTGGCAATGAAGCGTTCAAAACAACATGAATGGGAAGCAGCCAAAATGATAAACCATTTGTAAAAATAGAATCGTTTTGTAATCAAAATAACTCTTCAATAAACGTGTAAAGGTGAGTGCAAATATGGCTGAGTGCATCTGTTTGTGTATTTATGTCCTAGATTGTTTATTTGTTTGAGTTTTGTTTATTTCTGTACGCTTGGGTTTGTGTGTGTTTAGGATATTTTCTTTTTTATAAATGCAAACGATGAAATTTAAAATTGAGTGAAGTGGGTGTGGGATAATGTGGGATAATGAAGAACACACACGCACACAAATGCACACACAAACACACGCACACTCACGAATGCGCACACAGAACTGTTGTGTCGTTCTCTCTGACTGAGTGTTAAATCATACTGGATCAGACGTTAGTTTCAACTTCAAAGAAAAGCGAAAGTTCGATCACTGTCGGGAAACTCATTTTTCCTTACTAACATTTCTCGAATGCACAGATTGATAGACACAATACACACTGTTCGTAATATGCACCTCATGATTGCGTAACGCATGAAACTCTGAATAATACTACAGGGCGTAGGATAATATGCATGTTTATTAATATATATATTTATTTATCAATAAGAAAATACAAAATTCAACAACAGCAATAATTTCTTTAATTAGGCATTAAATTGCATCACTTAGCATCCGCCATAGTTTATCTTGACTTTCACAGTTGATGAACTTCATTTGAGGACGAAATGGTTTCTTTTTACTTTTGACCGAATGTATCGATTTTTTCTGCATGTATCTAGAGCTATGACCATGTTTTATTTTTTAAACACAGTCATAACTTTAACCACATACATAAAATACCCATACGTTCCGTTGAAAGTAAAAATAAAATCATCCTTAATAATGACTAAAAATATAGCCGGAAGAGCTCGGCTAAAAATAATGGAAAATGGAAGCATTATTTAAAAAAAAAAAAAAAGAAAAAAAAAAGAAAAGAGGCCGACAACTATGAAAACCGCCACAAAATTAACTATGAACACGGTCACAACGTGCTGACCATGTTTGGAAATAAAAGATTCTTATTAATTTAGGTACATATGAAATATATTCATTCGTATTTAGGTAATGTTCAGAATATATATATATATATATATATATATATATATATATATATATATATTCAGTTTTTTTTTTTTAAGGAAAGTAAGATGCTTGCATACTTTGTCCATACTTTGTCCATCACTATACGAATCAGTTCTTCATAATTAATAGGTTGAAAATATCTTGCATATTTGATGAGAAAGGTGATGGCAAGATTTCTGCCTACCACCTGGGGGAAGTGTTGAGAGCAATGGGCGAGAACCCCACCCAGGCTGAAGTAAAGAAGTGTGGTTATGAAGGTAGAGAAGTAGAACGTCTCTCTTTCGAAATTGTCCTTCCGATTCTGCAGACCATCAGCAGAAACAAGCCTCTTGTCACTTATGATGATTTGGTTGAAGGCTTCAGAGTTTTTGACAAAGATCAAAATGGAATTGTTAGCAGTGCTGAAATGCGCCATCTCCTCACCGGATTAGGTGAGAGGTTATCACCTGAAGAGGCTGACCAGCTTTTGCAAAGGATTGAAGATAATCAAGGAAATATCAATTATGAAGAACTGATTCGTATAGTGATGAATAGTTGATGGACAAAGTATGCAAGCATATATATATATATATATATATATATATATATATATATATATATAGCCCGGCGTTGGTCGGATGTAATGGAAGCTTTAAAACTAATCAATGGTCCTGGAGCTCAGACTCCTTGGACGTTGGCACGAATGATTAAAAAGCAATAGTTGTTTCCAGTTAAAGCGAAACCGTAGACTGAAAAAAAATGAATGGATGTAAGTCAAATTTTGATTTCCTGGTATCGATATCAAATTTTTTGCACTATTGTAAGAACTACAACCTTGAAACTTCTGAATATCATTTCTTATGTCTTTGTCAATGAGTGTATAAAATTTGATTAAAATCGGACCACTCCTTCTATAACCCAATTTTTTCGATTATCGATATTTATCGGGGGTACCTCGACACAAAACCTATCTAAGAACACTCGCATACGCTTATAGTACAACTGTGTACATTTTCAAGAAAATCGGTTCAGCCGTTTCGGAGGCTATACGTAACGGATACACAAACACACACACAGACACACACACACAGTTCCATTTATAAATAAGTTTATATATATATATATATATATATATATATATATATATATATATATATATATATTCTAAACATTACCTATTTTTCATGCCTACATTTTAAATTTTCTTCCGACAAATTCACATGGCTAGTTTTGTCTGATTTTTCTCGGGTTTTCTTTTCTTTTTTTCTTTTTTTTTTTTTAAGCGGTTCTTTTGATCTTTTTTTTTCCGTTTCAATTGTTTTTAAGCGATATTATTAAACTATTTGTTTTAATAGTTTGTTATTTCTCACCATGGTCCTCCCCCCCCAAAAAAAATATATATATGTGTGTGTGCGTGTGTGTGTGTGTGTGTGTTAAATAAGCTATATTTTTGTCGCCATAATTCTTTCAAACATGTTTATTTGAATATTAATATTTCTATTAGTTTTTTCATTCCTTTTTTCAAATTTCCTAATATATGTGTGTGTGTGTGTGTGTGTGTGTGTGAATTTTTCATTAAATATGGCTGACAAGGATGATTTAATTAATTACTTATTATGTTTTCCCCATCCTTACATTTTGCGTGACAACGGAAAATTAATTAATGAAGGTGCACCCGAATCTGCGATATCTCATAAAAGAGGAAGGTTTGAGAAACCGTCGTCCACACAGCAAATACAATATCCTCACAAACTCAAATCAGCAGTAAAAGAGTTACGCAACAACCCTAATATCATCGTCAGACTCGCTGACAAAACCAATAATTATGTAGTTCTCAACCGACAAGATTACAACCAAATCTATCGTAGTTTATTCACTAAATTAAGGAAAAATACCACGAAATCATTAAATAGAATTTGTAAATAAACTGATCAAAGCGAACAACAGTGAGATCGATAGCTTAAAAATCAAGAAGATTTTCAGGGATCACCATCAAGGATATCTGTACAGTAATGTAAAAACCTATAAACCAGGTTTTTCTCTCCGAACTACCATACCTCAAATACCTACACCTGTATATCATCTATCAAAAGCTCTCAATTACAAAATTTGTCCATACAGACACAGCAATTACAGCATCGTACCAAAAAATTAATTTCTCCATATTTTAAAAGCAATAAAGTAGAACACATGTGGATGATTCGCTAACCTCATCGACAAAATTAACAATTCACCTGCAAGATCTAAAATATAGATAAAAATATTATTTACGAATTTACATGTTTTTTGAAGAATTGTGATTTTGGTCAATCCAATTTTGTAAATAATTACATTGTGCACACCACCACGCGGTTGGCAAAAAATTAACATTGCACCTCTCAGACTATGAAGTATATGTAACGAAAATAATGCGTGTCAAGCGTATTTAAACTATACACGAATTAAAAGTGTCTATATATAGGTTAGTATGTGTGAATGATATTTCGTTCAAAATATGTAGCAAGTATTGTATATATGTGTCAAGCGATGGAACAATTTTCTTTTTTAAATAAAACGAGAGAATCATGTATGAATGTGTGTGCATGAGAGAAATCCTGTGTGAATATGTGCGTTTATGAGTCGGTAAAGAATTAAATATGGTTTAATTATAGATTTCTATCTTTGAGCTCTCAGAATAGGCAGCCCTAATTATTCGTCTAAAGAAGAGAGATATATCGAAGAAACATTTAAATTTCTCAATTACCCACAGCATTTCATCTTTAACGCTAAAAACATGCTTATAAAATTCACAAACCTCCCCACCAGAAAACGAATACCTCCCAAAAACATCACACAAATTTCATAATACTACCTTCCAACAACTTTTCATATAAACTCTCAAACAAATTAACTCTCCCAAACACTAGAATCGTTACTACCACCTCCAAGACTACTGGTGATATGGTCAGATTAAAAAAGACATCAAACACCAATTTAAATGCCTGTATTTACAAAATACACTGTCTATATTGCAATAACATATATATAGGGGAA
This sequence comes from Ascarosepion bandense, assembly GCA_037127315.1. Taxonomy (NCBI): domain Eukaryota; kingdom Metazoa; phylum Mollusca; class Cephalopoda; order Sepiida; family Sepiidae; genus Ascarosepion; species Ascarosepion bandense. Next base: position 3,341,116 of record JBBBDQ010000952.1, read on the forward strand.
ACATCACGAAATATAAAAGTGCGGATCTACGAACATAAAAGAGACTTACGTTTGGACATACTTTCCAACTCTCTTGTATTACATCGAGATAATGTAGGACACAATTTCGATTTCTCAAGTACTAGTTTAATTAAAAAAGAACATAACCTTTTAAGGAGGAAGTACTTTGAAAAAAATATAAGATTACTACCAACAATAAACACGCGATTAAAACATTTTAGGTACCTCCACTAAATCGCTGAAAAAACAGCATAGCATAAAGAAAAAAGGCCTCAAACTTAATAAAAACGAACTTTTTCCATCAAACTGTTTATGCTGTCATTAAGAGGAAAGATCAAAGTATTTTTCAACTATTTAAAATCATTTATAATTTTTTCTAACACGTTCAAAATTTCGGGAAATATCTTGTTTTGATTTTAGTTAGTGGATAACCAAATTATTACGACAGTTTACAATGGAAAAATCAATATTACATAACTCAGTTTTTTTTCCGCTGACAAACACATTAATTTGGAAATTCTTGCAAAAATCAAATAATTGTTGGATTCTAATAAAATTTCTAGGACTTATTCACAAATGAATGAAATTATTTTCAAATTATTATTTTTTTTAAATATTGGTAAAATATTTTTACTTACACGAAATTCATGAAATTTTAAGACATTAAATTGTGTCGAAAAAACTGGCTTTATTAGTTAAATGGAAGATATATTGGGAAATGTAAATCATCTATTATTTTTTTGGAACATTTTGACTTTATTTCAGAAAATCTTCTCCCAATAATAAAATAAAAAATGCAATAAAACTATGACATTATTTAATCTGATAAGTTTTAAATTGCTTTAATAAATAATACATATTAAGAACATTATAGTCTAAAGAAAAAAATTCGATTAATAATTAAATTTTGAAATAATTATTTTCATTTTTTTTAATTCATGAAGTTTCAAATTTAAAAAAAAATACTTCAAAGATTTGTTGTGGTTAATTTATCAACTTATTAAGTGAAGATAATATTTACTAATCAAAAATTAAAACGTTTAAATCAAATCCACGTGCCTTAGTAATTTTTTTTAATTAATTTTTTTGTGTGGATTTTAAGTTTTTTTTTCTATGTGTACATTAGAAGGTCATGTGTTTCAGGGTTTCTACCATTTACAGGAAACATTTTGTACAATTATGTCACTTGTGATCACCATACAGTTATTTATCTCGCATCTGTCAATCTGTCAACACATTTCAAATACGGTGGAAAGGCTAAAAGTTCAACTCTGTGTTTAAGAAATATTTCTTGCTATAATTTTTTAAAATCATTTCACCCCAAGCAAGGCGGTACTGCCACTGATGTGCACGGGGCTACATAAGAGAGTTAAAGTTTTAGACAGGAAAAGAGTGACGATGAACCAACTACAGGGGGAAAAAGAGAAAGGGCAAGAGAAGGATATAAACACAGGCGGGAAGACAGTTAAGAGAGAGAGAGAGAGAGAGAGAAAGAGAGAGGAAAAGGTAGAGAGAAAGGAAAAGAACACGATACACAGGGTGATGTGGAAACGGCTGCAGTTAAGTGGATAAAAGATGGGAATTGATCTTGCATTGAAATTCTTGGGGGTTTTAGCCGTCAGGAAAGCAAGTCTATGGAAGAGAGTTCCACAGGCGGGAAGCGCGGAAAAAGAAGCTGATGGAGTAGACTTGTCGACAGCATTTGGTTGATCTATCTGTAAAAGGGTGGGAACTTGATGCCAGTCTGGTAGCCCGAGTAAATTCTTGTGGAGGGGTCACCAGTGACCTAAGTTCTTCGGAGCAGAAGCCATGAAAATATTTGTTGAAGAGACAGAGGGAAGCCCTTCCCGCCGATGTAGAATGTGACTGGAGTCGAGCTGTCAGGTCTGGTACCAATTACATTACAGATTTTCCTTTGGAACCTGTCGAGAACACTGAGACGAACAGTAGGGGCGCCTGATCGGAAGTAATACTTGTGTAAATCAGATTAATTTAACATTAAATGTGTTAAGCTTCCAACAATAATGTGTCAGTGTTGTATATTTTATTTGTTGCAAGAGAATTATTTTTTGTTTACAAATGTGTCGATTCCTCAAAAACGACCGAAAAATTGAAAGATTTTTAAAAAATTGAAAAATTTTAATGTAGATGGCCTCCAATGTCTGAAGGTTATTTTTATATGCATTATTGAAGGCAACCTACATTAAATCAAAGCAACCCACACTCAATAAAATCACATTTCAATGTAGTCACAACACATTGCATTGTATTTAGATATATGGTTCTGTTGTTAACATTTCGGTCTCTCACGTGCTGTGACTTCATATAAATGCATTACAAATTTATGAACTGCGTCTGCTATTCGGTGACTCTTATCGTTGCATAGCAATGTTATTATATCAACACAAGAGAAAATCGTCTTTGACGGTGGATATCTTTATGTTAACTTCCCTGTAACCGCTCTGAAGATAGCTCATGTGAGCCGAAAGCTTAGAACCAGCGCAAAAAATATCCAAATGTTTGACAATTTTTCTCTTGATTTTCATCAGAAATTAAAGCCAAAATACGAAGTTTAGAATGGCTCATGTTTAAACATAAAAGACATTCATTGTTTGTTATATTTAACTATATATGTTTATACATATATATATATATATATATATATATATATATATAATAAAATTGATTCTGTACGTATTCAAATCTTAAAATGTTACACAAGTAATTTTTAAGAACCACGAATAACCGACAGAATCTAACTCCGTTATCGCCCTCGGCTATAAAGCTTTGGACAACGAGGGGGAAAAAAAAGAAAACTGCGGAGCACCGACAATACATACAGCACTTCACAGCAAAGAAAAAAACCCTCAAACGGAACAAACCACAAAGAAAGAAAAGTGCTCGATACTAAACTAACCAAAAAGGATTAACTAAGAGGCAGTTACGCAGAGCAAAAACACACGAGAAAAAATCGATTTTTTCTCGTGTATATATATATATATATATAAGAGAGAGAGAGAGAGAGAGAGTCAGAGAGAGGGAGTGAGGGTGAAACCCAGGAACAAAGAAAGAGGGGGTTATGGTAGGCAAAATACAGTGCATAGATAAAATAGAGCGCAATAGAAATATTACAAAATTATATGTGCAAATATTCATACAGAGCCGGGAAAAGGTGGGTTGTTTTCTCTCACTTGGCCTGGCCAATAATTGTGAGGTGCGAAGGTGAGATTTAGTAATAGACTCAAATGTTAGGTGTGCAGTGGGCTCTGCCAATGATCTAAACAGTATCCGCGTGGTTATTTTCTCTTTCTTTTCTTGAAGAGAGAGAGTGGGGGGGGGGATGAATAGATCGGTCGAGGTTGATAACGTCAGATACATAAATAAAATAAAAGCAATCTTTATGTGTTTATACATTTCCAGTTCTTTTGCAGTAGGTCCACATACATGACACAATTTTTAGTTGCTCCTCGAGGCAAGAAATAGCCAATATGTTCCAACATTTGGACATGATGCCTCAAATCATCTGACAACGTGGATGCTTCATACCCTGAATTGTATACATTTCATCAAATCCCTCAACAGGGGATCTTAAAATATTTATTTTACGCATGACGAACTATTGCAGACTTGATTCATCTGTAAACAGCTTTGCTTCCGTCTTCAGTTGTCCAGGTTTCATGTTGCTTAACCCTCTAGGGTCATTCGTATCATATTTGATACAGTATGAAAACAAGCCTTGAAAGAAATATTTTCCTGAAAATTTTTTAAGAGAAATATTTTATAAATTTCAAATGAAAGCAGTACTGACTGCTCAGTCAATGAATACCAAATGTTTCCTTATAGGGAAATACCAAATGTTTCCTTATAGGGAAATACTGTATCAAATATGATACGAATGGCCCTAGAGGGTTAAGAAATGGTGATTTTCTAAGTGTAGTTTAGATGTGTCACAAGGCCGAAAGTATGGGACACCCAGTGAGGATCGAATTCACTACTCAATTGTAATGATTCTAGCGAGACACGCTTGCTAACCATTATATTATATCGAGTATTTTATAGTTGCAGTTACCGTCGTTTACAAGCCGGTTTGAATAGTTTTAAACAAAACTCAAATCTCAGACGACTTGAAATTGTAATGGAAGAGAAATTTATATAATTTACAGGCAGACTGGCACAAATCTTTATGCAACAACTTGTTGGGCAGCTTGCAGCAATGCGCTTCGTCAAATGGTAATCTCTATTATTGGTTTTCTTTGGACATCCACTTCTTCCCTTGTCGCTAAATGTCCCTGAATTTTGAAAATTCACGATAGCAATATGCATAGCAGTTTTTCTATGGATTCTATGGACACCGAACTAGGAAAAAGGAGATGTGTTTTCATTCCAATCCCAAGTGTTTCTATTTAATAATTCTTCAGGTAATTACTTATTTGTATTTTATTACTAATTGGGTACATTATATAATGTTATGAATTATTCAAAATGTTCTTGGTTTAGTTAAGCACTTTTCGCAAAATATTCCATTAGCCATATTTGATATCCCCATATTTGATATCCCCATATTTGATATCCCCATAAATTTTACTTTTTCTTTTCAGTTATTCGATACTCGTCACCCGCCCAATACGGTGTTCATTCATCATCATTATCATTATATTCATCATCATCATAAGTAGTAAACTCTATCCAAGATGTCAAGGCATTGTAAGAACAGTCCTGATACATTTATGTTGATTGTGGTTCATAGTTTGATCACAATTGAAATTAATAAAATTTAGTATTCGAGGATCAAGCAATGTTGTTAGTAGTACCTATGATATGCAGAGAACCAGATGGCCATTTCAAAGACTATTACTTTTGCGTTATTAATTTAAGTGGGTTTGCAGTTAATGACAATACCATAGATCGTGCATCCCAAGTTAGAATCAGTAAGAAGACCAGTACAACAAAACGATCTTTCTGTTCCAGTAGCACCTGGAAATGACCTTCAAATGTCTGACGAAGAGGTACTTTGTGAAAAAACTACTCCGTCAGTCAGTTAAGTACCATACGTGATACACACTTGGGCGATACGGTCTCGAAAGAGACATGACTGACTGGGCAGAAAATTTTCCCGCAGTAGGATGCGATTACTTGTCTGCGGTAGACTGGTTGCAAACCAAGTCTATAGAGCCCAAGCTGACCTGTTATTTAATCTATAGCTGGAGAGAAGAGACGGATTAATACCTTTCCCAAGAGTATTTGCGCGTAAGTAAATGCAACAAATTCAACTGGAATTTGAACTCGGCTCTCAGATTTCTCTTTCTGATATCACTGCACCATCACGCACATGTGTAAACTACTAGTGATGCGCAGTTTTGTTTTGTTTTCTTTTAAAAATGAAGAACCACAGAAGTTTTTTTTTCAGCGAGAGTTAAGCAATTTGGTCAAAGACCTGGCATTGTCAAAGGATAAATCTTTTAATATCTCATATCAAAGAAAGTCTGCTTAGAGACGATAGTTGTATTTCAGAAAGAGAACTAATGAGCCTGGGTAAGCTGGTACGGATCCAGCCGGAGAGCACATTTTTTTTTCTTAAATAAGATTTCTCGAAAATTCATGCCGTTCGATGAAAATGGAAAATGTTTGAATTTGAGTTTTGTTTAACGGCATATCAACACCTCTGTGGGTTATTTAATGCCAAAGGGTGGGGTTTTGAGGGTTTTTTTTTTTAATGTTCGGTTATAGTAAGAAAGTTGATTTAGTCAGATTTTAATGAAATTTTTTGTTTTTATTTCTTTTTATTTTAGAAAACTGAAAATGTTTTCTAGTTTTGTATTCAAAAATGTTTTGCTGAGAATAATTTTTTCTTCAAAAATGTATATTTTTCTATAAAAGTCTATTTTTATGTATATATTTCTATAAAAGTCTATTTTTATACTTAAATAGTATTTTGACCCCAGTTTGAGGGTTAACTATTTGCCAATAGCTGGGACCTAACAGGCGCTGCCACTCCGGGTCAGGGTGTACCTGGGAACAACAGCAATTAGGAGGTGGTTCCATATTTCTCACAAACGCCCAATCAGTGGCCTTGCTGCCGGATGCAGTTTACCGTCATGCCCAGGAACTTAATAAATACACCTCGTAATAAATGGAACATCTATTCAAATATCCACTAAAAATAACGTTTAATTCATAAAATATGTCAGATTAATAAATAAAAATCTACTACATTTTAGGATCTGTAATGTAATTGGTCCTGACCCGGCATCTCGACTTTAATCACGTTCTTACAAACGTGACGTGGCTTTCCGCCGTCTTTTCTACAAATATTTTCATGGCAACTTCTCTGACGATCTTTCATCCCTGGTTCCCCGACCACATGAATTTAAACACGCTGCTAGGTTGTCATTTAGGCCCCAACCTTTAACCGTTGAGATAGTTAAATGTAACCACCACTTCTACTCCAACAGTTTCTTTTCTCGCACTTTCTGCCTGTGGAACTCTCTTCCGTTTACTTGTTTCCCTGATATTTTATCCTTTCTTCAATGCCCCTTGTATCCGATCTTTTCTCTCACTGTAATCCACCTTCGTACTAGTGGCGATCCTGTCTTGCTTGGCTTCAAATGATAAAAAAACACAATATTTTAGTCTCTTTCGTTGACCGTTGTAAAAACGTTTCTAATATTTTTTAAATTTAAATTAATCATGCTGAATAAATTTCTTCAAAGTTAGGCTATCTTCTTATGTTCGCATTTATTTATTACCAGATTACACGGTAAAATTCTAATTTGTACATTCTGGTGAGTGGAATATACGGTCCTGGTGTAGATAGGGTCATGAGCCTTTAGTGAGTGACCACCTACCGTATTTTTGATGGCATTAGGGGTGGTCGCATACAGGTTCCCCTGTATACATATATATATTTGTAATGAATTATTTTGAACATTATTTTTACAAATTGTCGGTTGCTTATAACCAAGTTTCGTTAAATTTCGTTAATTTCCGTAACATATATATATACATATCTGTGTGTGTGTGTGTGTGTGTGTGTGTGTGTGTGTGTGTGTGTGTAATGAATGGAAAGAATTATTTTAATCTATCCTTTTATTTCAGTCATTATATATTAAATTGACGCATCTTTTTATTTTTACAGGAATACAACATGCGTCCACTTTGTAGGAGAAACAGCCGTTTTATGTTCGCTAAGCTGCGAAGGGCGTTATAATACCGTAAGGTTTTGTTTTGCCTTTTCAGGAAAGCATACTTTCTAAAAGATTTTTTCGAAAGTCTATATTTGCTTAGTTTCGTATCCGAAAGGTAAACAAAGCAATTGCTAAAGAATTAATGGATTTATTTTTAATCCGACATTTTTATTACTTTAAAAGTTCTTATTAGTGGATACTCATATCTGAAATTGAAACCCCATTTTTATTTTTATATTAAATAGCATGTAATTGAGATAAACGGATACACCTAATACATACTGTTTCAAATAAAAAATAAAGAATTGGGTGTCTATTTTAAATAATACGATTATCGACTATAATAACATTTGAAGTAAGATATATATATATATATATATATATATATTATAAATTATGTTTTAGAACATGTACATAATTTTTCTATATATGTCCTCTTCTCTACAATCATATGTTTGTTTCAATGTTGGGACTCCAACATTGAAACAAATATATGATTGTAGAGAAGAGGACATATATAGAAAAAATTATGTACATGTTCTAAAACATAATTTATAATAAATATTCACAGCTCTATACATCATATATCGAGCACTGTTTTAAATTAATGTTTTGGACGGGAAAAAAATTTTTTTTCTCTTCTCGTTCTATATTTGTCTATATTTCTGAGATGAAGTATTTTAATTATATAGTAGTAGGCTGTCGTCGGTCACGGTTGACCATCCTAGTTGTCTGCTTAGCTGGAGAATCGGCGTCTGTGACTGTACAGACCGATGCGGGAGTAACAGTTTTTCTTGCAGAGGCTGTATTTATGTTTTGTTTCTGGTCTGTCGGAGCTGTCATTTTACTTTCTGCGAACCCGCCTCTCCATGGCGACTTGTGTTAGTTGCTCTCACTTGATTTAAGTTGTTGGGCCAGCGTTCCTCTCCATTTGAACCGACTGACTGCTACATTCTCCCATGACTCCGTGTTGATGGCCACAGCTTTCATATCGCGTTTTATGATGTCACGATACCGCAGTTGTGGCTGCCCAGTAGGTTTTCTTGCCAGTTCGCCACACAGAAGGTTTTTTGGAATGCCACCGTCTGGCATGCGGTGGATATGGCCTAGTCAGCGGAGTCTGTGCTATTTAAGGAGTGTGAACATGGTAGGCAGACTGGCTCGAGACAGGACCTCAGTGTTGGGCACCTTGTCTTGCCATGAGATGCCCAATATACGTCGGATAATTCTCACGTGGAAGGTGTTTCTACAGCAGATGAAGTCACATACTGAACTGATAACGGTTAATATGTCATAATAGTAAAATACTAAACAAATAATTTGTCTATATTTCTGAGATTAAGTATTTTAATTATATACACTATTAATATTGTTCGGAATATGTCCCTATGTCTAGTAACAGGAACTGCACCATGCCACAAAAACAGGTGAACCCAGTCACATCACCCTTACATCTAACTCCCCAAACTGCATCCCATTGATTACTATGTGTGGGGCGCAGTTAAGATAGATAGATAGAGAGAGAGAGAGAGAGAGAGAGAGAGAGAGAAGAGATAGATAGAGGAAACTCTTTGTAAAATCAAAGATGAACTGAATATCTAAACTTATTTATCAATGGAAATTTGTCTGTGTGTGTGTGTGTGTGTGTGTGTGTGTGTGTGTGTGTGTGTGTGTGTGTGTGTGTGTGTGTTTCCATTACCTATAGACTCCGAAACTTGAAAATTTACACAGTTTTACTATAAGCGTCTGCGAGTGTTCTTAGCTAGGTTTTGTGTCGATGTACCCCCGACAAATATCGAAAATCGATAATCGAAAAATCGGGTTATAGAAGGAGTGGTCCGATTTTAATCAAATTTGGTACACTCATAGACAAAGACATAAGAAACGATATTCAGAAGTTTCAAGATTGCAGTTTTTACAATAATGCAGAAAATCGATAATATATATATATATATATATATACATATATATATATATATAAAAGGCAAGATGTTTGTGTGTTTGACTGTTTATCTGTCTATATTTTTCAGCCCTTTTATTTTAGTTTTTGCTTTGGGTTTGGCTCTAAGTAGGTAATTGTAGTTCTTAGTCTCAGCCATGATACCATTTACTCAGAGGACTTATTTAGCCTTCAAAATTCAGTTTACGACGAAAAAAACTTATTTGATATCGATACCAGGAAATCAAAATTTGACTTACATCCATTCATTTTTCTTTCAGTCTACGGTTTCGCTTTAACTGGAAACAACTATTGCTTTTTAGTCTTTCGTGCCAACGTCCAAAGCGTCTGAGCTCCAGGACCATGGATTAGTTTTAAAGCTTCCATTACACCCGAGTAACGCCGGGCTATACTGCTAGTAAGGATTATGGCAGCATTCACCAACTTAAGCAAGGAGACCGTCCAGAAGACTTTGCTTTGATTTGAATTCTTTTATGATGTTATTGCTAAAAACTAGTGTTCCGTTAAAACTCTTTTTATTCGCTCCAAAATTATTCTGTCCCATTCTTTGATAATTTTAATGCTTTTAAAAAGTTTATTTACCCAAATTCTCTTGTCAGTTCCTCGGTGGGTGACCACTTTGTAATAGCAGGTGCTCTAAGCTGGGTGTGCGACTGGAGCAACGAATAACGATTGGAAGTGGAAATCAGACAGCCGTGTTCTAATTCCAGTCGGGTTTGTTATATTCACATTCAGAACAAATACCCTTAGGAAAGGCATGAATCCACCACTTACCCCCCATCTATGGGTTGATTAGTAGGACTTGTATCAGTAAATCATTATCACCAAGAAAATGTTTACAACCAACAAATATTTTATTGATTTCAATAACCTTCAAAGAGTTGAACACAAATCAATCAATTTGCCTAAATTCAAACTTTTTGACTCTTAAAACGATTTTTCCGATCCCCTGTTTTTATTAAAAATTCCCCGCTTATTGAAGACTGAGAAAAATTCTGATTTTCATTTATAGAAACCTCTTATGTGTTAGGCGGCTAAAAGTTATACTTCGACCAGATATGGCGACATATCTCAACTAGGAACAAAGTGGAATAGCGAATATGTGAGTGATGATCGGCGACTGTGACACAGGCAATCATTAAAACAAAACCGGAAAAGATAAGCATGGATCAATTCATTGCAATTGTTTGCTTGTCAGCATTTATGGAAAGTTGTACACAAATGGGTCATTTCGGAGCAACAGGTGTCAAATACTTATCTCGTGTCTCTGTCAAATTAGATTGCTAATGTAGCGCTCTCATGACACATTAATCATAAAAAGACGACGATCACTCTCCTATACATACTGTTTTATTTAACTCTGGACTTTGTCAATCACTGTCGGCTAGTATGTGTGGAGTTGACCATGATGTGATAGATTTTTTTCCTTCTTGGGTAAGCATACAACGCGCCCCACGCCGAAGATTTCCACCGACTAGCCAATGATCTAACCCAACTTGGATTTCGATTCTTGATCTCGTCGGTGAGAACCGAAAGATGAGAAAAGGTGCGATGCATGCTCACAAGGTACCATGATGAAAGGTAACTCGTCGATGAAAGGTAACACGTATGCGAATGACTTTTTTTTTTTTTTTGAGAAATTTCTCTCCAATATTAGGGTGCGTTTTTCCAGCCGCAACGTCTTGTAAGCCGGAAAATACGCTATGTAATTTTTTAAACAATTGAATAGTATGTAACTCTCCTCTGATAATACCAGAATAAATCTGCACTCAATATCGCGCCAGACCATCAAAGAAGTTAGGTGTATCAGTGCGTTGGTTTGTCTATCCACCAAGTGCAGATTCACGCTTCATTCATTATCAGTGCCGACATTTATGCATATGTTCAACTCAACTGCGTTTCATATGTGCACCCGTGAGAGAAAAAAGAAGATTAGTAGATATATAACCACCCAATCACCCACCCACTCACCCACCCAACGATATTAGCTGATACTGAAGCTCTAGTAATCTGTTAATTGAAATATCTCGTTTGCTTTGGGTTTGCTTCTTTATTATTGGCAAGATTCTAGAAATGAGTGTTATGTTACGTTTTATCCCTGGATTGTGAACGTATGTTTGCAGTTACTCAGTCGGGACCTCAACGCTGCATCAAAAGACCGAATCAATGCTTTTCGTCAGTTATTTTCTCGCTTTATTTTGGTGAGAGTGATGGCGTAGTAGTCGCTATTTCTTGGAGAAAGAGAGCGAAATGAAGAATGGATGTGAGCAAGCCTACTAGTAACTACCTTTCTACGTGCATGACATTATAGTTAGTTCGAATCTTTTTTTGGACTAAGATTCTCATTTACGTCTTCCTGTTAAAACCATGAATACACAAGGTATACCATGGACCGAACATGTGAGCGACGATGAGGTTTTGTAGAGGTTGGAAACTAATATTTAACATCAGGAACAGACAGCTGAAGTTCTGACTAGTATCAGATTTCTTGATTTTTGTTCTGGCGTCAATCTACTCCCCATATCGTGCGTGTTTTTTTGTTTTTTTTTTTGTGATTCTAATATCAAAATTTTGAAGCTTTCGAAAAACGCATTTGATAATCTATCTCAAAAAATGAAATGACTTTTGCATTCAGTGCCAAACTTTTACTCAAACCATAAAGTTAATACCTCAAATAATCTGGTGAATACTTTTAGAATTAAGTAGATTACAATTCCATATCCATACCTCACTAAAATAATCAAATACATTTTGAATTACTTCAAATATGTAATGTGTGTTAATCAATAATAAATTCTGATGTTCAATATATTTAATGTACTCAGTATTTGTTTTACATATTTCTATCCGGATAAATATAATATTTAGAAAAAATTCTGTATGAAAAGAATACAAATTAAATCAGTGTACATCATAGACTTGGAATAGAGTGAAGAAAGCTCGCTCTGAGAACTGATTGAACTGAGGTAAACTGAATGAGACGTAACAAAATGTCGGCGGATAATGCTTACCTTAGTTGATAGCGCATGCGCGAGAAAGCAGCAAGTGACGCCTGCGCATACAGTGATGTCATTAAAACAAGCCAAGAAACATTGTACAAGAGGAACAATAAAGAAAAGAAAAAACAAAACAGAGATAGTAGGAAAAGTGAAAAACCAGAGAGAATGAGATTATGAAAATTTATAAGAGAAAATAATCTGAGGACTATGGGAATGAAGAAGACGTGGAAAATATGTAGATAAAAGGAAGTGACGTGGGAAGTCGATGATTATACGAATTTCATTCTTTTTTTTAAAAGAAGTGGAGAGGGAAAGGAAAACAAGATACAATAAGAGAAATAACAATCTTAATTAGAGGAGAAAAATGAAAAAATAGTCAACATATTAGTAAATATAATATAATATAATATAATATAATATAATATAATATAATAACAGTCTATATTATAAAAGAAGAGCTAATCTCCTGTCCGTCACGGAGTGTGTGTACCTTTGTATATGCGTATGTACACACATGATAGTGATTCGCGTGGGTGGCTTTTATGCGCTTGCGTCATTTAAGGTATGTCACACACACACACACACACACACACACACACACACACACACACACACACACATTTTGACGAAATACTTTCACTCCTACTCAGTCTGAAAAACACTTACACTGTACTGAGTAATAAAATCATAAAGTTGGGAACACAAAAAACAGTTATTTTTTTAAAACCGCCCAAAATCAGATGATTATAAGATTATATTGAACTTCTCTGAAATTATTTAGTAATAAACAAAATTGTTTTAAAGATATTTTATGAAAAAACATATTTTAAATACTGTCATTGAATTAAAAAAATACATGCATACGCAAACACACTACACATACAATTTGAATGAAACTCTAAAACGAACTCCTATATTGAAATAATGAATCTCCCTAGCCAACACACTCTGGATAACAGGAAAAGAGTTTAGACTGAAATATGCGTTCTTTGAAATCATTTTTATGAGTCATTCTGTATATAAGCTGAATATATTTTCTACTAACTGCAATATTTTGAATAAATCATTTGTTCAGTTAATTACTATAGGTAATACACGCTTGGGCGATCATGTCTTTTTCAAGACATGACTGACTAGGCAGAACATTTTCCCGCAATAGATTTGTCATTATTTTCTGCGGTAGATTGGTTGCCAACCAAGGCTATAGGACTCAATCTGTCCTTCTACTTAGATGGAAGGAGAAGGAAGATAATACCTTTCCCAAGAGTATTTGTGCGTAAGTGAATGAAACGAATTCGACTGGAATTCAAAATCGGTTCTCTGATTTCTCATTTAGTTCTCATTTGAATAGATAGACAATTTGAATTTGAAATCTTATCATCTTGACATCAATGAAGCGATAAGCACCGAAATAATAATAATAGTAATAATAATTATAAATGGATTCTAAGACAAGAAAGCTTCTTTCTAAGTGTAAGATGCATCATCCAAAGGCTGATGTAGATCGTCTATACATACCCAGTAAAGAAGGTGGAAGAGGTCTTATTCAGCTGGAATTGTCATACAAGACAACAACTATTGGCTTACTAACATACATAGAAACAACAAAGGACTGGATGATACAATTAGTCAAACAACATGAAAACAGAAAGAAAAAATGATAAAATAAATAATAAAAGAAGGCAGTAAATGCAAACAAGATTAACATTTAGTACATTTAGTAGATTCTGTAGAAAAGCAAAACAGAAGCCAAGAACCAACTATTGCGGCAAAAAATATGAAAATAAAAGCCAAGGATAAATCTCTTGAACAGATGAAACAACGCTGGCAAGACAAACCTCTGCATGGCCAATATCCAGAACGTGCTAATAAATCCAATATTGATAAAGTTAATACTCATCGATGGTTACGTGCATCTGGATTAAAGTCTGAGACTGCAGGTTTTATTTTTGCGGCGCAAGACCAAAGTCTTTTCACTGGGAACTTTCAAGCAAATATTATACATAATAATGTGGATCCAAAATGCAGGTTCTGTGATAAATACCAAGAAACAATAGACCATCTAATCTCAGGATGTTCTGTACTTGCCCCAAATGAATATAAAAATCGATTCGATAGAGTGGGGCAATATTTACATTGGACAATGTGCAAACACTATGGAAAATATGTAAACAAACACTGGTATGAACATCACCCAGCACCGGTTACAGAAATAGAAGATGTCACCATTCTATGGGATTACACCATCTACACAGACAGAAAAATTGAAGCAAATAGGCCGGACATTATTGTTAAAAGCCAGAAAGAAAATACTTGCCTAATAATTGATATGGCTTGTTTAGTGGATTGTAACATAGCAACCATGAGAATGATTTTTTTTTTTGCAATTACCATTTTTCAGCGCTAGCAAGTATTTGATTCCTTTTAATATAAGTACTAAAACCCTAAGAACAACAGGTGATGTTGAGATGCCATATTCTCCTTATTTCTATCTCGAAGTCTTTATATTTACTTCACTTCGCAAACGTTTTCAAAAATGTCTTTTTGTTGACTAGGAATGCAATATTTATCAGCAGACATGTCTTTTCGACATGATTCTTTCATTAAAAAGTAATAATAATAATCAATTAGGAGGCAAGTTTTTTCTTTTCGGTTTGTGACAATTATGCCCGACCTATTTGATTCATTCTTCCTGTCTCTGAAGATCTACACGATCCATAGAATTGTGATGTCTTCTGTTTCTGTAACCAGTGCTGAGTGATGTTCATACCAGTATTTGTTAACATCTTTTCTAAAGTGATTGCACATTGTCTAGTGTAAATATTGCCCCACTTTATCGTGAAGGCCAAAAATAGAAATAAATAGAATAGAGAAAATTAATAGCATCTAAGATTGCAATCTGAGCTCTGATAAAAAATGGTTACCAAGACCTTAGGTTCAAAAGTCTAAGAAATTCGTAGGCTGATGTCCTCAAGGACATATGGCCCAGTGGATATAGACATTGGTTAGTTCCACTGAGTTGACCAAAAGAGTTGTGAGTTCAATACCAGGTGAATAAATAACTTAGAGGGAGAAAAAGTGTCTTCACACATAAAATGAGAATGACACACTCCAGTGATCGTAATAAAGAGTTCGGTTCGAAATTTCTAGTACCTGAAGAAAGTCGAAGCGTATAACGACCGAAACGTCGTAAACATGACAGTAAAGATGATGTCAATCGTCCGAACAATGTAAATAGTGTAAAACTATAATATCTAGTCAATTTACCAGAATGTCCGTCTCAATCTAAACTCTAGAATTTCATATTATTATTATTATTATTATTATTGGACTCGTAAAATCACCGAACTTAAGCAAGGTTGAGCCGGGTCAGTACCTAGATGAGTGATCGCTTGGAAATACCAGGTGTTGTAAGCTTGAATGTGCGGGTGGTATAATGTTAGTGACTCGGAATTGTCAATCTGCGAGCCGAGATCCAATTCCTGTTGGGTATATTCACTTGCACGAAATGTATGAATCCCCCACTTCCCTCCCCAGCTGTGAGTAAGAGTTGTATCACTAATCATTATTATCTTCAAAATAAGAAAAAAATACAATCTAAAAATATTTTCTGGCTTTCAATAACCAAAATGGTTAATAAGCAATAGAAAACGAATCAATCAATTATTGGCGGTGATGAAGATGGTGTAGCCTTGAGAAAAATGGCCTCATATCGTAGCCTCCCAGAGAGACGTAGCAGAAGAAAAACTCAGCAGTCAACACGTAAGTCAATTTAGAGAAATATCATTCACTGACGAATTGCCAGATACAAAATGGCGTTCAACTTCCTCGAGCAGGAAGATATTCATTTTCTAAATATATGCAGTGCATCGAAGCAGATTTATTTATTTCACTAACAAAATCTTAAAAAACATTTTTCCTTTATGTCTACAAGAATCCCGACATTGTGACCTTGAATATTTTAGCAACACGAAAAAAGTAACAACCAAAAGCAAATGTTTTGCCGTAATATAAAACGTGAATTGTTAACACAAGCGAAAAACGAAATTAAATAAAACCTCAGAAATATGAAGTCATAATTTAAATCTGTTTTTAGTACCTTGTCAATTAATCTTGATACTTTTTCTACGTTGTTGCATATAAAGTGTGCATAGTGATTAGTTTATTTCATTAAGCTAAAAAGAAAAAACAACTCAATACCCTACAATGCAATCAGTCTGCGAAGTTGTATAAATATCACAGGTAATCTATATTTAATATCATTCGAACTATTTTCGGTTTTTACATATATTTAGACAGTATCCTAAGCAGACATCCTTACTGATATACCAATTATTCCAAAAGCTAAAAATTCTCTTAACAAGTAATAACTTAGTGCTTATGAGTTTGTCTCGTCGTAAAATCGTTATGACGTGTTATTTTCTTGTGTCAAATTAAGTAAAGTCTTAATAAATAACTGCGCATGTGCATAGATACGCTTTCCTCTATTCATAAATTTAACAGTGAGCCGTATTTGGCTGTAACTCGACTGGAGTAGCAGTTGCAGTATATACCTCGATAATGTGAATTTTCGTGATTCAATTCTTTGAGTTGTTTTCTTACTTTTCCCAATCTTTTCTTGATATTTTCTTGTATGGCTTTCGCAAAATATCGCTGGACTGATGATTAAACATTTTCAAATAGTTATTCCTACATTCTATTTCAAAGTATTGAAAAACTGTCTCTGTATATTAAATTCAAACCGTTATATAAGAGAAATTCACATCCATTGTGTTTTTGTATTCTTCAGCGAAATGGCGGAAGGCATAAACGCTGGACTTGTAACGTCAGTGATTAATTCCTTACTCTTGATGCGAATAATACCAACACACATCTGATCTGTGACAAGTTTTTAATTAATTGTGGCAAATAGTTTACTAGGTTATAAGGAACTTTCTTATAATTCTTGGCATTGAAAAAATGTTATAAAATCTCTGACATCTACAGAGTACATTTAATATGCTTAACAATGGATAAATCGATTATAAAACTGTTGTGGAGGAATATCCTGTCTCACTCAGGAATGGGTATGGCCCGGGTTATAAAATGAACGAACTACAGAGTGTTCTTCATTATACAAGAGTGTTCGTGACTATACGAGAGTCTTCGTCATTACACGGGAGTGATCGAGAGTCTTCGTTATTATACGAAAGTCATCGACTTTAGTCGAGAGCCATCGGCCTTAGACGAGAGTTAGACGTCACTAGACGGAAGCCTTCTTTTCAAGACGGACGCATACGTCCTATACAGAGACATTGCCTTCTCAATTGTTATTCGTGTTAACTGTTCGTTGGTGTACTTGTATTTGGTTTATTGTACTGAGGTATAATAAATCTCTATTTATATATCCTCAGTGTTAAGAGTTATTTCTTGCACTATTCTTTCTCTGTTTATCCCCTCCCCCCGGGATATAACAAAAACCGAAAGGTCTTAGGTATAAATTCAGCTTTATGTTGTCGAATAAATCAGTTTATTAATCTACGTTAGATTCCCTTTAGTGAAAGTGAAAAAGTCAACAGTTTTAATGATTGATGTTTGTTTATTTCTTTAACATTTTTAGTCTACAAAAGTTTATATATATATATATATATATATATATATATATATATATATATATATATCGAGGCAGCAAGTAATTTTCTAAACATATGCTATTAAATATAAGAGACAATGAATGTCTATATGTTTAATCATGAGCCGTTCTAAACGTCGTATTTTTGCTTTAATTTCAGTTGAAAATAAAGACAAAAATTCTCCAACATTTGGATAATTATTTATTGGTTTTCTTCTAAGCTTTCGGCTCACATGAGCCATCTTCAGAGAGGTAGTTTAAACTGAAATATTATAAAATCCACCATCACCGACGATTTTATTTTGTATTGACATAAAACTCCGCTTGGAAACGGCAATAGTTACCAAAAATAATAAACGCAGTTCTTAAGTTTGCGATGCGATTTTATGACGTCACACCGCGGGATAGCGCGAAATGACAACAAAACCATGTAGTCAAATGCAATGTAATATGTTATTTCCTGTTTTAAAGTTGATTTTATTGAGTGTTGGTTGTTTTGATTTGATGTACATGGCCTCCAATATCTGCAGGTTCCTCTTACTGTGTGTATGAATAAGGATCACCGTATTGTTGACCAAAATCTGTCTGATATTACCTACATGTTTATGTTTTTCAGAGAAATGTTGTTTAATAGTACTCTGATCAGAAATTATCCAAATGTTGGAGAAATTTTGTCTTTATTTTCAACTGAAATTAAAGCAAAAATACGACGTTTAGAACGGCTCATGATTAAACATAATAGACATTCATTGTCTCTTATATTTAATAGCATATGTTTAGAAAAAAAATATATATCTATATATACATACGGTATATATTTAAAATTTTGTTTTTATAGACGTATCAATTTATCTATTAAGTTTTACAGCCGAGTTTAGAAAACGTCTGTAAAGACTACAATATCGAATACATGTAAGAGCGAATTCGTAAGATGGCAAGGGCCTTGTATAAACGAGGTCAAAACAAACACAGTCATATTTCAGTGAATAAACAAATAAATATAATTAAATATATATGCACGCAAACACATAAGCAAAGAAAAAAAAATCCTAAAAAAGCTAGATGAAGAAAGTTGAAAGAAAGAACTACATAACAATTACAAGAAAACCGAATGTATGGTCATCAGCAAACAGGGGAGCACAAAATGCCAATTACAGGTTCGG
The DNA here is from genome assembly GCA_037127315.1 of Ascarosepion bandense. Taxonomy (NCBI): domain Eukaryota; kingdom Metazoa; phylum Mollusca; class Cephalopoda; order Sepiida; family Sepiidae; genus Ascarosepion; species Ascarosepion bandense. The sequence continues at coordinate 3,360,033 of JBBBDQ010000952.1, forward strand.
GATACTAAAATCAAGCAAGTACAACAATTTAAGTACTTGGGGAGTGTTCTAATAGAGGACGGAAAGTGCAACACTGAGATCCGAAAGCGAACTGGCCTGCCCAGGGACGCATTCCAGAAGGTGAGCAGAGTATTAAGAGACAGGAACAGATTAAGATTGTAGTAATCGGGGAAACATCCTCTGGGGTGTCGGTTCCACAAAGTAGATAGATTGCTACAGAGTAAGTGGCATCTTATGTGGATATGAGGAAATGATAACGGTTAAGCCTAGACTTGAATCAGGTTAAGATTGTAGTGATGGGGGAAACATCCTCTTGGGAGTCGGTTCCACAAAGTAGATAGAATGTTAAGAGTAAGAGTCAGTTTATGTGGATATGAGGGGAAGATAACAGTCAAGCTTAGGCTTGAACAGGTAAAGATTGTATTGATTGGGGAAACATCCTCTTGGGAGTCGGTTCAACAAGAATGTTACAGAATAAGAGGCATTTTATGTGGATATGAAGGGAAGATAACGGTTAAGCTAGACTTGAAACAGGTTAAGATTTTAATTATCAGGAAAACATCCTCTTGGGAGTTTCCCCTACAGTGTAGATAGAAGGCTTTAAGAGGCATTTCATGTGTATTTGAGGAGAAGATAACTGTTAAGCTTAGACTAGAAACAGGTTAAAATTGTAGTTATTGGGGTAACATCTTCTTGGGAGTCGGCCACACAAAGTAGGTAGAATGTTATAGAGTAAGAGGCAGTTTATGTGGATATGTGGGGAAAATAACGGTTAAGCCTAGACTTGAATAGGTTAGGATTGTAGCGATCGAGGAAACATCCTCTTGGGAGTCGGTCCTACAGGGTTACAGAGTAAGAGGCAGTTTATGTGGATATGAGGCGAAAATAACGGTTAAGCTTAGAGTTGAAACAGGTTCAGTTTGTAGTGATCGGGGAAACATCCTCTTAGAAGTTTGTTCCACAGGGATCGGGTTGGTGGAAGAAACTGCTTGAGTGGAACTTACTTCTCATCAGTTGAATACTGAGGGAATGTGGATTGTTTTGTTACAGTCTAAGTTGCATGGTTGGATCTAACCGTGAAGGGTTGACTTGACGGTGCCAAGGGATGTATTTTTTCTAAGCACTTTTCATGGAAGTAGTGATAGAGCAGAGCAGATATATATATATATATATATATATATATATATATATATATATATATATACACGAAAAAAATCTAAAGAGCCAAAACCTACCGCCGGTTTCACACTACGGATCGTTGCCCTGACGATCCGTAGTGTGAAACCGCGGTAGGTTTTGGCTCGCTTTAGATTTTTTTCGTGTGTTTTTGCTCTACTTTTGTATATCTTTTGTACTTTGTATCGAGCACTTTTTCTTGTGGTCGGTTCCGTTTGGGTTTTTTTTTTTCTTTACTGCGGAGTATTGAATGTTTTGTTCTTGTTCCGCGGCTTTCTTTTTTTCTCCCCATTCATCCGACGCCTCAGTGCACCGGATTATAACGGAATTAGGTTCTGTTTGTTAGTGGTTTTTTTGAAGGTTTATCTTAGTATAAATTTACAGCCTACATACTTACAGAGTCTATTTAGTTATTATTTTGATTTATATATATATATATATGCCATATCCTGTGGGAGGAAGGCTGGAAAATAATTTTTCTCCTACAAAAACATTTTTGAAGTCTATGAAGATAGGAATGTGAGGACTGGGCAGCATATATATATATATATATATATATATATATATATATATATATATATATATATATTTTATTTGTTTCTTTACTCAACTAGATTTCTATCCAGATGCAGTAATTTTATTCCCAGTAACTAATATAAATTATTTTAATATAAGTAACTCCATTTTTTTTTCGCTAAAACATATCATCGCAGGAGGAAAAAAGGTTCCAAAATTTAATAAAAAAAACAACCTTTTATAGTCAAAATGTTTATGTTGTTATTAATAGAAAAAACAACGTACTTTTAAAATATTTTAAAAAGTGTAACCATTTATCTTCAAGCTTTAAGAAACCCTTTTCATTTATCAAAATTCATTTTAAAACTAGGTTACGAAAATTAGGATGTGCGTTGTGGTGCATTGGATATCAACTCGGAACGAGAAATCGGAGGAGCCTAGTTCGAATTCCAGCTGTAATTCATAGCATTCACTTACGCGCAAATACACCTGGGAAAGTTATTAATCTTCCTTCCAGTTATGGGTTAAATAATAGGACAGATTGGGTTCTATAGCCTTGGTCGGCAACCAGTCTACGGCAGAAAGCCATGGCAACCTACTGCGAGATTATCTTCTGCTCAGTCAGTCATGTTTCTTTCGAGACATGGTTCGCCCAAGCGTGTATCACGTATGGCACTTAACTGACTGACTGAACGAAAATTATTGGAGATACCTATTTTAATACCTTTTCATGACAGTTCAAATGGGTCTTTGGGTATTACATTATCAAATGCTTTTGCTTAGTTTTTGAAACAAGAGTATATACATTTTTGCATTTGTATTGCCTACTCTCATAGGATTCAGGTCATAAATATAGCATTTTTTAAAAAATCATGTCACCCCAAGAGTTAGGATGTACATAGGGGGAGAGTTGGAGAGAATGGGAGGGCTAGTGTGTTAGGAGGTGTCTATTGACCTTTCATTTAAACTCCTGGAGGTTATAGCCGTCGGGGAAGCAAGAATGCGGAAGGGAATTCCACAGGCGGGAAGTGCGAGAAAAGAAGCTCTTGGAGTAGAAATTGCGGTTACATTTCATCGGTTTCACTGTAAAAGGGTGGGACCTAGTTGCCAATCTAGTATCTCGTGCAAACTCACACCTAGTGGGCACCAGTTATTTAAGTTCATCAGAGCAGAAGCCATGAAAGTATTTATAGAAGAGGCACAGGGAAGCCACGTCACGCCGGTGGGAGAGTGACTGCAGGCGGTCAGCTAAGTCGGTATCAATCACGTTACAGATTCTTCGCTGTATTTTGTCAAGAAGCCCGAGGAGAATAGTAGGGGCACCCGACCAGATGTGGCAACATTTCCTGCTTTATTTATTTAATTTTATAATTATTTCACCCCAATCAATGTAGTATTGTCACTGGTGCTCATGTGGTTACTGTGAGAGAACAAATCAGGGTAGTGGGGATGTCGAAGAAAGGATCAGAGATGGATGAGATTTAGGAAAATAGATGTCAGTTGAGGTTGCATTTAAACTTTTGGAGATTGTAGCTACCAGGGAAGCAAGTGTACGGAAGGGAATTCCACAGACGGGAAGTACTTTAGTATTGCTTAGTTATTGCTCGCCTTGTTTCCATTGAGTTCAACTTGACACAGGATTACTGCCAATAGTCATTGAAACATCGGTTCTCGTACAATCGCCGGAAGTTAATCAACGTCGAGCCTAGTCAATAAATAGATATGTGACCACTTGGGAATACAAAATGCTATAAGCTTGGATGTGCAGGTGGTGTAATAAATAACAAGAAATTGAAAATTGGAGAGATGAGTTTCAGTTGCAGTCGAGTTCGTTACAGGCAAATATCCTTGGTAGAAGTATTATTCCAACTCTTCTCTGCCACCCAGCTATGGATTAATTAGTAAAGTGTTATTATCGCAAAAACATTTTTATAATCTAAAACATTTTCTGGCTTTAAAAGTTTGATAAGCCGTAAAAGATCCAATCAATAGAGACTGCAACAAATGTAGAAAACTCTGATAAATCTTCATTCATGAAATCATGCCACGACTTGACATTTTTCCTGCTTTGATCTAAAGTTCGAAGCAAGCCACATAAACTGGCAGCCATTCCAACCTTTTCAGTTGGTTGTCAAAACTAGATTAATGCAATCTTCACGCAACTTCGATTAACAATAGTTCAGAGATCAGTATTCAGTTTCCTTATTTCTCCTTTGATTGGTTGGCATTAATCCATGTATTCATGCATGAATACATTTCACACACACACACACACACACACACACACACACACACACACACACACATATTTTATTAAACCTTTCGAAACAAATATTGCACAATGGAAACAAAGAAAAGACCACTGGACTGCTGTGTGATACCCGTCTTTTTCTCTGGCAGCGAATGTTATACGATCTCTTCAAGGCTGAAGGAGAAGCTCGGGGTGGGGGCAGTGGAAATGTGGCTCTACAGAGGGATGCTGAGAATACTATGGATCGAGCACGTGAACAACGACAAAGTGTTGAAAAGGGTGCAAACGAGAAGAAAATTTAAACTTAACATCAGGAAGAGACAGCTGAGGTTCCTGGGACACGTCATGAGGAAAGTTTTGGAGAATCTGATGCTCACACAACGGATAGAGGGAAAGAGAGACAAAGAAAAGCAGCGTGAGACATATTTGATGGGTTTGAGCAAAGGGATGGCGAAGCGGGGTTTGGGAGAGATACCAAGATGAAAAATATTAAGAACGACAAGGTGTTGTGGATCTTCGTCGCTAATTAGTTGTGGCGAAACTTCGCAGCAAATCTTTAGTGACCGGTTTGGCCGGAAGTAAGACACCGTACACAGGAGGTAAGTTCAAAACAGTCTATTAGTATAACAAAAAACAAGATTTTGCTAATAATAAGTAATATAGAAATAAGTAAGTCCGAAGGTATTATTACGCTGCTTATTGCCTGACAAGTAGCTGTCGTCAACTGCCGTTAGTTGCTTTCCGGAAGTCACACAGGTAATTACATATAACAAGGGGAAGAGTCCATTACTCGTAGGAGAGCACCATAACACAAGGGATAGGGGTAAGTGGAAGTCTATGATCGCGACGTTCTAAAGAGACACGGGCCAAGAAGAAGAAGAAGAAGAAGAAGAAGAAGAAAAGCATGCTTATTTTCCACTTTTCTTTAGAAAATCAACATGGAGTTTAATGTGAGAAATAGTGTCACTAAAAATTATATTAACATCATTTATCCATTTTGGAGCATAAAGTTTTTTAGGATCCCCTGAAAAAATGTACAGAAATACGTCATTTCCATAGATTTTTGCTGTACAAACTGACTTCAAAATTTTACTATTTCAAGAATAAAGTCAAATAAAGAGGATATCTTTTGCATTAAATGAAAAATATATTAAAAAAAAAATGCCTCCTCAACAGGTGTTCACTCGTGCATCCAGACTGGCAACTGGGTCCCACCCATTCACAGTCAGGTTAGCCAAATGCAGACGACAATTCTACTCCTGCAGCTTCCTCTCTCGCACTTCCCGCCTGTGGAACTCACTCCCGTATTCTTGCTTTCCTGACGGCTACAACCTCCAGAAATTTAAATGCAAAGTTAATACTCATCTACTAACCACAGGCCTCTAGCTCTCTCCCCTCCCCTGTATAACCTTCCCTTTCTCTCCGCCTATGTATCTGTCATTGCACCTTCTTTCTCAGCTTTCTATTGTTCCTTTCTAACTAGCTTGTACTCCTCACTCTTTTCTAATTAATCTTTTTACAGTTATGTAGCCCCCTGCACATCAGTGGCGTTTCCGCCTTGCTCGGGGTGAAATGATTGAAAAAAAAATCAGAATTTTAATTAAGAAGCATCACAAGTAAAATATGCTATTTTTGACGATATTCAATAAGAAAAACTGTAAAAATTGTAAAAGATTGCAAAAAAGTCTACTCAATAAGATTTGTTAAATCATAATTATTACAGACGATAAATAGATAAAAGTGTATATAAGACTACAAAATTGCTGGACACAAAAAAAAAAAAGAATCCGTTGATAATCAGTAATTACTGTTCGTATGAATTGTAGGCCATCTCTCCTTTTGAAAATTATACTAAAACGTCTTCTTCTATGTGCCCTGTCCATTCAGGACGTAGGCGATCATGGCTTTCCACGTCTCCCTATCCCTAGTGGTTCTAAGCATGCCTTCTCCTGTTACACCATGCAACCCTCGTTCCATCATCCACCATATTAGGCCCTTCAAATATGTTATCCGTTGCTTTCCCCTGTCTCTTTTTCCCTCTATCTGGCCTGTTAGTATCAGGTGCTCCAAACCATCCTTCCTCATTGCATGTCCCAGAAACTTCAGCTGTCTCTTCCTGGTGCTTAGTATTAATTTCCTTTTTGTTTCCATCATTTCTAAGACCTCATCATTGCTCACATACTCGATCCATAATATTCACAGCATCCTTCTGTAGAACCACATTTCAGTTGCTTCAAGTTTTTCCTTCATCTTTGATGATATTGTCCAGCATTCACTGCCATATTTAAAAACGGACAACACGTAGCAATCCAGTACTCTCTTCCTTGTTGCTAGCGAAATTGTCCTGTTTCTTAATACTTTACTCAACTTCTGGAATGCTTCCTTCGCCATGCCAATTCACCTTCGGGTCTATGTGTCGCACTTTTCGTCTTCTTTTATAACACTTCCCAGGTATCATTATATAGCTAAACTGTTCTGTATAATTTCCCTTTAAAGTAAATAAAATTTATCTATACTTCTGAGATGAGGTAGTATTTACACTATTTATTCGGGCTATTGTCTTCATCTTTGTTGTCATTTTTACAACGTTTCGGCTTTTGTACGTCCCGGCCTTCTTCAGGTGTTAGAAATTTCGAACCGAACCCTTTATTATGATTACTGGGGTATATTATTCTCATTTCTTGTGCAAGAGTACTTCTGGTAGTCATGAGTTGTCTCCCTTTAGCCTAACTTTTTAAATTATTTGTTCACCGCTGCTGTAGCCTGGTATCGAACTCACAACTCTTTGGGTCAAGTCACAGGAACTAACCAACGTCTATATCCACTGGGCAATGTGCCCTCAGTGAATATAGTTCAATACCAGGCTACAAAAGCTTCAGTAAATTATAAATTTTATATGTCTGTATTGTAAGGCTTCATTGATGCTCGGAATAAAATCTCAACTCTATGATTTTTAACCTAAACTTAATTTTTAAACACATTTCTTCAAAAACCGGTAATGATTTGGAAAATAAATTGTGCTGTTATTTATCACGTAGAACCCCAACATACAAATTGAGTGCAATACTACGGTTCTAAAATTAACCTGCCCTATTGCGCAATTAATTTTGCCATTTTTATAAAAATGAGCTATCGGGGCTTTCAATTGGCAATATACTATAGATGTAGTGCGTTTTAAATTCAAGGTAAGATTTTTAACAGGCGGAGCAAAATATAGCAAATTAATAATCTATATAATGCTAAAATTCTAATATTATATGTATCTATGCATGTGTGTGTGTGTGTGTATGTGTGTGTGTGTGTGTGTTCTCGAGATACAGTTTAACCCAATAAATTGAGGAGTATATTGTACTTTGAAACCCAGCCGTGTGCAAAAACAAATGTCATTAAAACTGGACAAAGAGTTCATGAGGTGGGGACGTTTCTGTTTTTACGCCATTTTTCATGGCGAACTCAGTATTTGTTTCCAATATTTCAATATGGGAAATTCAGTATTTGTTTTCTCATATCAATCCGCGTATATAAACAAACACTTGTATATTATATTCCAACTATTATATGTGCGAAAAATAATAGAGATTTATAATACATCATAACAAAATTATTAAATAAATTTAAATATACAGAACACATCATTTATTTATATGATTCATGACATTACATTAGAACTTATTTTATAAAAACATCACGTATTTGATAAGTACTTGATACTTGAAGACGCTATTTGGGTGTGTCATTGCAAAAAGTAATCTTTATGACTGGAAAATTGTGTAATATGACTTGCTAAATAAATAAATAGTTGCATGCTGGTTTGCCGTCGTTACATATTTTTGAAATAAATATACAGAAGAAACAAGTGTACGTAATAAAAATATAATAATTATTAATTTATTATTGTGTTTGATCGAATTAAAATTAATGGGTAATGGGATTAATAATTATTATTATAATAATTTGTATTGCAAATACAAATTAAAAAATATGTAATTAATAATAAATTTGATAAATATTGTTACCTAATCATTTTGTATCATGAACTGCTGTTAAAAAGAATTTTTCGTATTTCTGGGCAACCTCCACGTGAGCGATGATGAGGTTTTAGAAAAGATGGAAACGAAAAGGAAATTAATACTGAGCATCAGGAAGAGACAGCTAAAGTTCCTGGGACATGCAATGAAGAAGAAGGGCTTGAAGAACCTGATACTAACAGGGTCAGATACAGGGAAGGGGAGAGACAGACAAAAACAGCGAGTAACGTACCTGACTGGCCTGAGTGAATGGATGGCAGAACGTGGGTTGCGTGGTGTAAGAGGAGAAGGCGTGCTAAGAGCCACCAGGGATAGGAAGGCGTGGAAGGCCATAATCGCCTACGTCCTAAAGGGACAAGGCACAAAGAAGAAGAAGAAGAAGAAGAAGAAGAATTGACAACTGTTATTATAAACATATTTTTTCTTATTAACAGTTTTTTTTCAATTAGGAATATTGCACCCTCAATAACCTCTGCAAAATAATGGGTGTTTAAAATACAAGAACCCGTCATGACGGTCATAAATTTGTTTTTTTCATGGAAGATCAGAAGCTCGGAAAAGTTAAATACATGCGTTTGAATTTTTCTTTTTTTTTTAATTTTATTTTATTCTCTGATTTATTTAAAGAATGAAACTGCTGTTGAATAATTTTAATTTTTAAAATCTTTAAAAAAATTATTTGAAATATATTTAATTAGCTAATCACTAGCTTAAAAACCGCACACTTTAACATCCCTACTTTTTTTTTAAGTCGTTTTAAAAATTGAATATCTAAATATTCGTTCTTTATCTGCACACAAATCCCAATAGTGGATGTTCAAGACCTGATGATTGGGAAGATTTTCAAAATCGGGACAATCAAGATTCCAAAAACATATAATATGTCTATGTAGAGCTAGTTTGGCCCGAGTTAGAAGGTGTTCAAGCAGACGGACGGACAGACAGAATTTGCGCTTTATTTATTAGATTTATTTAATTTATTAAGCACCTATTGTAAAGACTGGATCAGACAGCGAGAATTAAAATCAGGTTTGCTCAATTCTACCCTACAATGAAGATTCAAGGTTTTTATTTATTTAACAAGATCACGGGCGTAATCTCAATCCTCACACATTTCTTTGCTTTTCATGGTTTCGGGCCATTTTTGTCTTAAAAAAATGAAGAAAAAAAAAAAAAAGAATCCGTTGATAATCAGTAATTACTGTTCGTATAAATTGTAGGCCATCTCTCCTTTTCGAAATCTGATTCCCTTTTCTCACCCCAATAATTTCAAGAACCCATTCATTTTTTCGTCTTCAAACATGATTCGTTCATTCATTCTAAAGGACAGTATCGTTACAAATTCATTCATGCTTTTTCGTCTCCTAACATCACTCGTTCATTCATTGATTGAACAGACAGCATCATCACAGATTCATTCATACTTTTTTGTCGAGCAGCCTTTATTCTGTTTTCATGAATGAAGTTGTTTGCAAACATAAACTTTTTTCACGTTACGAGCTACGTCAAATAAAAAAACAAGTATTTTTCTTATTACTTACTAATTAGAAAACAAATTTCATTTTTCATTCAAATATATCCTTCTAATGTTTCCATGAACAGGGAAAACTAAACAGACGAACGTCCGCTTCGTCACAAAATTTCATGTACAGTTTGCCTATATTTATTTACGAGTTTATTTCATAAAAAAAATTTTTATTGACATTAATTGGAAATATTATATTAAATCAATTTGTAGATCTTTTACTAGGAAAGTTGGTTCAATGTGTCGAGCTAGATAATTTCTCTTCCCAGAATCTCTCTTATACGCCATCCATGCTTTGAATTTTGCTGTCACATCTTGTTTGATGCTACTGCTGTATATTTAGAAACCTTTGATAAAATCCAAAAGAGAATCTGCAATATCATTGGTCCTTATCTAGCATCTCGGTTTCAGTTATTTCCCACCATCGTAATGTAAATTCATGTTACGAGTTGCACCCGATAAATAACCCCGATCGACATTTTTTTGCCCGAATGTTTTTGGGTAATGGGCACATGTTTCTGTGCGATAATTCTGAAAATCAAGTCCGTTTTGTTCCATCACATCACGTTTTCGCTGTACAGATATCTTTTTTGCAAAAGTAATAGCGAGCCCAAAATGTCTAATTTCACTATGAAGTTCCAGGATATAAACTGTAAGTAAAACACTTGAAACGTTTTATTTTAGGCTCAAGTAACTTATCATACAAGGGAAATTCTCCTAATAACCTCCGAAGTGTACTTTCAGCAGTTTTAGTCTCTATTTTGTGACCTAGAAATTCTTCATTTTCCGTGGATGTATCACCTGACACCAGGAATCCCAATTTTCTGAACTAAAATACTTGGTATAGAATGATATGATTTTGGTATAGAATTGATAAACTTCCTATTTTCTAATAATTTGATTGGACATTCTGGGGTGGATAATATAGATGAATATGTTGCATAAGAATAAGTAATATATTAATCCTTATTAAAAACATAAGACAGAATAAAAATGAAGTATGTCCGAAAATTATCTGAAATTGCTGAAAATACACTTAGGATATCATTAGGATGCTTTTTTTTGTATGATAAGTGACTTGAATTTAAAATCAAAAGTTTCAAGTGTTTTATTTCTATTATGTCATGGTACTTCACGATGACTTTTGTTTAATTTTGAGCAAAAAAGTATCATCTGTACAGAGAAAACCTGATGTGATTGGGCAAAACGGACTTGACTTTCAAAACCATCGTGAAAAGTAGCCCAGAAACATGTGTCCATTGACCAACATTTTGGAAAAAAAAAAACAAAAAAAAAACGTCGAACGGTGGAATAAATAAATAAAACTAAATGTTTTCATTATTACTTACTAATTAGAAAACAAATTCCATTTTTCATTGAAATGTTTACCATTACAATCCCTTCTAATATTTCCATAAGCAGAAAAACCAAGCAGACGAAAGTCCTCTTCGTGACGAAATTTTATGGAGTTTGATTTTACCCAATATTTATTTACGAGTTTCCCATCGTTTCGCCCTCACGCACTAACATTCTCCGTTGACATGAAGTAGAAAGATTATATTTAATCAATCGTTTGGTTTGCTGATAGGAAAGTCACTTCACTCTGTCGTGCTAGACATTTTTTCTCCCCAGGTTCTGTCTTTCATATTTTTATTTATGCAGCAATATTCAATGCATGGACGAATGATAACTCGCCCATGCATTGAATATTGCTGCAACATCTAGTCTAGTGGTTCTGCAGATTCTTGATAAGATCCAAAAAAATCTACAATGTTATTGGTCCTGGCCTAGCATTTCGGTTTCAGTCACTTTCCTAATGTCGTAACGTAGATTGCCTGTGCCTTTTCTGTAAATACTTTCATGGTAATTATTCTGATAAACCTTTCTATATGGCATCTAGATTTCATGAATTTAAACGCTGTATTAGTTGGCAACAAGGTCTCATCATTTAACGGTTGAAATGGCTAGATGCAACCGCAAGTTCTTTGATAACAGTTTCTTTTCATGAACTTCCCGATTGTGGAACTCTCTTCCGGTTTCTTCCTTTGCAGTAAACTTTGAGCTTCTAAAAATTAATTCGTGAATTGTTATCTTTCGTTGTTTTGTTTCGTATTCTTTTATTCTTCTCGCCTTTCTTTTACTAATATTTTCTAAAACTCAGTAGCCTCTTGAGTTTTAGTGACATTATTGCCTTGTTTGGGGTAAAATGATTAAACAAATCTTCTTCTATGTAATTAATACATAAAAATACTCAAATGTTTTTTGACCTTCTCGCCATTAAGACCCAGAAGGATTTGTCTGCAACCAGTATGGTTAATAAAACGATACATCAAGCCAAATTCATTAGAAGATGAGTAGGAAAACACAGTCCAGTATTTATCGATTATTTCGAAGCCACTCATTAATGTGAATAACATAATCAGTTTCTTTTCGCGAATTTTTAGCCTGTGGAACCCTGTTTTTAGCTCCTTACTTTTCAGACAGCTTCAAAAATTTAAATACCATGGGAGTTGTTATCCACTGACTTCTTGATTCCTCTTCTTTTATTGTTCTCTTTCTTTAATAATCTTTTTATTTTTCTTATTCTTTTGCAGTCAGTGTCTTAGTGGCTTTGCTTCAGGCAAAGCGATTTTAAAAGCATTTTACCTTTTTTTACGCTATTTGCTACAACGTTAGGTTGTTTTAAAAGACTTTTCTTATTACCGTCAGTAACAACCCAAAATGGCGGCGATCACGATTAATAAGTCTTCAGATTAAATTTAAAACTTTTAAATCAATGGAAGCGATCTATTTTAGTTAGAAAACTGAATTTTCTTTCTTTGGTTGAAGTTATGTAACGAGATATGACCGTCTTTAAATACCACCTATCTGTACTTACACAAATGTACTAAAATATTTTATAGATTCTTACACTGGCCATTGGTTAGAGTGTTAGTAATCCGACCATGAGACCAGGTTTCAATTCTCACCACAGTCGATTTGTCATGTAGACAACTTTTAATAATTTCAGCCTGGGAAGACAATCACATTATGCAGCACCGTTTGCGAGGGCCTGAAAACCAAATATCACGAGCTGACAAGTTTTGGGAATTAAATTGGTTGTTCTCGTGTGAAGTTCAATTCTTTATGGCCGAGATTTTTCGCTTACCGGCTGATAACACCAGATTATACGTATAGTACTGATCACACACATTATACACTCTCTTCCAGAAACTGTAACTAAGGTCTGCTCAAAGTATAAACAACAGGTTTGCCCTACTGATGTTGAAAAATCAAAAATATACTCGAGCAGGCGTTTGCAAAAGGGAATAGAAGAAGGGTATACTTGGACACGAGGGGTCAGCTATACAATAAATCGTAATGGCAAAGACTTACCAGCAGTACTAAAATTCGCATTTTGTCCATGAAATTAGTATGGCAAAGAATCGACGTGTTTATTTGATAAGCCACTACTTCCTTTGCAATGTCACGAAGACATTTAAAACGCACCCGTGAGTGGGGTGAATAAAAGGACACATCACCCTTAATTTAATTTGAGCCGATCTATTGCGGGATGAAGTTGCATTTGAAATAAGATAACATGACGCGTCTTTTGAACGAAATAAAGAAGCTTTTGTTGACAGAGACACAAACCGGAATCGAATTCATGTAAGAACAAAATAAAACATTATTACTCCATTGTGCTTTTTACCTAAAGAACTTTTAAGTTTTCTTTCGTTTTTCCCCTCCCTTCTAGAACTATTTTTTTTATTTTCTGGTCACGATGACTTGCTACTGCCTTTGCCACACGATAGTTACCCGATTTTTTTTCTTTTATTATTCAAGGCTCAAGTTCAGACACGTTGATCTGCGCAGGCACCCAGCACGCAGTCACCAGACGAGGGTGCTTCCCATCTTCTCTAATTATACATTTCTTACTCTGTTCATAAATAAAGTTCTCAAATGAATAGACCAAACCAGACACGGGTTGCTAAAGGAGGGGGTGTCTCAAATGGTGTAATACAATAAAAATCAGCATTGTTCAGTATTTTTTTTTTTTATAATAAAACATCCCCTTTTTTTCATTCATTTATTGAATTACGCGAAGCTTTTCTTCTTATAACGATAGCTTTGTGGTGAATAATATTTTTCTCAAAATTTTGATAGATTTTTATAAATAACTTTTAACCAGACTCTTATAAATTATTACATTGATAAGAATTAATGACAAGTTCCAGTCAAATTCAAAGTATAAGAGATAATGAAATTGGACACAGAATAGAATGGGGTAGGGGTAGTTTCACTCAACAGTACAAGTTGCTTCCAAACCAAAATATTAACCTAAGAACTCGAATATGTCCTTTACCCTGGAACACTAACCATCAATAAAAGTTACACCATTACTAACCATGGTTATATCATACTCGATTCTGAAAATACCAAAACAAAATATTAAACATAAATCTTTATTTGAAATATTTTACATGCAGGCAGTTCAAAATTTGTACTTTGAGTTAACAGGAACTGAAAAACATATTATTTAGGTACTAAATTAGGTACTAAAAATTTAATCAGGTACTAAAAATGTAATTAAATTGTAATTAAAATGGCGTCATTTGCGCTGGGTACTATATACCCATGGTAAGTGTTCTCGGATTAAATAGTTTCGACTAAAATATGGCGATTTTATAAGCATAGCTTAGATCTAGTACAGAGAGTATGGGGTATCCATTGAAAACCTAACTCACTATTCAATTGTAATTGATCTATCGAGACAAGCTTGCTAACCATTACACCATGTCGAGGTGTAACGCTCGATTTTCAAATAGATGTCATTCACGTCGGGCAACTCGTTCAAACATGTCTACACTATTTGTTATATTCTACAGTTTTCTTACAGAAATGATTGAAATTGTTTGAAGTGAATTAATTATTTTGAATTTGTAAGAAGACGACCACTTGAGCCTCTCTCAAAGCAACAACAATAAAATTGGTAGAAAATACAACTAAAATAGAGAAAATTATTCTATTAAGAACTTTACTTTAAAAAAAATAGAAAAGTATTGGAATAAAAATATATCAATATTAGAAAGACTGATAATTGTTAATGGGCTCAAAAAATTTAATTTGCTGAAAAATGTTTTTAGAAAAAAAAATGCTTCACATTAATGCTTCTTCTTGTTCATGTGTCGTGTCCCTTCAGGACGTAGGCGATCATGGACTTCCACTTGGTCCTGTCTCTTGTCGCTCTCAATATTTTTTTCTTAGTATCTTTCCCAAACTCCGCTCCGCCATCCATTTGCTCAAGCTTATCAAGTATGTCTCGCGCTGCTTTCCCCTGTCTCTCTTTTATCTATCTGTCTTGTGAGTATTAAATTCTCCAGGCCGTCGTTCCACAGTACGTGTCCCAGGAACCTCAGTTATTTTTCCTGATATTAAGTATGGGTTTTCTTCTCGTTTGCATCCTCTCCAACATTTCATCGTTGCTCACGTATTGGGTCTATGGCATACTCAGCATCCTTCTGTAGAACCACATTTCTGCTGCTTCGAGCCTCTCCTTCATCCTCGAGGAGATCGTCCAACATTCACTGTCATACAGAAGGACAGACATCACATCCAGCACTTTTCTTTGTTTCCTTTGAGATTTTCCTCTCACCCAGTACTCTGGTTAGTTCTTGAAATGCGTCCTTGGCCGATGCCAGTGCTTCTTCAGATCTCAATGCCGCACTTTCCATCCTCTGTCAGAACGCTTCCCAGCCTGATTTTACCATTACCATTTAAATGTTTAACAGAAACACAAATTATTCACGCTGATAACTAAAAAGTCGGGTGAAGTAATAGGTTTACATTTAGGTCCGCGAGAAGAGTATATATATATATATATATATATATATATATATATATATATATATATATATGATTATTGATCATCACTTATCTACTTCCGTTCATCGATAGAATTAGCAAACCTTTTCAAAAAGCACTTTCGATAAACTACTTCCGCCGTCTCCTTCTATGTGATGTGTCTTTTCAGGACGTGACCGATTATGGCTCTCCACAGCTTCCTATAAATTGGAGCTTTTATTATCCCCGCTCCCTGTTCTGACATCCATTTACACAAGCTCATAAGACTGGTTACTTGCTGCTTTTCTGTCCCTGTTGCCTTGACTAGCTCTTATGAGTGCCAAATTTTTCAATCTTTCTTTTCTCGTTATGCCCCCCACCCCCCAAAAAAAACTTCAGCTGCCTCTTTCCGGTTCTATATACAATTGTGCTTTTGGTTTCCAACTTTTAAAAACTTCCCCGATTTTTTACATGCTCGATGGTATTATTAGCATTCTTCTATGAAACCACAACTATGTGGCCAGAAATCTTCCCTTTATATGTAAAAAAAATTCTCCAGCATTAACGGTCATATAAGAGGAATACATATCACTTGAACACCCTTTTCATTGTTTCTAACAAAATGTTTTTGTTTCTTATTTCTTTTTTTAGTTACTGGAAGGCACCTTTGCTATTCCAATGAACCTTTGGATATTGGTGTCACATTCAGTCCTTTATTAAAAAAACTTCCCCGATATTTATACGTTTCTTGTTTTATTTTGACGTTTCAAATTCGTAAATCGTATTTTGGGCTTTTTCTTTTGTTGACAACCATTCATTATATCATTTTAAAATTGATAGTTATTCCTTTCTTCTTACTCTCCTTTACTAGCTTTTCTAGGAGTATCTACAGTTTTCTTTCTGTATATGCAAGACAGATCAACAGTAATATGGCAAAAAGTTCACAAAGTAAAAATTACGGTTGACACACAAGAGCAGGTTCGGATAATCGAACGTAGCATTCTGTCTTCAAAACAAGACAGATCTGAACTGAGTCAGGTGAAACTGAAAAACGGCCTATTTTTGTTGGCACAAAAAACAAAAAGACCATCATGCATCTGTCTATTTCTTAAGATCAGGGGGTAAGTGCTTTGCAATAATTTCCAGCAAGATTGAAATTAACTGATTGAATAAATCTGATTACCACTCATTGTCTTAAACCCCTTTTCTACTTTTGTGCAATGATTCTTTTTTTATCCAAATGCCGGTGGTTTGCTGCCAGTATAAGTTCTCGAACGTTCTTCTCAAATAAATCCGGTTTTCTTTTCCCTTCAAGCAGATCCTCCTTGTGCAATATATATAGGTATACACACTTCGACTCTCAATGAAAGCATTCTTATCATAACTATAGCATTTATTGAACCATTGTCTTTGACAAAGCCACATTGTTCTTGTTGTATCCTCGGTTCTAATTCTACTTTGCTCTTTGTTCACCAGAATTTGGCTTATTAGCATCGTTATGCGGAGAAATGAGCTGATTGCTCGAAGAATCGACTAAAGTTTTCCGGTCTGATGCTACTGACATAGTTATGTAATGACAAGTAGAGAAATGTGTACTGTTCATAATACCATTTTCTCTCACAATTTGATTCTGTTACAAACAATGTTGTATTTTTTTGTTATGGGTCTTGGCTGTCCATTTTTTCGGCATAATAAAACAAATTAACAAACCGCACACACGCAGATAAGCACAAGAAAAAGTAGTAATATTAACCAATAATAAAATAATCAATAAGAAATAAATTAAAGTTAACTAAAAGCACTAACAATAGCTAAAACTACATTTGGATCTACGATTATTTCCACCCAATAATCCCTAGATAAATTCGAAACACAACCGTTAACACCCACCAAAGTAACTGTTACAATAGTACAATAGACTACCCATAATGCCCGGTGACTTGTATATATAAGTAGCTGAACATAAATACAACGAACATGGTCAAAGGATATATATCTGTCACAGGAGTTGACCATTGTAAAGTCACTATGGAGCTAGGAATCTCCTGATTTTATATGAGAGAAGTTTCTCAAAGTCATTTTACATGAAAAAACTTGGTTCGTCCCGGGCACACCAGGCCTGCGTCAGCAACTTCTTCATCGCAGTAAAGAAATCATTTTAGATGGGAGTTTTTGCTCAGTCCCGGGGATTTCAACCCTACGACAGCACATTCTTCATCGCAGTAAATAAGTCATTTTAGATGAAAAAATTTTCTCAGTCTCGGCTATTACAACCTGGTGAGTGCACCTTCTTCATCGCACGACATAAGTTATTTTAGATGAGAGATATTGCTCTGTCTCGCGAATCCCAACCCTACGGCATCACCTTCTTCATTGCACTAAATAAATCATTTTAGATCGGAGAGTTTGCTCCCTCCCGGAGATTCTAATCCTGCGGTAGCACCTTCTTCATTGCACTAAAGAAGCCATTTTAGATGGTAGAAGTTGCTCAGTCCCAGGTTGAGTCGGGCTCTTGTTTATTCACCCTAGACGAGACTCTCCCCTTCGGCGGAGCCCCATCTGGGTCCTTCTACGCTCTGAAGCAGAGAATTACACAAGAGTGAGTATGAATCGGTATGGTCACTCTACTCTACTAGGCATTTACCACCTCCCCACCCAGGCGGATGCAACACAAAGTCAATTAAAGTGGGGATTCTGAGCCCTTAAGCACAGCCAAAAATATCCCGTACACCCAGCCTAAGTCTGGGTTGGGATCTTGTTTTTTTCATCCCAAACGTAACTCTACCCTTCGGCGGAGCCTCATTTAGGTACCTCACTGCTAGGAAGCAAAGAGTTGAACAAGAGAGAGCATGGATCATTATGATCGCGATACTCTACTACTCTTTACAATTGTGTACACGTATTTAAAAAAAAAAGTGTCTACTAATTTTTGAGTGTTTGTCGTCCGTCTGCTAAGTTTGAGAAATAAGCTCGTTGAGACTTTCAAACTTGTAGATCATTTCACATAAATGTAGGACTCCTATCCATGGGTCTACGTTGTTTCTTATTTTCATAAACGCCCTTCACGATATCATCACTTCTCAAGCAGTTATTTGTGCACATGAAACAGCTATTTACTCCTCTCTTAGTGGCTAGTCCGACAAAATAAACATGGTAACTGCCCTTGAAAAGGATATCAAATCAGTGATTAGCTGGGGCAAGAAATAACTTCTAAATTTTAATGGCTCCAAAATAGAACTGCTTTTATTTAACCACCACATATATGCTTTTTCTGCCTGCTATGAACATGGCTGATGCTAAACTTCAAGAGAGTAACACTTTGCACCATTTGGCCTCACGTTTTCTTCTAAAAAGAAATGGAGTAATTATATCTAATCAATTGCTAGATCTGAATTTAAATGTGCTAATTGAATGGTACATAGGTCTCACCGTTTAAACATACCACTTGGCAATTAAGTTTCACCATTTTACTATGGAACTAGCTCGATGCATTTCTGATTTGTAAACATTTGGAATAAAAAGAAAAAAATTGTTTTTCAATTATTTAAATAGTTTTAATTTTGTGTTCATCCTTATTGTCATATTCACTTCATTTCGGCCGTTGTACGCTTCAACCTTCTTCAGGTGACTGAAATTTTGAACCGACCCTTTTATTTTGATCACTGGGGTAGATTGTTCTCGTTCCATGAGCCATACCACTTCCGGTGTCATAGTTATCTTCATTTAACTCAACTCTATAAGTTTTTGTTCGCAACTACTATCGCCAGGTATTGAACTCACAGCTTTTTGTGTCAAGTCACCGGATTCGACGAACAATTTTATTCACTGGGTCATGTGTCCTTGAGGATGGTGATCCATCTGCATGCTGATATCAGGTAGAAATGGTTCTAAGGGGTGATTCAAACTAGAACAATCTAGCCCAGTATTCAAAATAAGGATTTCGGTTCAAATTTCCAGTCCCTTAAAGACGCTCGGAGTGGTCAACGTTGGGAATGTAACAATAAAGATGACGAAACAGTCCAAACAATGTAAATAATGTAAATATCTCATCTCAGAAATATAGACAAATATCGTTTTTTTTCAATGTTCCTTTCTTTTATGTATAAAATTAATTAATTAAGCTTGAAAGCTTAAAGTAAGATTTACACCAAAGTTGGTTGATTTAAAACTAATAATAAGAACAAAGTCGAGCTAAGAAAAATAATAATTACCGATATAAGCTGTAATTTAATATAGATACCTGTTGTGGTCCAGTGGATATCGGCTCGGAACGAGAAATCGGGGAGCAGAGTTCGAATTCCAGCTGAATCCATTGTATTCACTTACGCGCAAATACCCTTGGGAAAGGTATTAATCCGTCTCTTCCTTCCAGTTATGGGTTAAATAGCAGGACAGATTGGGTTCTATAGCCTTGGCTGGCAACCAGTCTACCGCAGAAAGCAATGGCAACCTACTGCGGGATAATCTTCTGCCCAGTCAGTCATGTCTCTTTCGAGACATGATCGCCCAAGCGTGTATCACGTATGACGCTTAACTGACTGACCTCAATTAATTCCATGAAAAAAAAAACCCCAAACAAACAGAAGAAAACATCATAGCATGATGTTAAAAGGTCTTAAACTTAATAAAAACGAAGTTTTTTCCGCCAAAATGTTTATGTTATTATTAAGAGAAAAGAAGAAAGTACTTTTTAGAACCTTGTGTAAGTTTTCGCTATTTACCAACAGATGGCGTTCCCAGAACTGCGTGTGTTTAGTTTCAGATGGTAATGCATCTGTAAGGGAGAACTATAAACAAGCTTGAAATTCAGTGTATGTCGTTTCGTCGAAGTATAAACAACTTTGTTTTTCATAGCGTTAAACATGTCGGGTTTCGTACCAAAGAAAGGGCATTTGCGGGAATTTCACTGTACTTCTTTATCCAAAAGAAATCTACAGCTGAAGTACACAGAATTCTTGTTGAGAATTACGGCGACCATACTCTGTCGGAAACAACAAGCAGATATTGGTTTAGACGTTTCAAAGATAGCGATTTTGATGTTGAAGATAAAGAACGCTCTGGCGCACGAAAAACGTTTGATGACGAAGAATTGGAGGCATTACTTCATGTCAAGTGCAAGCTGAACTCGCATAATCATTTACGAGTTGATCACAAAACAGTTCCGAAACGTTTGAAAGTATTGGGAATGATTCAAAAGCAAGGACATTGGGTGCCGTACGAGTTCAAGCCGAGAGACGTAGAACGACGTAAGCAGTTGCTTCAACGGCAGAAAAAAAGAAAGGGTTTTTTGCATATAATATGTCTATGTAGAGCTAGTTTGGCCCGAGTTAGGAGACGGACGAACAGACAGAATCTGCGCTTTATTTATTAGATTTATTTTTTGTGACCAGCGATGAAAAGCGGATGCACGACGATAACCTTAAGCGTAGAAGATCGTGGAGTAAGCCCAGCCATGGCTCAACATCAGTGACAAAGCCGAATATCCATCGTTCGAAGCTCTACTGATTCGGTGGCATCAGCTGGGTGTAGTTTATTATGAGATGCTCACGCCAACCGAAACAATCGCGGGAGATCGCTATCGGTTACAATTGGTGCGTTTGAGACGAGCATTGAAAAAAAAACGACCACTGGAGACACGACAAAGTAATATTGCAACATGACAACTCTAGGCAACCCTAGGCCACATGTTGCAAAACTGGTGAAAACCTACCTGGAAATGCTTAAATGAGAAGTCCTACCCCACTTGTCGTATTCAACAGACATTGCTCCGTTCGATTATCACTTATTCTGATCAATGGTACATGGCCTGGCTGAGCAGCACTTTCATTCGTATGAAGATACTCAGAAATAGGTCGACTCATGGTTAGCCTCAAAAGACGTGTCGTTTTTCCGATGTGGAATCCAAATGCTGTCAGAAAAATGGGAAGAAGTAGTGGCCGGTGCTAGACAATACTTTCAGTGGCATGGTTCTTACTAATTTTTTTCATGAAAAATCAGGGAGAACTTATTCAAGGTCATAGTCATTACTTTTTAAGATGTTTCAATCCTTTGTAACACGTTCGAAATTTTGGTAAAGAATCTTGTTTTCTTTTTTCGTCAGCGGGTGACGAAATTGTTACTATGGATAATGTAATATTACGAAATTAATTTTTTTCCAGTGAAAAATACATTAATTTGGAAATTCTTGCAAAAATCAAATAATTGTCGGATTTTAATGAAACTTTTAGAACTTATTTACAAACGAATGAAATAATTTTTGAAATTATTATTTTTAAAAAAGTCTTGGTAAAAATATTTTTTTTTATATTTCTTACGCCCCTTCACATAATTTCATGAAATTTCGTGAAATTAATTTGCTTTTCGAAAATTTGTTTCATTAATTAAACGCAGGTCTCTTTGAGGAATATAAAAATTCTTTTTTTTTTAACAGTTGGTCTTTTTTTTCCGAAAAACTGGTCCGAAAAGTAAAATAAAAACGCAAGAATACTCTGAGATTATTTCATTAGATAAGCCTTTAATTGCTTTTATATATATATATATATATATATATATATATATATATATATATATATATATATAAAACATTATACTTATATAATATTCAAAATCGGTTCAAAATTTTAAAACGTAGGTATCGACAACTTTTCAATATATTTTATTATTGTTATTATTATTATTATTTCACTTCAGGATGTTAAAAATCATGGTTCTCCACCATTTCCTGTCCTTTGTATCTCTTTCTCCTTTTGTTCTGTCATCCATTTACTCAAACAGATTATTCGTTGCCTTCTTCTGTCCCTTGACCCTTCAATTTGTCCTCTGAATATCAAATTTTCCAAGCCCTCTTTCCTCATTAAGTACCCAAGAAATTCAAACTGCCTCTTTCTGATATTAAGTGCAATTGTCTTTTTTGTTTCCATTTTCTAAAAAACTTAATCTATCGAGGGGGTAATTCTCTACAATCACATTTCTGTTGCTTTGTCTCCTCCTTTATGAGGAGATTGTCCGGCATACACTGTCATATAGGAGGATATAATATTGCGTAGCAGTTCAGTACTCTTTTCTTTGTTACTTGCGAAGTTTTCTTGTTTCTTGATAATTTGCTTAGCTTTTGGAAAATGTCTTTCGCTATCTCAATGCACCTTCGGATTTCAGTACCGTGCTTTCTGTCCTTTGTTAAAACATTTTCGGGGTAATTAAATTGTTGTAATTGTTTGATTTTGGCATCTCTACTTCTGTTTGTAATTTTCATGTTGAGTGATTCCTTTGACAATGACAACCATGCATTCTGTCTTCTTGCAATTGATAATTAGTCCTGGTTGTTCTTGTTGGTTTTTTTTTCGGTATCTTTTTGATCGGCATTGCATCATTCGCATATCTTAATATGCGAATGATGCAATGTCGATCACAATCTTAAAGTTGTTAAGATTGTGCTGCCTGTAATGAATTTGACACAATAGAAACAGGGCGAGCAATAACTGAGCCGAACCGAATAATTCGTCGACGGACAGTTCACAGACAGGAGTTTTCGTTGTTCGCACATCCAGTAACTGTTAGATTCTCTAGTTTTGTCAACAATATAGGCGTAACCCTCAAATAAGACCTTTCTGCCTCCTCGTTCTGTCTCAACAAACTCCATGATGACGACAGAAAGGCTTAGCAGGAATGATCTAAACAAAAACTGGATGAGAGCTTGAAATTGGAAATACTTAAAGCGTCGACCAGTTTTTCCGTTGGCTAACTGTCTTTCGGCGAACAGTACTAAAATAATCGTTTTTCTCTACTATGACATTGTATTGCTGAATAATGGCCTCGTGGCTAAAAGTTCAATTCCTGTGTCAGGCTTTGATTACATTCAGTGGAAACAGGCGAGCAATAGTTAAACAATACGAAATAAAATAAGAACTAGACGAGACATGGGAAGTCAAACGAGAACAGTCTACCTCGGAGATTAAATCAAAGGGTTCAGTTACGAATTCCTTGTTGGTTACCCAGATCGACGACATTGTGATAGCAACAAAGACGGACAATAGTCCGCATTGTACATAGTGTAAATATTGAAGAGCAATTTTTTACAATAAAACCAAAACTTAGAAATTTTTTACAAAAATGCAACTGCTTTCTGGGAAAAAAATTAAAAATTTATCTCGAAATCATTTTGCTTAAAATAATAAAAAAAAAAGATTAATAACAGTTCGACACCAAGTCAGTTCTGTGCTATACAAGACTGGGTGATCATGTCTCTTTTGATTCATCTGACTCAGCAGAAGATTTTCCGCAGTAGGTTGCCATTTCTTTCTACTGTAGGCTGGTTGACAACCAAGGCTATAAAACTCAATTTGTCATGCTATTCAACTTATAGCCGGAGGGAAAAGAGATGGATTCATACTTTTCCGAAGGGCATTTATGTGTAAGTAAATGCAACGAATCAAATGAATTTCAAAATCAGCTCTACGATTTCGCTTTCCGATTTGCTGAAGTAATTTTATTAGGTTAAGGCTCTTCTCATTAAAGGAATACGTATGAAATAGGGATGATTGAGCTCATTGTCCGTAGCATAGTGGGTCTTATCTGTTGAGGTCTGAATTGGTGGAACGAATGCCTGTGCCTCATATCAGTTTTGGGGAAGATGTTTTAGCCTTGTTATAAACGGAATACGTATGAAATGGAGATTATTCATCCCATTCTCTGGATGATTCAGTCTTGCAGACCAATTTTACATACTGATAATGTAGCTACCACCACGCCCAATCATGTTTGAATTCATAAATATCAATCCTCTTGCCACCCAAAGCTAGATGACCCTGTTTACCCTGCTATTTTCCCATTGTTGAATTAATTCGTACTTTGTTACAAACAGTTATAATCCTCAAAATAAGTAGGGCCTTATTACTTCGGCTCCATTTTATTTTACATATTTCTTTAGACGTTACTGAGAATGTCTGTAATTTTTGTTTAGAATTCCTTTTGGAATTATTGGTTTTAATGAGCCCTGCATGGATTTCTCTTTTAAAATATCAGAAAAGTAACTCAGTCAGAAGAAAAATGAAAAGACAAACCACAACACACATCCTCTTAGACCCTAGCAAATATATTCAGTTATGTTTTAGTCAAAATATTTGAGATTTTACAATTACAAAAATGAATTATTCACACTATTTACATTATTCGGATTGTTGTCATCTTTATAGTGTACAATATATAATCTCAGATATATAAACAGATGAAAAAAGAATTACTCTTCAGCAACAATTTCTACCTTCATACGGTGCCTTAAAAATATACAGTTCTATACATTACCTCTATTCTATATTTACTTAAAAAGTAACATTATTGTCATCTCGGAATAAAAGAAAGTAACTCTGACATATTTACAACCTGACAGATATGACGTCAGCAGTGTGACCACTTGAGGTCAACCAGATAGCAATTAACCTATCGGCACGTAAAGTGTAGATGTCAAAAGTCCCTTTCATTTCGAAGAATAGGTCAAGGACACTAACTGTTTTAATATAAATGTATTGTACAGAATAGTTTTAAATTACTTCTGTTATCTTTTTCGAAAGCAGACATTAGTAGAGGTTACTTTTGTACAGGGTACGACTGGTAAATTGTCGCCATTATTTATTCTTAATTTCGCGCATGCGCGTTATTTGTTTTTATTTTGTTGATGTTGCCGTATAGTAGGGTCAGTTCAACACCTTCTGTAAGAAAACGAGCACCAAGACGCAATTCACTCCCCCATAAATTTTGAAACAGTTTTCTGTGCTGCTTGGCATTCACATCAGAAGCGCCAATATTTCACAGTTTTGGGTGTTAATGTGAGGACAGTACGGAGGATTCGGAAAGAATTGGATGAATCCAATGGTGATTACGAGGATTTGACAACACGGAAAACTCACTCTGATCGTTCTGATAAGAAATGACCTGCAAAATTTGTTGGTGAGGACCTCATACTGAACACGGAGGCCTGCATCAAGTGCCTTGAGGAGGTAGTGCAGCCCTGGATCAAAAGGGAGGCTACTGGAAGACCCTATATCTGATAACAGGACTCTACACCATGACACACAAGCTGGAGAACCCAGATATGGATGTCAGACAATTTCTGCGACCACATCACCCTTTACATCTGGCAAACTAACTCCCCAGACTAAAAACTCCTTGATTATTTTGTGTTGTTGCAGTTGAGCGAGAGATCAACTAAACTCCTTGTAAAAGATGAACTGAAGGCTACGATTATAGCAACATTCACAGACTTCAAAAAGGAGACCATCCGATAAAGGTACAGGAGATGTCGAAGTTTTCTGGAGGTCATGGTTGAAGCCAATGTCGATTTTATTGAATAAATTCACTCTTTAGTATTTCAAGATATTTTTGTGTAATTTTGGTAAATATATTTGTTAAAATGAGATGTCACTGCTGTTTTCAGTTTTGCATAATTTTGTCCAGCAACATAATGAAGAAAGAGAGGAACAAAGAATCAACACACTGAATTTTACTTCTATTCAATTGTGCACATAGAAAAAAAACTAAGCATTTCTTCTTAAATTCAAGCAACTGATCTCTTCGCTAATATTATTAAAACAGCACACCACCCACGACTATTGAACAGGTTAAGAGGCTCATCCCTTGTTCCCTGTTTAGGATGTGGTTTCTGACTTTCTCTTTTCCAATCTTCTCACTTTGTTTTTTTCAATTGGAGTAGATAGATCTATCTATCGCCCGGTTCACACTCCACCCACGTCTATTGAACAGGTTAAGAGGCTCATCCCTTGTTCCCTGTTTAGGATGTGGTTTCCGGCTTTCTCTTTGCCAATCTTTCCAATATTACGTAGCCCCCTGCACATCAGCGGCGTTACAGCCTTGCTCGGGGTGATACGATAAAAAAAAAGTAATAAATTAATCAATAAATAAAATCATTATTGTTCTAAAAAGAAGTGAGATTTATCTTTCAATTTTTGTTCAACATTCTGAACTTTCAAATGTGGGAAATTTGTTTATGTTTGGCATAGAGTGACATCGCTACAGAAAAATGCTAGTCAATCGAAACATTTGTGCTTACAATGATAGCTAATTAAAGCTGACCTTAGCCATGAAGTTTCTGAACGACTACTTTTATTATACTGTCTGAAGCATTGCACTAAGACATTTCTCAATGGCTTTTCATTAGTCTCCATACATTTCTTTGGTGGTTCGCATTTTGTCTTGCGTGAATGATTTTCTTCTTTGGAAAGTATCATTTTTTCTCATTTATACGTGTAAGTCTCGGAAGTTCTGAATTTTACAGAAACACAATTGATATGTAAACAAGGACAATAGATTATGACTAAAAGAAAAAGACAAGAAGAGGAAAAACTAACCGACGTGTTTCATTCACTGACAGACTTTATCAAAGCAAAAAACGAAATGAATTTATTTGAAATAAAGTATCTATAAACAAAAACCAAAATGTTGTTGGTTACTAGAAATTTATAAAACGCTCATAAATATTTATTAGATCAACTGAAAAATATTGGATATTTAATTACGTCGTTTTCCTACACAAGGAGAATTTTTTCATATGAAGTATATTGTTTTCATTGTTATGGTGTTAAGACGTTGAAATTTTTTTTTTTTTTGTATTTGTTTCTGAGATGAGTAATTTTCAATAATCTTGAATTATTTCGAACTTTTGTTCTCATCTTAGTTGATATAGGTGCTATAACAGATACAGCGTTTCGACCAAGTACCCTCTGGTCATCATCAGGTGTCCATAAATTGGCTGATGGGGATTATCGCGTTGATTATTGTGAAATATCCTGTGAAATCAATTATTGAAATCAAATATTATAGTGAGTTAATAGGGAAAAATGGGCTCCCTAGACTTCGTTGGCAACCAGTTCAAAAGAATTACAACTTTAAACTCAAAATTAGTTGGGGCCAGAAACTACGCCCTATAAAATGTTTGCTTACTCCAGAAACCACCCCAGCAATGATTTGGTCCTATACTCTACACTCGAGTCTACAGGACTTATTATTAATACTACTACTAATGAAATCATTATTGTTACTACTGCTTATACAACTACTATCGCTGATACTACTAAGTTGCTACTACTATGGCTATTACTATTGATATTATTACTATTACTGTAGTGAGCGTTGGTTATGTTTGTAAAAAGGCCTTGTGCCAAACGTAAGCGAAGCCAATACATTTGAAAGTATCAGAATAATATAAATATTATCCTACTTATACAACACGTCTCTGAAATTCATGCACTACGCATGAGTGCATATGCATCTGTATATTTATTGATATTCATATATATATATATATTAAAGAATAAATGTATTTTAAACACACACACACACACACACACACACACACACACACACACACACACACACACACACATATATATATATATATATATATCCGCAGACATCTGTTTCTATATCACAGCTCATTAGTACGGTTAAACATCCGATTGCTTCTAACAATCCGACCGAAGTGACATCAGTTGACGATTCTACCTCTGAGCTATGGGCGCTCGGTAGAGGAAGGCGGACTTTAGCGTGTTATACGCAATGTAAACACACGCCAGTAGCCAAGAGTGTTCCAATTCATTACTGAATGAAAGATGCGTAGATGCGTGAGTAGCTACTTTTTTTTCAAAGTCTACCATTCCTCCATAGTGGATTGAGAACGTATATATATTCTTTTGGGTTTCGAGCCTGGGTTAGGGAGCAATCGGAGTCTAACCGTACTGATGAGCTGTGATACAGCGAAACAGATCTGTCTGCGGATGACAATATATATATATATATATATATATTCGATGGAAACTGGTTCCGAATCTCACCATTGTCGATATGTCAAGGAAATCACCTTGATGTTATCAACCTGGGAGACGTGCGACACCACGAAATCATAATTCAAGTGCATTAATACATTGTTACTATTTCTCATTATTTTACTGTTCAAATGTAACTGTAAGTTCTATGCTAATAGTTTCTTCTCCCATATTTCTCGCTTGCTTTCCTGTTAATTATGTTCTTCAAAAATTTAAATGCATTGTTAACACTTATCTCTTTTTTCCCCTTTTTTATAACTCTGTTCTTTTATTGCCATTTCAACTCAGTAAGGTTATCTCAGTTTCTTTCCCGCTTAATAACCTCTTGCGTCTTAGTGACTTTATCACCTTGCTTGGAGTGAGATGATTTTTTTAAATACACATTTTTTCACTTAAACATTTATTTACATATTCGTGCGCTTGTAAGATGTATACTAACAAAATTCAGAATGAGACAAAGTAGAAAACATTATAAACGATCCTAACCTGAAGAGGGCAAACGCGCTCATCGAAACGCGTCGTTTATAGCCATTCTACTTTCTCATTATCTTCATGTATAGATATGTTTATTACTTTAAAAGTAATTATAAAGTGTGCCCATATTTGAAATAGATGTTTTATTTTTATTTTATCTTTAAACAGCGTGCATTATGTCTACCGGCCTGAACATTCAAGAAATCTAAATAAATAATACATGGTAATACATAATTTCATGGTTAGTACATGCCTTACTAACCATGAAATATAGTTTATGTAAGTCCAATCTTCACAAAGCGACCTATCCGTCGCCTTGTGCCAGATTTGGCTTAGTTCCATTAATTCGATAGGCACGCGCATAAACAAGCGTGTAATTCCTACTTCTCTATCTTAACGACTCTCAAGAAGCAAGTGTTTAGGCTTTGTTGGCTTTGTTTCTCTTTCCATGAGGTAAAGTTGGTGGATGAATGGTATGATGAACATATTTATGAGAAAATACATTATCTTTGCTCTTTCTAGCGTACACACTCAAAAACAAACTCGTATATTTTCAAGCTAGATGTGGGTGATCTTGGACAGTCTACGTTGACAATGGAAAGCCTGTATCTTCGGGCTGTTTTTATATACTTGTGAATTCTTTAGCATAAAGAAAAAATCGAATCTTCTTTTCTTTCATAAGTGCTGGTAAGCATATTTCTACATCTACTTCCTCGTTTCATTACTATCATATATATATATGTGTGTGTGTGTGTGTGTGTGTGTGTGTGTGTGCGTGTGTGTGTGTGTGTCTTATATAATTATGAACCAGTTACTGTTTAGCGTCAAATCAAACCAGTAAACAGTTGTATCAAAAAATGCTCAATACATATTTAAAAAAGAAATGAAAGATTAACATCTAAAGCTTTTAAATATTCTAATTAGAAAGATTAACCGATTACACTACCGTGGTTTCAACCTTTCGCCATCTTCAGGCGTTTTTAATCAAAATTACACATGATATTACATCTGTACTTTCAATTTAGAAAATTACATATAGAAACAAAAAGCCAAGAAATTAAAAGATAACGTGCAGCAAAATACAATCAATGAAACATTTTACTGCAGAGATAAAAACAAACGTCTACTTGACAGAGTTTGTAAAACCGAAGGAGTTATTCACAAAGCAGAAATTCAAGATACAAATGGACAGAGATAAAAATATGTAGGATGTACCGAAGGCAATTTTAAAAAATGATGGCATAATCATAAGTCAAACTTCAAGCTCAGTCAGTTACGTGCCATACGTGATACACGCTTTGACTGAGCCGAAAATTATCCCGCAGTTGTTTGCTATCACTTTTTGCGGTAGACTGGTTGTCAGCCAAGGCTATAGAACCCAATCTGTCCTTTTATTTAACCCATAACTGGAGAGAAGGGCATTTGAGCGTAAGTGAAATTCGAACTCGACTCCCTGATTTCTCATTCCGAGCCGATATCGATTGCACCACAACGCACATCAAGATAGAAAGTCATAAAAATTGTATCATACTAGCCAACTAGGTGTGGAAATTAAAAGAAAAAATGGCAAAGATCCTTATGTAACCTGGAGTATATTAAAAAAATAAAAATAAAAAAGGAACGCTTGCAACGCTGGTGATTGTGGAAAGAAGAAAAGTTGGCTATAGTATCATTTCCAGAACGAGAAAGGTTGCTAAATGAAAGGTCTGAAATAATGTCCAGATGTATACACATTAGAAAATACATTTTGGGTTCGTACAAACCCGGATGAAAGTATGTACAATATTACTTTCGCTAGTCTTGACTTTTATTTTAAACTCCCTGTTATGCGTTCAAAAAAGCGTTGGATAATCAGTTTTTATTTACCCTGCTCTTCCACTGGAGCGAGTTGTGGAACAAGGTCGTTTTTTTATGTGAGTAACTCGAGCGCGGACGCCATGGGTAAAAAAATTACCCAACCACCGCTTACGTGGTAACTGGGTACAAAGCTTGTTATAGCATGTCTAAGTTTGTCTTAACCGATCCTACAGACTCACAAAAAAGCTAGGTGAGTGTGTTGGGTAATCGGTTAATATGCAACGCCTGACGATACCGAAAGGCTGAAACCATGGTAGCGTAATCAGCTGGTCTTCTTAATAAAATATATGCTTATTATATTTATCTTATTTCTATGCATTACGGACAGTTGCATAGAACAGACGCTCACATGTCCAGAATACAAACTCAGGTATCTATACATCTACTATTCGTTCGTGCGTTGATTCTTCTTCTTATTTAATGTATCGTGTCCCTTCAAAAATCTATGCGATCATGGGCCTCCACATCTTCCTGTCCCTTGTTGCTCTTAATGTATATTGTCCTGTTATTTCTTCCAAACCCTGCTTTGCCATCCATTTGCTCAAGCCTATCAAGTTTGTCAAGCGCTGTTTTCCCTGTATCCGCCCTGTCAGTATCAGATTCTCAAAGCCCTCCTTCCTCATTACGTGTCCCAAAAGCTTCAGCTGTCTCTTTCTGAGGCTAAGTATAGGCTTTATTTTTCCTTTTCACTCTCTCCAAATCCTCGTTGTTGCTCACATGCTCAGCTCATGGTATCCTCAACATCTTTCTGTAGAACCATCTTTCTGTTGCTTCGTGTTTCCTTCATCTTTGAGGACATTTTCCAGCATTTGCTGTCGTATAGGAAAAAACATTCTTTTCTTTTTTTTCAACAAACTGGTCGGGGGCTCCTGCTATTCATTTCGAGGTTCTCGACAAAATCCAAAGGAGGGTCTGCAATATAATCGACTCTGACTTAGCATCTCGTCTGCAGTCATTTTTTCACCAACGTGGCCTCCCGCTGTCTTTTCTATAAATATTTTCATGGCAACTGTTTTGACGAGTTTTTACTCTCATTCCCCGACCCCATGAATTTAAGAGTGCTACTAGGTTGGCATCTTGGATCCGCCCTTTTACCATTAAAATATTTAAATAAAACCGCCATTTCTACATAAACAGTTTCTTTTCTCTTACTTCCGCCAGTGGAATTTGTTTCCGTTTACTTGTTTCCCTGATAGCTACAATCTATAAAATTTTGAATTCAACGTCAATTGCGATCTTCTATCTTTTTGAATCCCATTCATCTTTTATTATTTCCCCACTACTCCTGCACCCAGATTTTTTCTCTCGCTGTAACTTCCCTGCGCACTAATGGCGATCCCGCCTTGCTTGGGATGAAATTATTAAAAAAGAAATTAAAAATATACGTCCAAACAGCCAAATACAAAGCAGGACACACACTTAATAGAAGACGTTTTTGTAGACACACACACACACACACACACACACACACACACACACACACACACACACACACACACACACTATCTATATGCATATATCTAAAACAAAAAAGAAACACTTGCATTCCCACAAATATAGAAACAAAGATGTAAACTGTTGATTATCCGACTGCTTAACGTTGCTTGCTATAATTAGAAGAGACAAATGAATGCAATTAACGTCATGAATATCGCTTTCTTCTCAGGCATTTTTAACACTCGATTGCCTTGTTTAATCAACCGCTCGAACTTGCAATATCGCACAGAACTAGTTTACAGCTCAAAAGTAAAGAACTAAAAAGGTGTAAGTATTTGATTCAAATACAAGTGAAGAGATATTTTCTCTGAGAATATATATAATATTAATTCATCCACATACAGGCCTGTTTCGCTGTATCACAGCTCTTCAGTGTGGCTAGACACATCCACTTGCTTGCCAGTCGGGATCGAAACTCGAGAGATTTGGTGTCAAGCGGAGTCCCTACTCCCTAAGCCGTGGGCGCATGGAATAAGAGAGGATGAAATTTTAGCGTCTTATATATATGTGGTGACACGCCAGTCACCGAGAGAAATCAATTCAAGAGTAACAATATATACATTGTATCCAGCAATCTCTCTTTTGTGAAGGTTTCATTAAAAATGACTGACAAGGTATTATGCTTCTGTTTTATTTTTGTGTAATTTTTCATGTGATCTTTTGATTTTTTTTTTCTTTGAGAACATAAATTATATAAAAATTTTCCATATGTTTTGTTTATTTGGTCGTTTTCGACTATACTTTTAGCCATTTTCAAGGATGGATGTTATTTTACGTGTACCAGAATGTAAATGCTGTTATATATAATGTATGGTAGTGGTATGTGTTATGTACGTCTGATGAGAAGACACATCATTGTCTTACCTCTCTTTCTATTTTTGTACATTTACTAAATTTTCATTTTCCATCCTCTCTTAAAACCTATCTTTTGAGAGCATAGAAAATATTTTCCTACATTTCTCTGGTGACAATCGTAACGAACCCACCACATCATATTGTGAAGAGTTCGATAAATTCAATGATATTTCTTTTCTTTTTCTTTCAATCTCATGTAAATCACTCGCATATGCACATGTGTGAGCAGGTTACATCATCTAATCGATGTATTTAGCGAGTTAGCTTTCCTTGTCAATGACTTCGATTTTGAACAAGATTTTCATGAAGAAATTCGATGTATGTAATAACTCAAAAGAAAACCTGGATTCCACGAAATCGAGTTACTTGGAGAAAGTTTTCCAGATGTAAAGTGAAAAATGATCCTATTGAACTCAAAAACAACACCGACTTCGAGTGCCAGTCTCAGATAATGCTCCATTAGCCTAATTATTTGTCGCATAAGAAAAATCATGGCATGACAACGTATATATAAATTAGTCATTTCTTCTTTAACAATGATTTGTTTAATTGATAATAATTGTATAAGAAAGTCTGGATCATATTTTCTATTTACTATATATTGATTGCTACCATTTATTTTGATTTCTTCTCTCGCACTTCTCGCTTGTGAAACCCTCTTCCAGCTTCTTGCTTTTCAAGTCAACTTCAACCTTCGAAAATGTATACACGCATATTGTCAAGCGTTATTTTATATTTTCTTTATTCTTGTTCTTTTATTGTTTCCTCTCCTGCAATGTTATTCGTCCTGACCCAGCATCTAAGCTTCTATCCCTTTATCACCATCATAAAGTAGCTCCCTTGTATCTTTTCTATAAATGATTTGACGGCAGTTGCTCTGAGGAGCTTTCCTCTTTGGTACCTAGACTTGATGAATTTAAGCACATTATTATATTGGCGGCAAGGTCTTACATATATACAGTTGAAATGACTTGATTTTAAACGTACGTTTTATGCAAACAGTTTCTTCTTGTGGAACTCTATTCAGGCATTGCTTCCCAGTTAACTTTGATTTTCAAGAATTTAAATGCAATGTCAATCGTTATCCTCTGTCTTCTTAATTCTTTTTCTTTTATTGTTATGTTTTCTTAATTTTCTTTCTTTTTATATTATTATAAGTCTTATGCTAACAATTTATTCTCTCGCTTGTGGAACTCTCTTCCGGCTTCTTGCTTTCCACCTAACTTTGATCTTCAAAAATTTAAATGCAATGTCAATCGTTATCATCTGTTTTCATAATTTCTGTTCTTTTATTGTTCTCTCTCCTTAATTATGTTTTCTTCTCATATTATTATAAGTCCTATGCTAACAGTTTCTTCTCTCGCTTGTGGAACTCTCTTCCGGTGTCTTGCTTTTCCACTTACATTTGATATTCCCCACTTAAACGCTGTATGTCGTATACTATCCAAACAGCTTATTTCATATACGTTTTTATTACATCACTTTGAACATTATTTTTAGTAGATACACATATTTGAGTAGACGCTCTGTTTATTTATTAAACGTTATCTTTATTTATTTTCGTCTCCCGGCCTGAATATTTGAGAAATCGTATTAAACTAAACTGCATAGAGAAAACCGTCATTAGATCAGACGTGCTTTAACCGTCTTGGCTACGAAGGATATTTGCCGGCCAAGCAAAGCTTAAGAGTTCCTTTAAGCGAAATCCTTCTCATCATGGACTTTTCGAAATTTTTATATTTGCTCTGTTTCATAACCAAACGTAAACAAAGTAATTTGTAAAGAATTAATAGATTTTTATTTATTAATTCGGCAATTTTAAGCAGGTCGTATCCAGCAACCATTCCTTCTGTCTAGTAGGACGCAGGTTCGAATCCTATAAGAGAGGTGTTATTAAAGAAAAATATGTGCTCTCCTAACCAGATACATATTAGCAGATATAGAAAATAGAAATGAATTATGGTCTTATTTGGTCATCTGGTTTAGCACTCCCTAGCGTCAGTGATTTTGCCTCGGCCACACCAGGCTAGAGAAAATGGTGGGCGGGAACACATATGCTATTGTTCTGACGGATGAATTTAAAAAATGTTTGACATGTGTATAAATTTTAACTGAATACAACCTCATTTATAAAGGTAAAATATTAGAAAGAAAGAAAATTCGTCCACAGACTTTGGGTTTAATAATAAATTTAACAATTTGTTGAGAGGAATGAACAAATTTATTGTTGCCAAATGATACTTTTTTTTTATCGGTTTCATGTTTTTCTTTCGTGAAAATCTTTACAAGCAATCCCCTTTGGCCCATAGGCACAAAACTTACACCCGCTACCCTAAAAATATTCTACCTATTAATTCAACTTCTAATATTTTGCTTTTCAATTTTATGTTTAATTTTTAGTTTTAATTAAATTACATTATTACTAAAACAAATACCGTGCATCTTATTAATAAAGGAAATGCTGCATATGAATTTAATTTAATATCTTTTTAAGTGGTTTTTATTAAAGAATTTTGTGACAGGTCTAAATCGCGGGAAAAATTGCCTTGAAGACCTGCTTAAATTGGAAAGAGTTTTTTTCATTTCATTCACAAGCAAGACAGGACCGTCACTAGTGCGCAGGAGAAAAACAAGGTACAGGGGATGTCGAATAAAGGATAAGACATGGATGGGAATCAAGGAGAGATAAGGTGGCATATAACGTTACCTTTAAACTTTTTGAGATTGTAGCTATCAGAGAAGCTATCAAATGGAAGAAAGTTCCACAAATGGGAAGTGCGAAAAAAGCAACTGTTAGAGTATAAGAGACGGTTACAATTAATCATATCGACGTTGCGTCTAATTCAGTACCACGTGTAAATTGATGCAGTCGAGGGACCAGAGATAAGAATTTGAACAGAGCAATTGCGATGAGAATATTTGAAGAAAGGATAGAGGGAAGCCACATCACGTCCATAAGAAAAATTACTGAAGTTAAA
Organism: Ascarosepion bandense; assembly: GCA_037127315.1. Classification (NCBI taxonomy): domain Eukaryota; kingdom Metazoa; phylum Mollusca; class Cephalopoda; order Sepiida; family Sepiidae; genus Ascarosepion; species Ascarosepion bandense. The sequence goes on from JBBBDQ010000952.1 coordinate 3,395,846, forward strand.
AAATAAAACCAAAGGAAATGGGTTTTTAGCAACTAAAATAAAAATAAGATAATGTCTTAATTTCGTCGCACCTAAAATAAAAATTAAAAAATATACATTTCATTTTTGTATAACTACTATTCACTATTCTAAAAATATTTTACATCAGGTAATAGTCCCTATTATATATACTGTAATTAAATTAAAATAATCAAAATATGAATTATAGAACTTAATTGACTGATTGATTCCTTTTCAACGGTTTATAGAACTTTTGTGGGTTATTAGATACCATTTACGCATAAAACCTTTGGGAATATTTGAATCAACTGCTTCTACTCCAGCTATGGGTTAATTAGTAAGACTTGTATCACTAAATTATTATCACCTCCAAAAAAATCTTATAATCTAAAATATTTTCTGGCTTTAAATATCCTGCATAGGATAGAAAACGAATGAATGAATCAAAATGGTTTTCTTCCTTACCTCCACCTCTTGCTCTTGCCGAACATCACAACACTGTCCACTTGACAATTCGGATCACGCAGTAGGTTTTTAGTGCCGTCTGTTATCAGAAAGAAGTCTTGTGTTTAAGAGATTTCTTTCTTAATTATGTTTTCTTCTTCTCATATTATTATAAGTCCTATGCTAACAGTTTCTTCTCTCGCTTGTGGAACACTCTTCTGGCTTCTTGCTTTCCACTCAACTTTGATCTTCAAAAATTTAAATGCAATGTCAATCGTTATCCTCTGTCTTCTTAATTCCTGTTCTTTTATTGTTCTCTCACGTTAATTATGTTTTCTTCTTCTCATATTATTATAAGTCCTATGCTAACAGTTTCTTCTCTCATTGGTCGAACTCTCTTCCGGCTTCTTGCTTTCCACTCAACTTTGATCTTCAAAAATTTAAATGCAATGTCAATCGTTATCCTCTGTCTTCTTAATTCCTGTTCTTTTATTGTTCTCTCTCCTTAATTATGTTTTATTCTTCTCATATTATTATAAGTCCTATGCTAACAGTTTCTTCTCTCATTGGTCGAACTCTCTTCCGGCTTCTTGCTTTCCACTCAACTTTGATCTTCAAAAATTTAAATGAAATGTCAATCGTTATCCTCTGTCTTCTTAATTCCTGTTCTTTTATTGTTCTCTCTCCTTAATTATGTTTTCTTCTTCTCATATTATTATAAGTCCTATGCTAACAGTTTCTTCTCTCATTGGTGGAACTCTCTTCCGGCTTCTTGCTTTCCACTCAACTTTGATCTTCAAAAATTTAAATGCAATGTCAATCGTTATCCTCTGTCTTCTTAATTCCTGTTCTTTTATTGTTCTCTCTCCTTAATTATGTTTTATTCTTCTCATATTATTATAAGTCCTATGCTAACAGTTTCTTCTCTCATTGGTGGAACTCTCTTCCGGCTTCTTGCTTTCCACTCAACTTTGATCTTCAAAAATTTAAATGAAATGTCAATCGTTATCCTCTGTCTTCTTAATTCCTGTTCTTTTATTGTTCTCTCACGTTAATTATGTTTTCTTCTTCTCATATTATTATAAGTCCTATGCTAACAGTTTCTTCTCTCATTGGTGGAACTCTCTTCCGGCTTCTTGCTTTCCACTCAACTTTGATCTTCAAAAATTTAAATGCAATGTCAATCGTTATCCTCTGTCTTCTTAATTCCTGTTATTTTACTGTTCTGTCTTTAATTATGGTTTTCTTTTTAAGTAACCCATTGCGTCTTTGTTACATTGTTGCTTTGATTGTGATGAAATGATTAAGTATGTGTACATATATATATAAACCAAAAAATATCTATAGTTAATCTGCACGAGAGATGATGAAAAGTTGTCAGTTTGACCTCATTTTTCTTTCTTTTATGAGCAGCTTGCCTTCAAGCCGTAGGCGATCTCCTATCCATTGTGCTTTAAGTGGGGTGTTTCCCTTTACTATCTCACCCAGTTCATGTTTCTCCACTGATTTATATAAACTCGTATAAGTATGTGACACGCCGTTTCCGTCTGCTACTTTTTTTTCAATATTTCCTGTGAATACCAAATTCGCAAATCCTTCTTTTCTCATAATTTAATAATAATCTTCTGTTCCATAATTTTTTCATCTGTCTCTTTCTGATTATAAGTAGAAGTATTCACTACTAAATATTTTGTCTTGAAAATTTGATCTCATCTATTTTGTTTTGAAACGAATAAAAGACCAGGAACTAGTTTTGAAATCAGCTTAGGAATGACTTTACATTTGATATTGTGCCGATTTAATACTGTTTACTAAAATGGCTATTGCTACTATCTGCTTCTTCTTCTTCTTCTTCTTCTTCTTCTTCTTCTTCTTCTTCTTTATAATCTCTCGGCTCTTTGTCAGATATCATTTGAAATAGACAAATAATGTTCCTATCCTCCCACGCAAAAGCAAGCGTTGTTCGATGCAAATATTTTCCACAGCTGCCTCCACAAACAACGCTCGTTCAAAATCCACATTTTCGTAAGCTCTTCGTTGTGGTACAGCGGATATCGGCTTGGAACGAGAAACCGGGGAGCCGAGTTCGATATTCCAGTTGAATCCATTGTATTCACTTACGCGCAAATACCCTTGGGAAAGGTATTAATCCGTCTATTCCTTCCAGTTATGGGTTAAATAGCAGGACAGATTGGGTTCTATAGCCTTGGCTGGCAACCAGTCTACCGCAGAAAGCAATGCCAACCTACTGCGGGATAATCTTCTGCCCAGTCAGTCATGTCTCTTTCGAGACATGATCACCCAAGCGTGTATCACGTATGGCACTTAACTTCTTTTTTTTTTAATCATCTCACCCCAAGCAAGGCATTCCACTGCCACTATTGCGCATGGGGCTACATAGGGGAAGGTAAAGAGAAGGAGTGGTTAGACATGGGGAATGTCAGGAGAAAGGTGACAGATGAGTAAGGATAGCGAGGATGAGGGTCGGGCAGATGGGAAGAGTGTTTGATAGAATGGGAGCAGGTTAGTGTGTTAGGAGGTGTCTATTGACCTTACATTTAAACTCCTGGAGATTGTAGCCGTCGGGGAAGCAATCGTTTGGAAGAGAATTCCACAGTCGGGAAGTGCGAGGAAAGAAACTGTTGGAGTAGAAGTTACGGCTGCATTTTATCGGTTTCACTGTAAAAGGGTGGGATCTAGTTGCTAATCTAGTATCTCGTTCAAATACGTATTTAGGGGGCACTAGTGATCTAAATTCATCGGAGCAGAAGCCGTGAAAGTATTTATAGAAGAGACACAGGGAAGCCACGTCGCGCCGGTGGGAGAGAGACTGCAGGCGGTCTGCCAAGTCGGTATCTATCACATTACAGACTCTCCTCTGAACCTTATCGAGAAGCCCGAGGAGAACAGCAGGGGCACCCGACCAGATATGGCAGCAGTATTCACTGCACGGGCGGATGGTAGATTTATAAATGTGCAAAACTGACTGACTGACTTGTTTGAAACCAAAATAATTATGTTCAGTTAGATGGAAAATTCTTAAATAAGTTTTTTAAAAATTCAACATGCGAATAGATATTTGTGTTTCAAGTTGATACTGGATTGTTCTCTTAATCTGCCAGTTTGGGGTACTTACGAAAAATCAATTATGAGTAATTACCTGCGAGGTCAGGTTCCTAACTATTACTATTAGATGTATTTTGATTTGAAAGCTATACTAAATGATCTGTTCTATATCATAAACATACTTGCGGTCGTCAATGACTCAAGACAGATTTATTTCTTTGGTTATTTTGTCAATAAAGAAAAAGATCTTGTGAAGAAGATAGGTGCAGAAAGTGACATGAAAAGCAAACTAAAAGCTAAAAAATGTTTTAGGTAGGATAAAGAATGGTTTCTTTAGCTTATATTAAATTGTATATTGGAATAAACTCATTGTTCTATATTTTCCATTTTTCTCTTGAAAATTTAAAAAAAATATTTATTTGGATGGGGGCCGAAGTTCACCTTGCCCGCCGTGCCAGCAATTCTAAGCTCGTCACTGATACTCAGTAAGCAATATCGGGCCATATTGCCAAAATATATTTTAAGTCTTTTGAACGTGGTAACGTGTCCCTTGAAGTAAAGACAAGAAGCATCAATTGTTGATTTTGATACTTTAAAATGCATCAATCCTCAGAACCTACAGTGGAAGTAGGATATTCAAAATATTATATAGACAGTATTTTTAATGTCTCATTCCTTTCAGGACGTAGTGATCATTGCTTTCCAAAGATGTCGATTCTTTACAATCTGAAAATTGACATGACTTCTTGAGAAAAATAGTGGACTGATTTCCGAATTATGTTATTGACTGTGGTTTTGAATTCAGAGTTATCATTACAACCAAGATTAAACAGCCTAGTCTTCCATGGTATTTAACCCATAGCTAGGAGGGGTATGGATTTATGTCTTTACTAATCGAAAGTAAAAACAACAGACTTTGCCAAACTCTGAGCTTGGCTTGAACCGTTATGCTATCAGCCATATCATCTCAGGTAATTTAATTTTTTTAATCTGATTTTGAATGATTGTATAATATTCGTGTGATAGGACATGACTATGATTAATCATATCTACCTTTTATTTTTACTTTTTTTACGTTTATTTAAATTCATTGTTTAAAACTGTTCTCTTTTAACCGCCATAGAGAAATTTTCCTACCCAGCATCAGCATGGCTGATGCAAGTCTCCTTTAGGGCAGTACACTCCACCAACTTGCCTCACTTTTTCAACCGACCTAAAGCAGAACGAATATATCGTATCTATACTTGCATCTACTGCTAGGGAGGGTGGGTCTCTGTGTCGGGTCAGAAAGTTTTTTTCGTCAGAATCCATCTTGCACATTTATAAATCTACCATCCGTCTGTGCATTCAATACTGCTGCCATATTTAGTGGGCTTCTCCTGCTATTCATCTTGAGGTTCTCGAGAAAATCCAGTGTAATGCAATGTAATCGGTCTTGAATTCAATCACTTGCTCACCAACGTGATGTGGCTTCCCTCTGTCTTTTCTACAAATATTTTCAGTGAAACTACCCGTCCACGTGCTACTAGATTGGCATTTAGGTCTCATTCTTTTACAGTTGAAATAGTTAAATATAACCGACTCTTCTACTCTAATAGTTTCTTTTCTCGCAATTCTCACCCGTGGAATTCTCTTCTGTTTACTTGCTCTCCTGATAGATACAATCTCCAAAAATCCAAATCTAATATCAATTGCCATCTTCTATCTTCTTGAACCATGTTCATTCTATATTCTTTCTTCAATAACCCCACTGTAATCAGTCTTTTCTCTCACTGTAAACCTCTGCGTGCTAGTGACGGTCTCGTCTTGCTTGGGGTGAAATGATTAAAACAATTCATCCTTTACGTAGGATTTCTATTTTATAACTTGTCTAATCAAGTTCTTATCATTCTTAAAGTCTTAATAACCAATCATCAGTTATACATTGCGTGGTTTAATACTTGTTATCATTTAAGTAATTAATCAGCTACATTGTGTGTAATAAGAATATATGATTAATTATTGACAACTTTTGTGGCTTTGACAATCAGACATTTTTATATTTATGAGTTTATTCAAAACCGACATCTTTGTTTATATTACACTGGTCATCACAATTTTCTAATGCATGCTACTGCAATGCATTTTACTCAATTCTAGGGTACTGAATCCTCATCTGGCATCATTTTTTACCTATGATATCATATTTTTTTATATATAAAACTTGTATTTTTGCAAGATATGAAGATTGTACTCAAAATTTAAAAATCGATAATAATCATTAAGTTGTTAACAACAAATTACAAGAGCAAATGCAATGCATATAAGTAGGTAAGAATTAAGTTTAATGATAATAAAATATGTAGAAAATATCCATTCATTTTGGCAGCATAAATTACCGTCTCTTTGATGATCTTTAATGTACAGCTTCGGGAACATCTTACAAGTTCCATTAATAATCTGCCATCATGCTTGGGTCCCATCTACCTTGGTAACGTTCTTCCATTATTTTAATGTCTTGATGAAAATGTTCATTTTACTCTTAACTTACATCACCCAGGTTCTCTGGAAACTTGTCCAAGTGACTGTGTAAATAATGTATCTTTATGTTCATTCTACATCCAAATGCTTGTAAACTGAATAGTAACTTATTTATAATATCTTTGTAGTTCTCAGTTTTCCTGTTACCAAGAAAATTATACACATCTCAAAATGCATTCAAGCTCTAGTTTATTCTACATCCATTGTTGCAACAAAATGTCGATCTCTGAGAAATGTTCTTATTTGAGGTCCGTCAAATATTCCTGCTCTCTCTTCGGGCGTCAGCTGCGTGCCCGAACCATCGCAGTCGACTCTGAAGAAGGACTGGTGGCAGAGGTCGGAGATTTAGGCGTCGTCGTAGAATTGCCGTTGGCACTCGATCGACGCGGGGACATCGTAGAATGCAGCGAAGGTAATTATTGTCGAAGCTTTCGCAGGTCATCCGCCCTCTGTGGCCATGTTTCGCAACCAAAGAGAAGGATCGTCCGAACGATAGCTTGATAGATGTGCCCTTTGGTAGCGGTGGAGATCTCTCGTCGCCCCCATAGTAACCGCTTGAGACGCACGAATGCAGACCTTGAAGCTTCTATGCGGCGTTTGACTTCAGCAACACCTCGCCCGGATGGTACTATGGTTGAGCCGAGGTAGACGAAAGACTGCACGTCCTCAAGACTGACCCCCATCTAGCGTCAGTGGTGGACAGGTGACTGAATCTATCAGAGATGACATTACTTTTGTCTTCGATGCGTAGATCTTCATGCCCAAATCTCGAAATGCATCTTTCACATGGTTAAGTGCAGCTTGCACTTCGTCCCCATTTGATCTAACCAAGACGATGTCGTCCGCGTATGCCAGATCAGATACCCTCACATTTTGACAGCGTATTCTCGGAGGGCTTCGTTGAGGATGTAGTCGATCGCATAGTTGAAGAGGGTGTTGAACAGGGCACAACTCTTTCGCACACCAGTCTTCACCCCGAACGTCTCTGACTTCTCACCATAAGCACGAACACGGGCTCGTGTCGACCGGTAGTAGCCCCTGATGAGACGAAGGAGATTCGCGGGCAAGCCATCGGCTTCCATGATACACCACAGTGAACCTCTATCGACTGAGTTGAAGGCAGCGCTGCAAAGTCGACAAAACATAGAACCGCTGGCCATTGGTATGCCCGGCGTTGTTCGAGGGTGCACCGAAGGTTGAAAATTGGATCAACGCAGCCTCTGCTAGGGCGGAAGCAACCCTGAGTTGGGCGTGTTCGGAGATCGCGAACGCTTTGGAATCTTCTCAGGAGAAGGACTGCAAACGCCTTGGCTACCACGTCGATGAGACTAATTCCCCTGTAATTCAAACAGAGTTTCTTATCCCCCTTTTTGAAGAAGGGTAAGAAGAGGGCCTCACTCCAATCAGCAGAGAATGTCTCGGAAAGCAGTGAAGACACGATGAACCCACGAGACCAATACCTCTGGCACGGCCTTATATACTTCTGCGGGCTTACCGTCCTCACCAGGGGCCTTGTTGAACGTAAGCGACCTAAAATGTCTCGCACTTCATCTACCGTTGCGGGTGAGGTGCTGCAGACGTATTCCTCGGCCGGTTCAACAGCCAAGTTTGTCGCTGGCGTTGGGTAATTGCGGAGTTCGTCAAAATGCTCTTTCTACCGACTTTTTCAGATTTCTCAGATTTGCAATAACAGCACCGTCAAGGGAACGAAGCGTCTCACTCACTCCTGCAGTTTCGCGACTAGCTTGTTTCACTATCTATTAGAGTTTGAGGGAATCGCCACAGGCTGCTGCTCGCTCCGTCTCTTCCGCAAAGGCGCGCCATTGCGCATTTCGGTCAGCACGGATACAATGAGTTGCACGGAGTCTTAGATCGCGAAAGTCGCGAGACCCTTACCTTCTCCGCTAGTTGCAGAGTCTCCCCGATGATCCAGTCCCGATGGCGGCGGCGGGTGACACCAAGATGAGTGTGTGCCGCCTCAACGGTAGCGGATTTGAGGGTTGAAGTTCTAAGCTCGGTTTGAACCCATTGTGAAGATCCAACCTGAATTGATCTCCAGCGGGCAACTTCAGATTGGCGACATTGGGGTTCTTGGTGGACCTTCTTGCCTGCAGTCGGAAACGAAAGCTTGCGCAAACAAGTGTATGATCTGATCCATGCGCACTGCCCGTGCTGCCCGCTGTTGTCCTTCACTCCACTATGATATAGGCAGTAGACGTAGCCGGCTTCTGGAACTTTGATAAGTCTATGCCCGCTCTCCGGGAGGCGGACTTCTGACAAACAAGCGATACCAACATTATACTTGTGCAGAGCCTTGACGGTGAGGGATTACGTCCCCTGCAGTTCGACGTCCGGAGGGAGAGCTGATCCGCGATGTCCGGAGGGAGAGCTGATCCGCGATGTCCGGAGGGAGAGCTGATCCGCGATGTCCTACTCCACTCTACTCTACTTGGCTGGCGCAAACGTGTTGGTGGGCAGCTAAAGACGTGAACGACGACTATCAAGGATGACCTAGCAGCACTATCGATGATGGAACCGCGATTTGCTCGCCATTTCGTGTGACCTGGCTCAGGATCGGCGAACATGGGCTGCGATGATCCGAGGTGTGGTTCGCGCTGGGGAGAAAACCGGCTCAACCCGACAAAGGGTGAATGCCGAAATAAGTACAAATAAGTAAGTAAATATTCCTGCAACTTTTTTTCTGAGAAATGGAAAACTTGAATATATATAGCTGAAGCAATCTCCACTGTGATAAAAGCTTTGACAAATTGTTTCATTTCACCATGTTTCACATGAAGCGGGAGAAAGACAATATTTTTCCTATAAACCAGAGGCTCATTAATGTTTTTATGACTAGCATCAAACTCTTTCTTTGTGGCTTTTCCTTCTCTACCCAGGGATTCATTGTAGCCCTACTATCGCAGTAGCACAAAAAAACCAGGGTACTTTGTGTAACCACCCTGCTAACCAAGAAGAAAATTCACCATTTTCAAATCTACACAAATTACCCATTCATGAACATAGTATTCCAACCTCTCCAGAAGAATCTTGATGTTAGCATACTTTTCTTTCATTTTTTTAAAAATGTCCAGTTGGGATTGAGCCATGCTTATTTCCATTATGATGTAAAACATATTTCAAGCTTCTTTTAGAACTGTCAATAAAGTCTTCATTCGCTTGAATCGTACGCAGGCAGTCTTAAAGTGAGAAGTCCTTTAACGCCATGACAATAAATAAATTGACCATCTAAATCAAAATATTTCCGCAGTTCGGAATCTCCGTTACGATAAAAGCAGACAAATGTACCAAGTTTCAGCAGTCTTTTCTCTTATCACAATCTTCATCAGATTGCTTTAAAATATCAGGCAGATCATCTTCGTCCGTAGAAGTAGGCGAATTAAAGCATTCAACATCAGTCTCTGGCAGCTCAGTAAATACAGGCACAAGTGTTTCATCACAGTCAGCAACTGGACGAATGGCAGATGGAATATTTGGTTATTTCAATTGCTGTTTAGTTTTCTCAGTAAAACCTTTTACATTGATAATGCAGGATTAGCATTTATTCAAATAGTTTGTTGCTTCTCTCTAAACCATTGGTATACCAAGGCTTGAGCTGAGCATTTTTCCCTTGAGGCAATGATCGCAACGTTTCTACACAGGTTTTCTATACTTTGTGATGTGCTTAGCTTTTGTTCTGATCTCCAAGTGGTAATTTAAAATAGACAAAATACATCTTCTTGACAAATCATTAATGTTACATCTTTAATTCTGCAAAATGAAGTTTCCACAGATATAGCGGAAGATAGCTGGATCATTACAGCACTTCCATCTTTGGGATGTTGTAACCATAGCTGCTTGATTTCAGAGGTTGTACACTGCAATGTTTAAACAACCAAAAGCCAACCAGTACTAGAATTAGAACAGAATCTTTTATAGGAAATCTGTGCACAATTCTGATTGGCTGTTAATTAGGAAGTAATTTCAAATTATTTCCTGGTTAGAATCAGGAAGTAATGTCTAAATCACTTCCTGGTTAGGATCAAGTAAAAATGCCTAATTCACTTCCTGGTTAGAACCTTGGAAGTAATGTCTATAGAAAAAAAACTGTTAATGGGTGCTTTTGGTTATTTATATAATCTACAAAATGAATACATAAATGAATTCTATATAGAACATATAACTCAAAATTCTGTATATACTATCTCTATAGTATCTTACTTAATCAGCTGATTTTTCTCTCTGGATCAGTTGCTTGTTAGTATTATTTCACAGAAGCTCGTCATTATAATCTTAGCCTATCCAACCAATCAAAAATAAATAAATGATACATCATACAACATATAATGTAATTATTTCAAAAAATGCATTCAACATATTAAAAACTTGTTACCCTACGTATGATAATGTACAGCCAAAAAAATCTTCAAACTGTGCTGAAAATTATTATTTTCTGAGAAACGTGGTATACTGATATCACAGAAGTGTGATGTGATAGAGCAAATCTGAGACCAAATTTGGATTCAGCACCCCAAAATCAGTCTAAACCCACTCTAACTCTTCATGCCAGAAAAAAATGCGTTGTTATAAACGCAAATTCGATTTTTCCCTGGTGCACTGATTACATTGTAGTGATGGGAAATTCAGAGTCATCCTCTTTTTCATTTACTTCTCCATAAGAGAGCACGTGGATTTGAGCAGCCCCGGGAATAAATACACAAATAGGTTTGACGCAAATATCATTTTCTCGTTAGATTTATCGCTTGCAAATAATTTATTCATTTACCACGACAAACACGAAAACAAAAGCTCTTCGTATATCTACCAAACTAGTATATACAAATCTTTCTGATAAATGTATATGCATAAATGTTTCACTTTCTTATGATGTAAATATGTATATTTTGCTAACCAAAAACAGGAGAAAAACAACGCCCACCACAACAAAGTGGTAACTCCTACGACGTAATATGAAAACGTAACCTTCTGAGTGTTTTACTGTTGAACTGGCTAGATGCAACGCCACTCCTACTCTAACAGTTTCTTTTCTCGCATTTCTTGTCTGTGGAACTTCCTTTCCAGTTTCTTGCTTTCCCGATAGTTAGAATCTTCAAAAGTTTAAATGCAGCATCATTCGTCATCATTCGTCATCATTCGTCATCATTCGTCATCTTCTGTCTTCTTGAACCCTGTTTCTTTTTTTCTTTTTCCCCCAATCCTCGCCATTCTCAATCTTTTTATTCTCTTTTATCTTTTACTCTCTCCCTCTAACCCTCCTCCTGCGTTCTAATGGCAGTATCACCTTTCTTGGGGTGAAACGATTAAAAAACCAATATGAACCAGAACTGATTTTTAATATATCGTAAACGACTTCTAACAGATAACGACGTGTGGAATATCAGTAAGTATTCAGAAATTTTTATATTACTCTAGTAACCAAACTATTGATACTATTCTAGTAACCTAACATCAAGCAAAGAAAGTTCTGACATCAACATTTAGTACAATTCACAGATAAAACAAAAATTAAAGCTTACAAAACACTGTCGGGTTTTCATATTCGCGAAGTATCAATATCAGTCAATTAAGTGCCATACGCGATACACGCTTGGGCGATCATGTGTCGAAAGAAACACAACTGACTGGACAGAAAATTTTCAAGCAGTCGGTTGCCATTACTTTCTGCGGTAGACTGGTGCCAAAATGCCGAAATCTAAATGTTTTGAATGCAGTTATATAGATTCAAGTAAATATAATTTGAAAACCATTTTTATGCCTTCAATTGTGCTCAATATTCTGAGCACAATTGTATGCTTCAACTAAATATATTTTGAACGCAATTGTATGCCTTCAACTAAATATATTTTGAACGCAATTGTATGCCTTCAACTAAATATATTTTGAACGCAATTGTATGCCTTCAACTAAATATATTTTGAGCACATTTTTTTTTACTTTCAACTAAATATATTTTGAATTCAATTGTATACCTATAAATAAAAATATTTTTGGCACAATTGTATGCCTTCAACTAAATATATTTTGTTGACAAGATTTAAGTGAAGCTACTGCTGCAAACTTTCAAAACAATGGAAAAATCCGAATTTCGTGTGTTGATAAAACATTGCTTTCTGGTTGGAAAAAATACTGTTCAAGCAAAGTCATTCCTTGATAAGTGATATTCGCACTCTGCTCCGTCGGAAACAACGGTTAAAAGGTGGTCTGCTGACTTTAAACGCGGTCGTACAGAAACAAATGATGCAGAACACTCAGGTCGTCCAAAATCGGTATTTGTCCCGGAAAACATTTTTAAAAAAATCCACATTTTGGCCGATCGTAAATTGAAGTTTCGTGAGATAGCAGATGAGTTGAACATATCAGAAGGCGGTTTATTCATTATTTTACATGAACATTTGTCAATGAGAACGCTGTGTTCAGAGTGCCGAGTTTGCTCACAGTCGATCATATACAACAACGCGTCGACGATTCAGAGCGTTGATTGCAACTGTTTCAACGCAACAAGAAGGACTTTTTACATAAATATGTGAGAACAGATGAAAGGTGGAGGCACCACCTCACTCTGGAGTCAAATCGGCAGTCAGCTGAGTGGACAGCAGCAGGTGAAAGCCATCCAAAGCGACCAACAACGCAAACATCAGCAGGTAAGGTTTTGGCCTCTGCATTTTGGGATGCGCAAGGTATATTGGATGTGTGCTCTGGTGCAGTGGATATCGGCTCGGAACGAGAAATAGGGGTGCCAAATTCGAATTCTAGTTGAATTCGTTGCATTCACTTACGTGCAAATACTCTTGGGAAAGGTATTAATCCGTCTCTTCTCTCCAGTTATGGGTTAAATAGCAGGACAGATTGGGTTCTATAGCCTTGGCTGGCAACCAATCTATCGCAGAAAGCAACCAATCTATCGTAGTAATCCCTATTGCGGGATAATCTTCTGCCTAGTCAATCATGTCACTTTCGAGACATGATCGCCTAAGAATGTATCACGTATCGCACTTAACTGACTGACTGAAGGTATTTTTTTCATCGATTACCTTGAGAAAGGAAGAACCATCAATAGCAAATCTTATATAGCATTATTGTTGCGTTTAAAGGAATAAATCGTTCACCAAGACAACACATCGTGTCACAAGTCGATCGCAAAGATGGCAAAACTAGATGAATTTGACTTCAAATTGCTTTCGCATCCACCCTATTCTCCAGATCTGAAGCGACTACTGGTTGTATGGAGACCTGAAAAGAATGCTTCAGGGAAAGAGATTTGTCGCCAGTGAAGAAATGATATCGGAAACTGAGGCGTATTTTGAGGCCAAAGTCAAATCGTTCTACAAAAAGGCATCGAATTGTTAGGGGAGCGTTGGAATCAATGTACCACCCTAGAAGAAGACTATGTTGATGAATAAAGTTGAATTTTGCTTTAACATTGTTGTTTTATTAGTTAAGCCCGGGATTTATTGACTGATGTGTTACACCAATCAATTTAGAACACACGGCACAATTTTAAGGGACCTAGAAAACAAAAATTTATATTAACAAGAACAATGTGTAAATTATGTAAGAATAATTAATAAAAATTTTAAAAGCTGTCATTTTTACAGCAGTCATTTTATTGCCATACGTAATACACGCTTTTGCGATCACGTCTCTTTCGATACATGACTTACTAAGCAGATTTTCTTGCAGTAAGTTGCCATTTTTCCAACGGTAATATGGTTGCCAACCAAGGCTATATAATCTGTCCTTTACAATCCTTTTATCCATATCAATCAGTTATACGTGATACACGCTTGCACGATCATGTTTCTTACGATCTATGACTGACTTGGCAGAAAATTTTCCCATGTTAGGTTGCCATTTCTTCCTGTGGTAGACTGGTTGTCAACCTTATCTGTTCTGCTATTCAATACTTTTATCCAAATTAGAAAGTTAAGTGCCATACTTAATACACGCTGTAGCAATCATATCACTTTTGATCCACGACTGACCATGATTTTCCCATGGTAGATTGCCATTTCTTTCTGTGATGAACTGGTTGCCAATCAAGGCTACAGAATCTAATCTGTCCTGCTATTCAACCCATAGCTAGAGGGAGAATAAATGGATTAATACTTTTCCCCAGGTTATTTGCGTGGAAATGTATGCAGCGAATTCAACTGGAATTCGAACTCGGCTCCCTGATTTCTCATTCGGAGCAGATATCCATTGTACCATAACGCACAAGTTTTAAGCGCTCATATTTAAGATAGCATTTTATATAAGTCGACCTAACCAAAATATTTGTGGGAAAAATCGAATACAAATCAAAAAGCTTACATCGATAATTTTCAGGTTGGAAATAATGTTTTGTTTTTCTTTCTTTTTCCCACTCTTTTTAAAGACAGAACTCAGTTTATCCGCCGCCATATTTTACTTTTTATATTTTTTCTCCGAAATGATGCACCATTTTCCATGTCAGTGCTGTAGGCGTGTCAGCTAAGAGCGCAACCCTTGGACGCCATCACGGCTACAATTTTTTATATTACGAAATCTAAATAAAAAATATTAATTTAGAATACAATTCTTCTCATTTTCCTGGAAGGTTCTTTTATTGCAAGTATTTTTCTCTTAAAATCATTTCTATTTTTAATGTTTCTTTATACGCCCGAAACCAAGAACAGATCAAGTTGACCAAAAATCCTCTTTCCACGGCTAGAGATTTATTGTTCAGGAATTAGTTTATTATTGATTCTCTCAAAGACAAATACTAAGTAATCGGTTGGCATTGGTTTTCTTCAGACTTGTAAGTATAATTCTGAAGTCACTTGGATTCGGGAAGAGACAACACCGACGACTCAACACCGACGACTCAACACCTCCGATTGAACACCGCCAGCTGAGCGCCGGAACAGCTCAGGACCGAGACAATACGAAACCAGGAAAACATAAAGTAAATCGTAATGAAATTTATTTTTTAATAAAGTAAATTGAGTTTGAGTTTGAGATTTGTTTAACGACATATCAACCTCTGTGGATTAATTAATGCCAAAAAGGTGAGTTTTATGGTATTTTTTAAAAAATTGTTCGGTTATAGAAGGTTGATTTAGTCGGATTTTGGTCTATATTTCTGAGATGAGGTAGTATTTCTGTTCGAAATTCCTAACACCTGAAGAAGGCCGGAACGTACAACGGTCGAAACGTCGTACAAATGGCAACAACGATGAAGACTAATGTAAATACTGTAAAAAAGTTTTTTGTTGTTTTCTTTTAGAAAACGAAAAATGTCTTCTGGTTTTGTATTTTTTAAAAAGCACTTTAAAATGAAAGAAAGAAGATTTGGCTCGTTTTGTTTTACGACATAATAACCTCAATAGGCTATGTCATACCGACAGTTTTTGCAATAGATTCGTATGAATAGAATTTGTATTCTTTGTAAGAAATCAGTTTGTAGATTAGGTTTCCCTTACGCATTTTTGTAAAGAGGGCCTGTCGAGAGTTATATATATATATATATATATATATATATATATATATATATATATATTCTAAATTATATTAGAACATGTACAAATTTTTTTTGTATATCCACTACAAATCGTACATTTATTTCGACATTGAAACTACAATGTCTCATCAGGTGGTGTGGACAGGAATGGAAAGCCTCTTTTCTTATATTTGGTGAGCTGTGTGTGGCGATGTTGGTGGGGGTTAGGGGAACAAGTCTTGTGAATTGTCCATTTGAATTTTGAAGAAAGTGGTGTGTGTAGTGAACACAACTGATTAATGAGTGTCTTGGAATTCTGTAGACAGATTTAACATTACCAGATAGCATTGTAAATTTTATTATCTTGCTAGACTTTATCCTATGGGTTTCTTAGAGGCACAGAGTAGGGGGGTGTAAGTGGTAGGGGGATGGGATTGGACTTATCGCTTATTTGTACAACTATAAAATATTTTTGTGTTTAAGTACAGTTTTTATAATTAATCTAATTTTGTATATTTAACCTTAATTTTGAATTTAGAAAATCAATTTTTCCTATTCAATTTTAAATTATAAATTAGATCCCAGTTTGTGGTGTGTAATAGGTAAGATTTAATGTAAGAGGTAAAATTTAATGTTAGTATTTAAGGTAAGTAGGTAATGAGTGCGTAATATGTAGAATTTAATGTAGGAGGTAAGATTTAATGTTATATTTAAGGTAATAGGTATGTTTGTATTAAAGGTAATAGGTAAAATTGAATGTGTGTATTTAAGCACAGTTTTTATAATTAATCTAATTTTGTATATTTAACCTTAATTTTGAATTTAGGAAATCGATTTATTCTATAAAATTTTTTTAATTTTTAAAAAAATTTTTAGATCACGGTTTGTGTTGTGTGTAAGATTGTTGTTAGTACTATGAAGTTGTATTATTTTTAAAGGGTTATAGCTCTAGCTTTCGTAAGTATTTTTTAGCATGATTGCAAGGTTAGATATTTAATGTGCTTGCAGTTTACTGTGGTTTCATACCTCTGGTTTAAAAGCTTGTTGCTATTCATATATCTAATGATTTCAATTTTTTCTTGAAGACAAAATGTTTTATAATTTCCAAAAGTATTTGGAGAGAGAACTCATGTTTTGTTTTTCTTTGTTATTGAAGGATGAGAGGTGGTTGTAAAATCGCTTTTTAAATACGTTCATGCTGTTTCTGATATATATCTGTTCATCTTTAGGATTCTCTATAGATGAAATCGAACACATATATACCAGGGATTTCGTTAAACATTTTTTCGCTATAAAAATCTATTTTGATACTTTCATAGAGTTTTGATTCCAGTTTATGGGTTAACTATTTGCCCATAGCTGGAATCTTAACAAGTACTACCACTCCGAGTCATAGTGAACTTGGGAACAACAACAATTAAGAGGTGGTTCCATGCTTCTCAAAACTTCTCAATTAGAAGCCATGCTGCCGGATGCAGTTTGTCGTCACACTCAGGACCCGGATATATTTTATATGTCACATGGGCAGTTACCGCTCCGCAAAGGTACAGTCGGCATATTCTGAAGCCCCAGCCGACAGGGCGCAACTAAATTGACATATAAAAAAGAATTAAATTAAAACAAACTAGTTTTAATTATTTTTAAAGAAGTCGAGAAATCAGAGAGCTGAGTTCAAATTCCAGTTGAATTCTTTGCACTCACTTACGCACAAATACCCTTGGGAAAGGTATTAATCTGTCTCTTCCCCCAGTTATGGATTAAATAATAGGACAGCTTGGGTTCTATAGCTTTGGTCGGCAACCAATCTACCGCAGAAAGCAATGGCAACCTACTGCAGGATAATCTTCTACCCAGTCAGTCATGTCTCTTTCGAGACATGATCGCCCAAAGTGTGTATCACGTATGGCATTTAACTGACTGATATAAAAAAATGCAAAACCGGTTTTTCGTTTTAAAAAGTATATTGATATTCTAAAATAGTTTTATAAAAAATAATTTATTAATTTACGATTTACTTAATTAAAAACAAAATTCATATTTTAGATAATGCCATTTCAAATGCCTTATTTAAAGAAAAGCATCCACTAATTAAGTCTTTAATCCTTAATAAATTACTTTTATTCAGTTATAAAAAAAAAGTTTTTTTTCTACTGGGTTTTCCCGGTCCTGATCGCTCAGTTAATGGTGTTCAGTCGATGGTGTTGAGTTGATGATGTCGAATTGTTCCGCACTCCTTGGATTCAATCCAAACAACGTAGAATACATTTTTGATACTTAACGAATCGCCGTCACGAAAAGGGTTTCAAGAAAAAGTCAATGAAAGTCAGCAATATAGAGTTTGTTTGGTGAGAAAAAATTCCCAATCAGAAAAAACTATATCGGGGGAAAGACAAAGAGCAACGGTTCTCAACCGAGGTGCTTATGGCCCCTGTAGTTCTAGGTAACGTTATTGGCGGCTCACACAAAAAATAGTAAATTGGGCATCCACGATAATATTTTAATGGTCCATAGAGCAATTTCACTTCAAGGATTGTTAGAACTGAGAATTAAAATTTCTCCAGTAATCTACGCCATATTGAAATACAAAAAATAAACAAACTGTTGTGGATTCCAGGTAAGAAACCACACAAAATAATAAATAACAAGAACAGATTATGGAGATAGAAAATGCAAGTTATATTGAACAAAATATATAAACTGGAATAGGGTTAGTCAATTCAGAAATACTATTAGTAGAAATCAATATATACAGTCTTGCAGCGAAATAGTATGTCCGGGTAATGAGTCTATATCCAAACAACTCCAACAAACTCTGCACCAACTTACTGACCAATTAAGCAACTGCTTTACAACTATGTTGCAACTCTGTCGTTCTCTCTATAGACAGGATTATATGTACACTCAGTTTAGTCCATTATTATGTACAAAGGGCCGATCCCACAACACAAACAAATCTTTAAAATGAACAGAATGTAAATTAGTGTCCCTTTTACTCTACCCGATGTTTCCATTGTAAAAGTAGAATAAAAACTTAGAAGGAAGGATTATATATATATATATGTCATCCACTTACAAGCCTGTTTCGCTGTATCACAGCTCATCACTAGACATCCACTTGCCTCCGTCCGGTATCTAAACTCGACCGATTTGGCGTTAGTCGCAATCGCTAACCATAGGCACGTGGAATGAGAGAAGGGAAATTTTAACGTGTTATATATAAGCGGCGTATACACACGCCAGTCACTAAAAGAACTCAATTCATTGCTGAAGAGTTATGCATATATCGCCAAAGTTGTAACTGTTTTTTAAGATTTTCCTCTCTAGAGTGCTCAATCGTAATGAGAGCATATTTACATAAAAATTACATAAAGATCATCATAATTTATTATATAAATTAATTTGATATGTCAATAATAAATAATAATAATAATTTTAAATATTAACAAAATGAAATATTAATATCAAAAATGTATATAGTAATAGACTCGATATTGTTAAAAGCTGTTATCTAAAACTCTCACTGAAATCGAGTCATCGCAATATTAAAAAACTCGCACTAGAATCAACCACATTGAATAAATCTGCACTTTTTTTAAATTTATTAATTTTTTTTTTTTTTTTTTTTAATCATTTCACCCCGAACAAGGCAGAAACGCCACTGATGTGCAGGGGGTTACATAAATGTAGAAAGATTAATTAGAAAAGAGTGAGGAGTACAAGCTAGTTAGAAAGGAACAATAGAAAACTGAGAAAGCAGGTGCAATGACAGGTACATGGGCGGAGAGAAAGGGAAGGTTATACAGGGGAGGTGAGAGAGCTAGAGGCCAGTGGTTAGTAGGTGAGTATTAACTTTGCTTTTAAATTTCTGGAGGTCGTAGCCGTCAGGAAAGCAAGAATACGGGAGTGAGTTCCACAGGCGGGAAGTGCGAGAGAGGAAGCTGCAGGAGTAGAATTGTCGTCTGCGTTTGGCTAACCTGACTGTGAATGGGTGGGACCCAGTTGCCAGTCTGGTTGAACGGGTAAACACCTGTTGAGGAGGCATCAGTGACTTAAGCTCATCCGAGCAGAAGCCATGAAAGTATTTATAGAAGAGACAGAGGGAGGCCACATTTCGACGATGGGAGAGTGGCTGCAGACGAGTCGCCAGATCAGTACCTATCACATTACAGACTCTCCTTTGGAGCTTGTCAAGAACACTGAGGAGAACGGCAGGGGCACCTGACCATAAATGGCAGCAGTACTCCATGCACGGACGGATGGTTAACTACCTATTCTAAAATGGTTCATTATGAGTTATTTTACCAGTGGATAATATTTATAAAATTATAAACTATATCAAGATTATGTGATGCTTCAGTAACATCAACCACAGGTATCAGATTAAATAAATCTGCACTTTTTTTAATTTATTAATTACACACATATTTTAAAATTGTTTATTATGAGTTATTTTACTAGGCAACATAAATTTACAATAGAATGTAGTTTATTTTCGTTAAATTAGTTTTACTTCAAAGTAAAGCATATGGACTTCGCAAACTTATCTACTAGTAAAATATACAATTTTTTTTTCATCGAATGTTTCTGGGGTCCACCACAAAATAAATAAATAAGACTAAAAGTGGGCCACAGGTAAAAAAAAAGATACCGGGCCACTGTCATAGTTAATAAAAGTAATATTTTTATTTAAAATCGAAAAATATTATTAATAAAATAAGCAACATTTTAATTTATTTAATATATCTTTAATAAAATAAAAGTCATAATTAAATTATAAAAACGAATTAAGTAAAATTTTGATATTACCGATTAAATTATAATAAACTAATAATATTTTAGCAAACTAGAGAATTTATTAAAAAAAATAACCTTGCAAAGTTACGTTTCTGTGAAGGAAGTAACATAATAAAAAATAATTAATCGCTTATAAAAAAGCATCGACGACTGAAATGCCCCAGGCCAAACATGGCGACAATTCTCCATTTCTGATCTGATTAGAATCTTATAAAGATAATACATATCAGAATGAATAAGATACTTCCTGGAGCGACAGAAGGAATCGACCTTTTTTGACAGCCTCTTTAGATCTATACCTGCAGCTGCTGTTGGGTAAGTTGGGTCTTTATGTCGGGCCAGAAAGTTTTTCTAGTCAGAATCCATCTTGTACATTTATAAAGCTACCATCTAGACAAAATCTAAAGAAGGATCTTCAATGTAATCGATTCTGACTTGGCAGCCCACCTTCAATCAGTTTCCCGCCGGTGCAACGTGGCTTCCCTCCGTCTTTTATACAAATATTTCCATGGCAACTGTTTTGATGAGATTTTTATCTGGTGCCCCGTCCACGTGAATTTAAGCGCGATATAGTATCTTGGCCCCACCCTTTAATAGTTAAATGCAACCGACACTTCTACTCGAACAGTTTCTTTTCTCGCACTTCTCGTTTGTGGAACGCACTTCCATTTACTTGCTTCCCTGATAGTTACATTCTCCAAAAATTTAGATGCAACGTCAATTATCATATATTCTTGAATCCTTTCCTCAATATTCCCTGTACCCGGTTATTTCTCTTAATGTGACCCCTTGCGCACTAGTGGTAGCACCGCTTTGATTGGGGGAAATGATAACAAAAAATAAATTAAATACAGGAATTACAATCGATACCAGGCGCGAATTTAAAACCAAAGCGACGTTCAAAAGAAGTAGTAGAGAGTGGATCTCTTGATTAAATAAAACTAAATTGAACTGAGCTCTGTTCAGATAGATGCAGCGTAAGTCAGCGAGTCAGTTTCGTAGTTGTATGACCGATATACTTATTTACGAAATTAGCTGGATCAAGAACGCAGTTCTTCAAAGGACATGTAAATTCGTAAATAATTTCGATTCGCTTTAGTTTAGGTCTTGCGGGTGAATTGTTATTTTTGATAATGAGGTTAGCCGTTTTAAATTTTGTATAATATATGATTAAAAATTCGCCCTGTTTATAATTGCAATGCATTTGGTTTTTGTAGAAAATATTAATGTTATTGTTATTATTGGTCAAGATTGAAAGAAAAAGTATAATGCGGTCGTCAACAAAATAATTTGGAAATCCGTTGTTGACAAGTGTTTCTTTCAAGTTATGAAGTTCTTTGAAGAAAAGTGAGCGAGAAGATGTGTTCTTGATCCACCTAATTTCGGAAATAATTATATCGGCCATACAACTACGAAACTGACGTGAAGACTCGCCCCTGCATCTCTCTGAATAGAGCTCAATTCGATCTCATTTAAACAAACATGGGACCTACTAAACCCTAGCTGGAACATACTTGTTGACAACACAAATATCATAGCATTAACTTAACCACATGAAATAAAAAAGATTAAAAATAGTGGCGGTATTTATTACGGATATAGATAGCCACACACACATCTACACACATATATTGAGATTGGTCTCCGCGTGGTAGCAAGGAGATGGTCACGTGGGAGCCTAAAGTCAGTTTTGGGATAGCAGGTCAAGGTTGGTTAACCCAGATACCCTTAGTAACAAATGTCTAGACAGGAAATAGACAAAGACTAGACATGGGGTCGTGAAGCAGCAGGAGCTAAATCGGCACTAAAAGACAAGTCACGTGGAAAGCAGTGATTGGAAATCAGTTGCAGATCGGATCTTGAATCAACAAGTCACGATTGCTGAGCGCTGATAACTTATGAATGAAAAGGAAAACGCATTTGAGATAATGGCGTAATTTGATCAATTCATCTTAAGCAACTCCGGATAAGAAATAAGAGCGTATAAATTTTTATTCGTTAAAACAAAAAGAAGAAGAAGAAGAAGAAGAAGAAGAAGAAGAAGAAGAAGAAGAAGAAGAATCGTTTATCAAGAAAGAAGGAATGATAGCGTCGAAGAGAAGATAAGAGAAGAAACTGTACAGTTATTTGTATGCAGATTCTCATTTGTTAAAACAAGAAGAAGACGAAACCGAATTGTTTACCAAAAAAGAAAGCCACAAATAAAAAAATAAAGGCTAAAAATAAAGGAAGCATTATTAATAAAAAAAAAAGAAAATGCTAACACTGAATAACATCAACTATGACAACGGTCACAATCTGCTGTGTTCGGAAAATAAAACATACATTTAATTCTAGATAAACACATAAATAAATCCATAGATCCAGTTACAATTAAAAACAAAATCATCCTTGATAATGGCTAAAAGAATAGACAGAAGTGTTCAGACATGAAAGTTTATAAAAAATAGACAGACGTTCATGCGATGTCAAGTCATGCGCGTCACGTGATAGCTTTTAAAGAACTTTCCTCTTTAAAAACACATAACGAATAACATTACAGTCCAAACATGAGAATAAAGTAACAACATCAGTAACATAACATCCTTGAAAATGGCCAGTGAAGTGGCAGAAAGTGTTCGGACCGTTAATAATTTTGTAATATTTTTACAATCCTTACACCACAAAAAGAAACCGTGTAAGAATACTGGAAAAATTAAATAAAAAATTTAACAAATATTTTTTGTCAGGCGTTTTTAACGAAACATCTGCCAAACACATAAGTCAACTCCATATGTTTGACGTGCAGTGTTTTTTTTTTGTTTTTTTGTTTTTTATGAATTTCCCGTCATTGTCTCTTGTCCACTTCTTGAATAATAACTTAAAGAAAATCATGTAACCGTTTCACGTTGACACGCGATAATTTTTCAGACTTGTTAAATGCTACATATTAATTATTTCATCACTGACATGGAAAATCTCTTGGTCTTAAATCATTTTACAACTCTATCCACCTTTGACCTTACAATCAGATTTTTTCTAGACATTGTGACCCGAGACAAACCCTTCGAAAATACCTCCACCTGCAATTGTCTGTATTTGGTAAAAATTGTGCTGTTTCTAAGCTTCTATATATAATGATTTCTAACAGAAAAAATATTTCACTGCCTGACGAGGTGGTAATAAAATAGTACCGAAACACAACGGCTCTTGTGTTGCAGTAAACTATGTTTTTATGATAAACTTATAATAAACATATTACCGTATATAATACTCTAGTAAGTATCGAGCACTCTTAATAAAGTAAGTACCTACAAACAGTGAACTGCCAACCCATTAATTTGTACTACTTCTAATATATATATATATATTATTAATCTATATTTTTGAGATAAGGTAGTATTTACAGAGTTTGCATTATTCGGACTATTATCCTCAGCTTTGTGGCCATTTGTACGACGTTTCAATAAAGATGAGGACAATAGTTCGAATAATGTAAATACATATATATATATATATATATATATATATATATATATATATTCTAAACATATACTATTAAATATAGGAGGCAATGAATCCACCATCAGCGACGATTATTATGGATGTTATTGTGTTACCATCCTTGTAACCTCTCTGAAGATGGCTTATGTGAGCCGAAAGCTTATAACCAACTTAATAATAAATTATCCAAATTTTGGAAGATTTTTGTCTTTTTTTAAAATCTGAAATTAAACCCAAAATACGACGTTAAGAACGCCTCATGATTGAACATAATATACATTCATTGTCTCTTATATTTAACAGTATATGTTTAGAAAGTTATTTGCTGCCTCGATACACTATATATACATAATTAAACAGTACGTAATATTTTTCACTGGCTTTAATAGTTTTTGAGAAATCTTATTTGTAAAATATCTATCTTCCGGGCAGGAATCGAAACTGCATACTTCCAAGATTATTACACATTATAGCTTTTGTTAAAGTATTAACAAAATCTAAAACGTTTAAACCGTTACATGAAATATGTTTCCTAAGAAAAAATCCATATAATCAGGTTCCTAAAGGCTACGTTGTTGAACCAACGTAATGAAATCACTAATTTTTACCGCCATATAATTTTCTATACTTTTAAATATATCTAGAATTATCTCAATATTTTTACTATTTCTTCTTATCTATAAAATTTACCCCTTTTTTTAATTGCATACCTTAAAATTTAACTTATTTAACTGATATTTTATCATCTTTTATCTCGTATTTATGTTTCTAAAACTTCACTTATGTTCTTTCGCATCCATTTGTTTTACTTTTTTTATAACACGATCCATGTCTGAGTCCAGCCAACCTTCCTTACCTTTGGTTGATTCCGCCCACGTTGTTTTGTTGATCTTGGATTAGCCAAAGCAAGATTGCTTATTGTCACTTGACGAGGCTGGCTCAGACACACAAAGGATTGATATACAATGAAAACCAGATTTAACACCGCGACGATGTGGTGTAAATGTATATATATTTAATTATATCGAATAAATACAAGATTGCAAACAAGTCAAAGTAAGTGGCGAAAAAAGAATTATCAGTTGGCTGGTATTTCAGTAGCATGATAATATTCGCGTTGTATTATTTCCACATGATGATAGTTTATTCAGCTTCAAGTTGTTTGAATTTGGACTGACTCTGACACTCTCTCTCTCTCTCTCTCTCTCTCTCTCTCTCTCTCTCTCTCTCTCTCTCTCTCTCTCTCTCTCTTTCCAGCAGCAGGCCTTGAACTAATCTCTTTCTACCTTCTCATTCCAAACACGGCGCATGTTAAACAAGCACTCTTATCAGGGTGGTTAAGTTAGGTTATGGGGGTTCTATTCCCCCTTCCTATATATATATATATATATATATATATATATATATATATATATATATATATATATATAGCTGGAAATTAATAGGCTCAGCTTGTACCCCTAAGGGTTTTCGTGATAGGTGTCGTCTGTGTTTATTGGAGAAGATTCTGATTTTGAAGTATCCTCATCAGGACTTACTTTTGAACTTTAGGAGGGAATTTATAAACAAGTGCCGCCATAGGGCGGATTTTAACTTCTAATTTCAAATTTTAATTTTTAAATTCTAAATTTTCTATAATTTTTTTAATATTTAAAAAAAATTTTTAATTTTAATCTTTAATTTTAATTTTAAATTTAATTTTTTTTATGTATATGTGTATGTTTGTGTGTGGATGTACTTTTTTATATATATGTATGTATATGTATATATGTATTTATGTATGTGGGCTATATGTAATTTTGAAAAAATTTTTTTAGCTATTTAAATGCTCCTTTTCATAATATTCATTAATATGTATGTGTGTGAGTGCATATGGAATATGTGTATGTATATGTATATGTATATATGTATATATATGTGTGTGTGTGTGTGTGTGTGTGCATGTGTGTGTACACATGTATATTATGTGTATATGAATTTTTTGTATATAGGTGTGTACACACATATATATGTGTGTGTATGCGCATGTATATGTATATGGGTGTGTAATATATATGTGTGTATATATTTATATATATATATGTATATAAGTGTGTAATAAATTGAATGTATGTGTGTGTATGTGTATATATGTATTCTTATTCGTAGAATTGTGTGTGTATATATATGTATGTATGTGTGTACTTCTATAGGTATGTATATAATAATTGTAATTAATTTTTTTTTTTTTTTTTTTTTTTTTACCTAGTGTTGTCTTTATTTAGTTTAATTTCAAATGACCTAATTTTTTTAAAAATAATTTTATTTTAAATCCTATATCTTTTTATTCCCTTTTATTAATAATTATGCCTTTTTAAGTAAAGGCCTTTTTCTAATACTTCAACGTTTTGGGGAAATTAGGTTTTTGAATTTGTCCAGCGTCTGTAATATTTAAAAAAATTTTTTTCTTTAGTTTCTTTCTTTTACCCTCCCTTCCTTCTTTTATCTCTCTTACCGCCTTTTTTCCGTGTTGCCTAAACTGACGTCGATTTAACGCGTCTGTCTGTTAATTTTTAGTTACATTCTCCCTTTTTTTTGCGAACCCAGACGATGTCAATTTTTTTTTTTTCTTTTCTTATTTATTTGATTTTATTCTATCTTTTTCTTTTTCTTTTTCGTTTTCTTTTTCTTTCCCTTTATTTTTTTATTTTTATTTTATTTTATTTTATTTTATTATTTATTTTTTAATTTCTTTGCAATCTATTTAAAAAGGAAAAGTAGACTAATTTTTCTCCAGTTTCTGAAAGTTTTTTTCTGTTGCTGAGGTGATGTGTCGTCCCCCGTGGGGATCTTCATATCGAAATGGCTATTCAACATCTTTGAATTAATCCTTTTTTAATATATATATATATATATATATATATGAATTACTATATGTTGACCTGTAAGTAATATCATTTAACATTTCAACTTCCAGAGGAAGGAGAGAAAAACCTACTCCCTGTTATTGTCTGCCTGTTCTTGGCACAGGAAATTTTCAAGACCATATTTTGACCTAGGGTGACATATCACCAAAACCTATTGACAAATATTTTAATTAGCTTTGATAAAATCGCTTACTTCTCCCAACAAAAATAATTTGCAATCATTGTTCTCTGCATTTGTATTTTCCACTTGTTAAAATTTCGGCTACTTTACCCGACAAAAATAATTGTATCCCCCAATCTTAGAGAAATATCTACTCATCTTGAAAATTACTTAAAATTACATTTTTTATATTAACAAGACCCTTTAAGGATTAAAACAAAAATTATATTATTATTATTCTTTACGTTTTAATTTTTTTTATCCAACTCTTCACTTTTTTTATTTTATGCTACTCTCTTATTTCCAGTGTAAACTTTTGACATGTCTAGTCTGGCAAAACTTTTGACATGTCTAGTCTGGCAAAACTTTTGATATGTCTAGTTTGGCAAAACTTTTGACATGTCTCGAAGAAACCTGGTGCAAACGAGTGCGAACTACACAGAACTATCAGCTTAATGAGTCACATTACAAAACTGATTGTCAGAATCCTGATGAATAGAGCGAGAAGCAGAATCAGGCCAGAGATAGGGCAGGAACAGTGCGGGTTCGTCAAAGACACTGGAACAAGGAACGCCATATTCATGATTAGGATGCTCTCTGAAAGGGCATTACAAATGAAGAAAGACTTGTACCTATGCTTCATTGACTACGCGAAAGCATTCGACAAAATACGACACAAAGAATTGATGGAAATGCTAGGCAACCTCGACATTTTCGGCAAAGACATAAGAATAATCAAGAATCTCTACTGGCAGCAAACGGCCTGCATACGGGCAGGTAACGACCTCAGTAGATACACAAAGATAGAAAAAGGTGTAAGACAAGGATGTGTCTTTTCACCGGATTTGTTCAACCTATACAGCGAGAATATTTTGAGGACCCTAGATGACACACCAGGATTTGTTATTGGAGGCCACAACCTGAACAACATAAGATACGCGGACGATACAGTACTGATTGCGGACACGGAAAGGAAACTGCAAGATCTCATACAGAAAGTAGCAGTGGAGAGTGACAAGAAAGGACTACAAATAAACTTTAAGAAAACTGAGTGCATGGTTATCAGCAAAAGATACAACCCAAAATGCCAAATACAGGTGGGGGATAACAGAATCAAACAAGTCCAAGAATTTAAATACCTAGGAAGTGTTCTAACAGGAGATGGAAAGTGCGACACGGAAATCCGAAGGCGAATTGGCATGGCAAAGGACGCGTTCCAGAAGATGAGCAAAATACTAACACACAGGAAGATCTCAATAGAAACGAAGAAAAGAGTGCTAGACTGCTACGTGATGTCAGTTCTTCAATACGGCTGTGAATGCTGGACAATATCATCGAAAATGAGGACAAAACTGGAAGCGGCCGAAATGTGGTTCTACAGAAGGATGCTACGGATATCGTGGACTGAGCATACAAGCAACGACGAAGTGTTAGAAAGAATGGCAACAAAAAGGAAATTGATGCTGAGCATCAGGAAGAGACAACTGAAGTTCCTGGGACATGCAATGAGGAAGGAGAGCCTGGAGAACCTGATACTGACTGGACAGATAGAAGGAAGGAGAGACAGAGGAAGGCAGCGGATAACATATTTGCAGGGTCTGATCAGGTGGATGACGGAACGGGGGTTGCCAGGAGCAACAGGAGCAAACATACTAAGAGCCACAAGGGATAGGGAGACGTGGAGATCCATGATCGCCTACGTCCTGAAGGGACAGGGCACATAGAAGAAGAAGAAGTCTGGCAAGACATTGATATATTTTGTGTATGAGTTATACACAATTCTTTTAAAATGTTCAAAACGTCACACTCCACTTTTTCATCTCATTTGATTACCTTCTTTATTTTAGTTTAATTTAATTTTTTTAAATCACCTTATCTATCCATCTTCTTGACATGCAGTAGTTTTTTTTTTTTTTATAAATTTCCCGTCGTTGCCTCTTGTCCACTTCTTGAATAATAACTTAAAGAAAATCATGTAACCGTTTCACGTTGACACGCGATAATTTTTCAGACTTGTTAAATGCTACATATTCATTATTTCATCACTGACATGACTATCTATCTATCTATCTATCTATCTATCTATCTATCTATATATATATATATATATATATATATATATATATATATATATATATATTACCAAGTAACTTAATCACATTTCACTGCCTTATGATGGTGTATTATCTAATTTTATACCTATTAAGATACTGTATACTATAATAATAATAATAATAACTATATATTTATGATCTACTTTTGTATTGAGCACTTTTTAAATGTAAATATCTAATTGTGTAATGTACTTCCATTAGTATTAACCACTTTATATATATATATATATATATATATATATAGTGTGTGTGTGTGTGTGTGTGTGTGTGTGTGTGTTTAATACCAATTTACTAACATCTATTGAAATACGTAAACGAGTAGAATCTAACTATGTCAGGGAAAGCAGAATGTCGTTCAGAACGTATTCAATAAATATCTAAAGCGACAATAATCATCAAAATAAATCAAAGAATGCTCAAATATTTATCTAGGACCGACTTCAATGTTTTGCGAACATGCTACTCCTCTGGGCCAGATAAACATTATTAACAGGTCTCATATTTATATGCTACATTAGGAAACCTAATCACAGGTGCTAAATACATTTTCAAATTTGAATTTTTGCTATCCTAAAAAACCTGTCGTCACAATGACACAGTGCTAATTTGAATATTCTGTGTCGCCAATAAATTTATTTATGACAATAAACTATATCCGTCAGCAGGGCTACTGATGAGAAGATTGGAATTTTTGAAGAGCGAGGTACCATGTTTTAGCTGTTGTTCTCATGTCCACCCAGATACGGGGCAGTAGCACATGATAGGGCCTTAGCTATGGGCAATAATATCGTTAATAAATCATAATACTGTCTTTAAAATATTTTATATCTATAAACAATTGAGAGCTTATCTAATTAAATAATGTCATAGTTTTACTGCATTATTTTATTATTCGAAGCAGAAGCTCGGGAAATGAGCAACTGTTAAAAAAATAGATGATTTACATTCTCCAAGGAGTCCTGCGTTTAACTAATAAAACAAAGTTTGTGGACAGTATTTAATTTCTAGAAATTTCATGAAATTAACTTAGGGTGGGAGTAAATATATATTTTTGCCAACATTTCATAAAAAAAATGGTAAATAAATTGATTCGAATTTGAATAACACCTGCAAGTTTCATTAAAATCCGATATTTATTTGATTTTTGCAAGAATTTTAAAATTAATGTTTTTTACCAGAAATAAAGGCTCTAAAATTCCTATAGTCAGCTCTGGTCTCACGTTGATTAAGTAAAAAACAAGATTTTTAACCAAAATTTCGAATATGCTAGAAAGGATTAAAAATATTTTAAAATAAATGAAAATACTTTGGTCTTTCCTCTTAATAATAGCATAAAAATTTTCTCGATAAAACTTTGTTTTTTTTAAAATTTTGGAACTTTTTTGTTTTAGTGTTTTTTAGCGAAAAAGCAGCGGTACCTAATATATATATATATATATATAGTAATGCCAGATACGAGGATAATCCCAAAAAGTTTATTTAATGAATTAAAGGTTCATCTATTCAGAATATTTTCCCAGAATAACCAAAAGCATTCTTACCGAAATAGAAATCAAGTACCATGGCCCAGAATAAAATTTTTTAGCCTTATCTTATAAGAGTCATAAAGGTTAGGGGAGAAAAACTTCATTGGGCAGAATGAGTGACCATTCAATTCGACATTATGGACTGCTATCCCTCCCTGTAAAAAAAGTTTATCGTAGTACAGTTTGAATTTCGCGAAGAACTTTGTTACTATTATTAATAAATTATCCAAAATTATATTGGCCTCTAGGACATCCTTATTTTCCAGTAATAATTCTACGTGAATAAACAGCTCTGGTCATCACTCTGATGTCCCCATAAGTGGATTTGATTCCGCCCAAACCAGATTTAGTAGGATAATTGACTCCAAACAGATAAGTCTATATAAGGATGACGGACTCGTTTTTATCCTCAATAGTAATGGCTCACTATTCTCTTGGATACAAAAGGTCATTAGAGCCTTTAAATTAGATTTAAGATAGAAATTTCCTCTAATCTAAAAATAGTCAACTTCTTAGATATTACTCTAAATCTGTCGAATGAAACATTTAAACCCTATCGAAAAACAATAAAGCTCGAACCTACATAAATGTTTGCTCCAAACACTCCTACCAAATAATCATACAAATTCATGCCATAGTAAATGCCAGGATCAACAAGTTATCTTGTAATAAGAATATCTTCAGTGAAAATAAACCCCTTACAATATCGCCCTCAAAAAAGTGAATTATGCTAATTAGAATCCTCCAAACATACCGGACGAAATAAACCCAAACATAGAAAAAAAAATGGTTTAACCCCACTTTTTATTAATATTGATAAACAATTTCTGAAATTCATCGACAGACATTTTAACCAGAACACCCCGCTAAGTAAGATTTTTAATAGAAAAATATTAAAAATTATTCATTCTTGCATTAACAACATTTATAGCATCATTAACTCTCATAATAATGGCATGCTAAATAAACTTTATAACAATCAACAAATAGATAGTAAACCCTCTTGTAAATGTCGAGTCAAAAAACAAATACCCTGGTGGAGGTATATGCAAATCCGAAAAACTCATATACCAAGCAAGCATTTCTCTAGTGAACACAGAAATGAGAAAAGAGTATACATAGGAATTTCCACCGGACCCTGGAAACAGCGTCTATATAACCATCCGTTTGTTTTTTTCTGATGGCCAAGGTATCGTGTATAAATAGATAAGTCAAGTGGTGAGCAAATCAGAAAGTTCATATGTGTGCGTGCATGCGTGCGTGCGTGTTTTTTTGTTTTGTTTTTGGGGGTTTTTTTAATCTTTTTTTTCACAATCGCACGTTAAATATCTACCGTCACCTTTCGTTGGCTATAATTTTTTTTTCACTAACTTGAAGAAATTTGATTTCGTCTTTATACTTCAAGATTGTTTTCAGCAATTTGATTCAATTCTACACTACGGGTCATCTAGTGCTTTTTGTTGTTTTTGGAATACTATTTGAATTTAGTGTGTCTGGTGGGTTGAACCAGGCTTAGAGATAAAAACCAAAATGGGACAAATATTTTTTAAACTGATAGATAAAAACTTTCCAAAATACTCAGAATTAAACAAAGTTTTCAATAGGAATACAATCAAACTAAGTTATAGCTGCACTAGTAATTTAGAAAGTTTTATAAAGAAACAAATTGCCAGAAATTTAAATAGCATTATACAAAACAAGATCACTAATAAAGAATGCAACTGCAGGGGAAAAATTAATGCCCACTTCCAGGACTTTGTAATACAAGAGAAGTCATTTATAAAGTACATGACTTAAATGGTCAAAACAAAATATATTTGGGATCAACCAAAGAAACCTTCAAGACCAGGTGGTTCAATCACGGGTCTATATTTAAAATATAAAACTGAAAAAAATTGTACAAAATTGGCTAGCCACGTGTTGAAATCGAAATTAAAATATGGAAAAGACCCGGACATAACGTGGAGTATAGTGAAAACAGCCAAGCTTACAACTGTGGCAAAATATGTAGACTGTGCCAGGAAGAAAAGTTAGCGATTATGCTATTCCCAAACAAAAATGAATTATTGAATGAAAGAAGAGAAATTATGACTAAGTGTAACCATACCATAAAATATCTATAAGGTTCATACAACCATAGATGAAAATGTTATAATTTTTTGTAATTTTAAAAAATTGCGCGTTCAAAAATTCCCTGTTACGTGAGCGTTCTTTAAAAAAGCGGTAAACGGTAAAATCAGTTATTGCAAATCACCTGAAGACACCACATGGTAGAAATCTAGGTCGCGGAATATATATATATATATAATTTTTCTGAGATACTATTCTTTTTCGGATGTAGTTAGTTCATCGATGTAATTAGAATTTTTCCAGATTTTCTTATATATTGACCATTCCATCGGATGATTCACAGACAATTTTAATCATGTGTATAAGCGTGTGTGTTCTCAAATTATGTGTATTCTTGTGTTTCTTGTTTATTCATTGCAATGGAAGACGTAATCTCTTACTTAATATCGCTTGTTTAATATGAAATCGCGCAGAACACATTTCTAGCGATCTGTCACTGTAGTTTTTTCAACAAATTCTACAGAACAGAAGCGTCAATGACATGCTGTAAGTCGATTTTGGAAATCTCAGAACAAATGTGACATAGCCTTTGTTCGTTTGTTATTGTCACTGAACGACCGTTTCTGACATTGGTTTTGACACTAATCTTATATCTTACCCGACACACTTCAAAACAAATCGTTAGTTCCAAACCGAGTGATATATTAAACACTGAACAGCAAACCTAAAAAATGCTTTCATATCTCAAACCCATCCTAACTAATAAAACAAAATTTAATTATTTAATTATAATCAAGCAAGTACAAAAATTTAAGTACTTGGGAAGTGTTCTAACGGAAGACAGAAAGTGCGACACTGAGATCCAAAGGCAAATTGGCAAGGCGAAGGACGCATTGCAGAAGCTGAGCAGAGTATTAAGAGACAGGAAAATTTCACTAGAAACAAAGAGAGTTCTAGATTACTATGTGATGTCTGTCCTTCAATATGGCAGTGAATGCTGGACAATATCATCAAAGATGAAGGAAAAACTTGAAGCAACTGAAATGTGGTTCTACAGAAGGATGCTGCAAATATAATGGATCAAGCATGTGAGCAATGACAAGGTTTTAGAAAGGATGGAAACGAAAAGGAAATTAATACTAAGCATCTGATAGCTGAAGTTCTTGGGACATATGATGAGGAAGAAAGGCTTTGATAATCTGATACTCACAGGACAGTGAGAAGGAAAGTGAGACAGAGGAAAATAGCGGATAACATATTTGAAGGGCCTGAGCAGGTGGATGGCAGAGTGGGGTTTGGGTGGAGTAAAAGGAGAAAGCGTGCTAAGAGCTACTAGGAATAGAGAGACGTGGAAAGCCATGATCGCCTACGTCCTTAAGATACATGGCACATAGAAGAAGAAGAAGAAGAAGAAGAAGAAGAAGAAGAAGAAGAAGAAGAAGAAGAAGAAGCAAAGGGGCTGTTGCTTCTGTAGTCTACGTAGCAAGTATGTTTTTACGTAATAGTGTTGCTTACTCCATGTCTAACTGGTTTTGAATTCAAAGTGGTTCTTCTCATTTACTAGTTGCCAACCAAGGTGGAAGAGCACAGTCTACCCTACTGGTTAATTTATAGTTTTCGCAATAAATACACATTATATATTAAACAAAATATGTTTCATTTTTTTTTAAAATTAAAATATTGAATTGTATATCTGTATATTACATTCTGGCTATTGTCCTCATCTTAGTTGTTATTATTTCGGCCT
Organism: Ascarosepion bandense; assembly: GCA_037127315.1. Classification (NCBI taxonomy): domain Eukaryota; kingdom Metazoa; phylum Mollusca; class Cephalopoda; order Sepiida; family Sepiidae; genus Ascarosepion; species Ascarosepion bandense. The sequence continues at coordinate 3,430,151 of JBBBDQ010000952.1, forward strand.
ACGTTCCCTTCGACTTTCTTAAAATGTCTGTAGAGAATCTTCAGCGAATCTTCAGGGAATATCGAACTCTAATTGGGAAGTTTTGAGGAGCACGGAACCAGTTCTTAATTGCTGCTGTTCACAGGTCCACCCTGACCCGGAGTGATAGCACCTGTTAGGGTTCCCGCTATGGGCAAATAGTTAACCCCTAAACTGGGACCAAAACACTATGAAAGTATAAAAATAGATTTTTATAGTTAAAATTTCAGCAATATTTTTTGCAGAAAATTCCAGCAATACATAAATGAAAAAATATTCCAAGCAATATGAAGAGAAAAAAATGAAAAAAAAAAAATGAAGAAAAATATTATCAACAATACATTTTTGAAAAAAAATTTAACAGCAATGTATTTTTGAAGCAAATATATATACCAGTAATATATCTGACCAGTAATACCAGTAATATATCTGTAATATATCTGACTCTCAAAAAAACCTTCTTTACAAAAATACGTGAAAGAAACCTAATTTACAAACTAAATTCTTACAAGTAATGCATATTTTATGTACACGAATCTATTGTAAAAATTTAGTCGGCATTAAATGACCCATTGAGGTTGATATGCCGTATAACAAAACGAACCAAACAAAACGAGTTAACCAAAAGAAACGCATTCTGTTGAACAGACCACAACGGAACAAAATAACGATTTGGGCCAACTTTGGAGCCGATGAGAAGGGTGTTTCCACTACCGGGATTGTCTCTCTGTCAAAGTGATGAACCCAACAATCATCCTGGGTTAGGAAACATTCAAGGAAACCAGATGGCTCAACTTCAAACAACTATCGCCCGGTTCACACTCCACCCACGTCTATTGAACAGGTGAAGATGCTCATCCCTTGTTTCCTGTTTAGGATGCGGTTTCCGGTTTTTCTCTTTTCTAATCTTCTCACTGTTTTTTTTTTCAATTGGAGTAGATAGACTAAACTATCGCCCGGTTCACACTCCACCCACGTCTATTGAACAGGTGAAGAGGCTCATCCCTTGTTTCCTGTTTAGGATGTGGTTTCCGGTTTTTCTCTTTTCTAATCTTCTCACTCTTATGTAGCCCCCTGCACATCAGTGGCATTACCGCCTTGCTTGGGGTGATATGATTAAAAAAAAAATGTCAGATTTTCCCGTGATGTGATCAACCTGGTGCGCATTTGATCATTTATTAGAAGACGTGGCACCCATCGAGGAGAAACCTTCGTCATACCAAGCTCATTATGCAGAATATTCTCAACTCTCTTACGGGATATGTTAATAGAAATGTCTAATTTATTTATAGTTAATCGTCAGTCATGATCAATATTTTTTCTGCAGTGGTGGCTGTTGCAGAACATCCAGAAACTGAGTAATTTTCAAAACTCATTCCTGAAAAGAAATGACGCAGATATTCAAAAAGAAGAGTTGAAAATGATTCAGACATGATTTAAAAGCACAAGCATATCTTCTTCATAGTCAGCCTATGAATCTTTCAGCCCACCCTCGTGCCTGGAAAGAAACAATTAAGAAGAGCTGAAATTAATTCATACAAGATTTAAAAATTTTAGCATCAATCCTTCGTAGTCAGCCTATGAACTTTTCAGCACCCCCTCGAATGTCAAAATAATGCAAATATTCTGTTTTTTATTTAATTTTTAATTGGTAAATTGAACGAACTTTTAACGCGAGAAATTTATTACAGTTAGGTTCACAAGCTTTGTTTTCGACATAAGTCTCCAGCTAGGAAAGTTGAATCACTGCGATGAGCTAGATACTTTTCCCGCCATTTATGAACTGATAATATATATATATATATATATATATATATATATATATATATATCCAGGAGGATCCTAGTAATATCTTTAAAATATTAAAACTGATCCAATAGAGAGCTCAATGCAAACCAATTCAATTTACAGAGCAGATATTTCTTTATTTATCTGTAAATTCAGATAAAACTTAGTGGGGAAATAACCATTTTCAAGGCATGCATTCTTCGGCCTCTTCTAAACAGAGAATGAAGAAAATTCTAAGCCCAAAGGTTAGTTTAGGTAAAGGAAGGAGTTGGTATGTATTGGTTTTCATTGGGTTGGATGGGGGAAGGAGTCAGTAGTAATTCTTCTTTGGTAGTGGGAGGTATGTGAATTTTTGAATTTTAAAAATTTTTTTATCGAAACTAAAAATGGAGATAACCCCTAAGTAAGATATTCAATAGGAAAACCATCAAAATTAGTTACTCGTGTACCAATAGCAGGTATAACATTATTAGCTCCCATAATAACCAAATCTTGAAGAAATGAACGGAAAATACAATGACACCCCCCTGTAACTGTAGATCTAGAAGTAACTGTCCGGTTGAGGGTAAGTGTAGGTCGGAAAATGTGATTTATCAAGCCACACTTACCCTAATATAACAAGAAGACCCTCCGGGATTTATTGTCGGTGACCATAATCTAAACAATATATTATGAGCTGATGTTGGAGTCAGAGGAGAAAATAAAAAATTCCTAGAAAAGGTAGTAATTGAAAACAAGAAAAAAGTATTAAGTATTAACTACAAGACACAATGTCTGATCGTTAGCAAGAAAGATAGCCAAAGATCTATGACATTTAGCGGTGTTGACGAAATCAAGGAAGTAGGGAAATTTAACAATCTGGGTCGTGAAATAACATACAAAACGCGACGGAGTAAATCCGAAGGTGAATCGGAATAGCAAAAGAGCCTTTATAGAATCTAAGGAAAGGATTAAGACATGGGAAAAAGTCTTGACGAAGGACACTATTTCCTTTGGCAGTTACTACGAATGATAATCTTAAGTGAAAAAACCCTAAGCCGCATTGTACAAATATAGAAATAAATCTCCTTGTGGACTTTCACCTGTCATATGGATGCGGGGGGGGGGGGTTCTCAAGTAGTTCAGAAGCTCTCCCGGGACCTCAGATGGAACATATATCTTGCTAAAGATAAAGAAAAAATGCTTCGTTCATTTACTGCTCCAGTAAGTATTTGATTAACCCAAATATACATGATGCTATAGGTGAACTGTCGTCTAAATAATGCCAAAATGAAAATAACACTGACATCTCATTTTAATAGATATACAAGGTGCAATATATGAATGATGATACGGCATTAGCATCCCACACCCAGTGTCAACTTCAATCACTGATGGATCATTTCTCTCAGGCTGAACATTAGCTTGAAAAAGGCAAGCGCCCTGGGTCAAAGTACCGCAGCACCATCGGTCATCACCATTAATGACTATGAGCTGGATGCGGTCCATCAGCTAACCTTCTCTGGCTTACCATCTCTCTCTCTCTCTCTCTCTCTCTCTCTCTCTCTCTCTCTCTCTCTCTCTCTCTCTCTTGAGAGAAAGGCAATCACAACCTTTGCGCGTCTCGCAACTCGTGTTTGGACCAACTCCAAGCTGACAATGAAGTCAAAGATGGCAGTGCACAACGCTTGTGTCATCAGCATACTGCTATACGGCAGCGAGACATAGAACACGTACACTAGGCAAGAGACGCGTCTGAACACCTTCCGCGTGAGAAGTATCCGACGCATATTAGAAATCTCATGGCTAGACAAGTTACCTAACACTGAGTTCCTGTCATGCGCCGGTCTGCCCACCATGTTCACACTCCTTAACCAGCACAGACTCCGCATTCCAAAAGTCCTCCTGTATGGAGAGCTGGCCTCTGGAAGAAGACATACAGGACGGTCACAGCTGCAGTATCTGGACATCGTAAAACGCGACATAAAGGTTGTGGGAAGCAACACGGAGTCATGGGAGAGTGTAACAGTCAACCGGTCCAAATGAAGAGGAACCCTGGCCCAACAACTCAAATCAAGGAAGGAGTCACCATGGAGAGGCTGGTTCGCAAGAAGCAAAATGACAGCTCCGACAGACCAGAAACAAAACATAAATGCAGCCTCTGCAACAAAGGCTGTCATTCCCGTATCGGCTTCTACAGCCACAGACGCCGATGCTCCAGCCAAGCAGACAACTAGGATGCTACCCATGGTCAACCCTGACTGACGGAGGCTTACTACTATTGAATGAAATTTTTAAATGACGCACAAAATGAAAAATGACACAGGCATCTCATTTCAGCAGATAAACAGGGTGCGATGGATGAATTGTCGTCTAACTGACGCACAAATGAAAATAACAGTAACATCACATTTTAACAAAAAAACAGGGTGCGATGGATGAATTGTCGTCTAAATGACCCAAAAATGAAAGTACCAATAACATCTCATTTTAACAGATATATGTACTCTTTACAAGAGTTTAATCAATCCATAAATTGAGTATTGCTGCCATATCTGCGCTTGATCTCTCCAGTTCTTACTTGCTTGTCTTCATAGCATTTTCGCACCCTTGTGGTGAGTAATTGTTTTTCAACCTACAACCCTTTTTACATTGAAAAAACTTTGCGAACCACACGGTTCTCTGTCGCTATTTCCATGGCATGTGTTCTGACGAACTACTTTCTTTGGTCCCACCGCCCCTGACCTTTACAACTGAGATCAGCCATACCATATACACAAAAGTGAATCATCCCCATTCCCTTCGTATTCCTACTATAAAATGTAAATTCTATTCAGACAGCTTATTCCCAAGAACTGGTGCTTTGTGGGCCAGACTCCCGGCTGGATGCTTTCCTAATAACTACAATCTTCTCTTCAAATCTAGAGTAAACACTTATCTTTTCTGCATATCCCTATGAACTTCAGTTTTTGTTCTTTTTTGCGCACATATAACCCTACACTGTAACTCTACCTTGAGTGGCTTTTAACCCTTGTATTAATGTAATATAACAATCTGGCCCCACCCGAGGAAGTGATGCAAGCGATGGTGTTTCCTGTCGGTGAAGGGGGCGGCGAAGCGACAAGACAGGTGTTTGTGAAATACATCCTGTCGAGGCCGGAGCGGATGTCATTTGACCTTATTTCCGACAGCGGCGGAAATGGCTACAGAGGCAAACAGATCAGGTGTCTCTTAGAATTACGTAGGCGTTGCGTGGGCGAGGCAGGACCGGAAGGAAAGTCCCGGTTCTAGAAGACTATATAAAGACCTCGACACATGGATTCGCCAGCAGAGAACGGCCAGTGGAAGCAGAGAAACACCACGGCAAGAATACACTCCCGTCAACCCATTCTATGTGCCTCTCACCCTTCCGTTCTCTATTCCACACGGTTCGTCGTCATTAATAAAAATATAACCTTATATTTTTATATATGCGTGTTTGTTGTTTTGTCGTCGTACGGCGATATATAACATTAACAGCAGAACAAAAGAATCTATAAACAAAAGAAACATTCAATCTTTAATTTATAAAATTATTTGTAAAACAAAGTGAAATTGTTTTAACTTTTTCGCGTTTATGCTAACAAAATCCTTTCTGAAAAATGCAGAATCCAATTTAAAGACAATTCACAAATAGATATAAAACAACAAAAATTCATAGGAAGGCATTATTCCAACATTTTAGTATATTTTGTTATTCAAATTAGAATCATCCTCTTTCATGGGCCTTCAAAACATGGGTGATAATGGCTCTCCACTACTTCCTATTCTTTATAGTTTTAAGAAATATTTGTGGAGTAAGTTAGATGCACCATCAATAAATGTAAAAAATACTTGTATTATGTGCCATAACTTATCAGAACATGCTCGATAATGGCTCTCCACTACTTCCTATTCTTTGTTACTCTACAGCAATGGAAATGGACGATCACGAAATGTAAGAAATACTTCTTTTGTGGGTTGCATTTCTTTAGGACGTTGTCGATAATCGCTCTCCACTACTTCCTATTCTTTATAATATTAAACAATGTAGAGTAAGTTAAATGTACAAAATCCTTCTTTTATGAGTTACGTCCTATCAGGATGTGCGTTGTGGTGTAATGGATATGAGAAATCGGAGAGCCGAGTTCGAATTCCACTCACACGCAAATATAGTTGGGAAAGGTATTAATCCATCTCTTCTCTTCCCGCTATTGGTTGATAGTCTACCAAAGAAAGAAATGGCAACCTATTATTGTTTTCATCATCAGTGGTGTAAAGGTTGATAGGTTTTGCAAGGTTCACGTGAATTCGATGCAATAACTTTCACTCTTTATGCGTTCAATCAAGTGTGTTGCATCTGTGATTTTTATTGAGTACACCTTCTCCTTTAGCATACCTCAGAAAAAGAAGTCAATTCTTTCTTCTTTCAACAAAACCATGTTTAAACTGTGGAAGTAAAAAAAGAAAAAATATAGTTAATTAATGAGATTTCCTATGCGTCCAAGGTGTTTCCCGAAATGATCAACGAAGTTACGATTTGCATTCCGATTTGGAACAGGTGAGAATTTATCAGCAAATCTGTGTATCTACCATGTTCTGGAATTACATGTTCGACGAGAAACATGTTCTTTACTTGTTATAACCATATGAAATCTGAAACATAAAAGAATATGATTAGAAAAGTACACCGTAATTTTTGGAAAAACTTCCTACAGAATGTAGCGAAGGAAAGAAATAAAAAAGGATTAAACAGAAACTACAAGAAAACTGAATGCATGGTGATCATCTAAAAAGAGGAGCCCAAAATGTCAATCAGGGATACTAAAATCAAGTAGGTACAGAAATGTAACTACTTGGGATGTGTATTAACAAAGGACGGAAAATACAACACTAAGATGCATTCCAAAACGGTACTTACATTATTCGGACTTTTGTCTTCATATTTGTTGCCATTTGTACGACGTTTCTGCCGTTGTACACTCCGACCTTCTTCAGGTGCTAGGTATTTCGAACCGCACCTTTTATTACAGTCACTGGGGTATATGAACTCCGTAGTAATGCCTCGATTGGAAGTCATGAGTTATCTCTCTCTAACCCTGCAAGTTACTTGCTCACCACTGCTGTAGCCTGGTATTGAACTCACAACTCTTTGGATCAAGTCACAGGAACTAACCAACGTCTATATCCACTGGGCCATGTGTCCTTAAGGACAACTGAATTTTTATGGCTTATAAACCTAATGTCCAGTAACCCTTTTTTACCAGAGTTCATATTGCATTTTTTTTATTTTAATGGTTTTCTCTAGTATTTCTGATGTCAATGGTTTTCTCTAGTATTTTTTACCAGAGCTCATATTGCAATTTTTGACAGAAATGATATTCTCTGGCACTCCGTATTACTGGTTCCAATATTGTGTTCATGTTTATGCTTGATCGGCTTAGGAGATTTTTGTAGCCTAGCATATGTGCTGATTCCTTAAGTTTACGTAGTTTCCAGTGGCATTCTCTATTTATTATTTCAACTTCATCCCATAGGGATTTCTATGCCTGGTCGGCTTAGGAGATTTTTGTAGCCTAGCATATGTGCTGATTCCTTAAGTTTACGTAGTTTCCAGTGGCGTTCTCTATCTATTATTTCAACTTCATCCCATAACTTTCTCCCTCCATATGTGGTCAGCTACGCCTGATTTTTCTATCTCCCTTCGTGTTACGGCATTACGATGTTCTTGTAGCCTTACCTTAAGAGGGCGGCCTGTCTCTCCTTTATTTTTCTTTCCACAACTACATAGAATAGCGTACATACAGTCCTTAGTCATGTCTTCCTCTGCTGGGGGTCTTACTAGGGAGAGGTACTTGCGAAGAAATAACAAGACTCGGGAGAGGTACCTGGAAGAAATAGCAAAACAAAATTTATTAAGAGCTGCAAAGGACAGGAAGATGTGGAGAGCCATGATAGCCTACGTTCTGAAGGGACACGGCACACAAAAGAAGAAAAAAGAATAACATTACAATGGATAAGACAATTTAGAAAAGTACAAAGTGAAAATCCCGTGGGAAATTCCGATACAGGCAATGACAACCTTAGATCAAAGTAAACCTGTTATAGTTCTGCTTGACAAACAGAAAATAAATTTCCCATCTGACTGAATCATCCTGTCCATGCGAAATGAGAATTGAAATCAAAAAAACAAAAAAGATGGAAAATTACAATGCTTGAAATTATGAAAATTTGGGGAGGATAGTCAAAGAAATGAATTACAGTATTAATGAGCACTGGAATTTTCTAAAACAAACCATGCAGGTTTTGGATTGTAATTTAGAAATAGAGCTCCGAACAACAATGCGACTTCGAAAAGTATTGGACAAAGCCTATCGATAAAAGAACACATGACCGGTTTATTTTCTTAAGTCACGAGATGTGGTTTGAAAATAAACCTCTTATCAGCAACCAACATAATAGACTGAGCGGAAAAGGCGAAATAATAATAATAATAATAATAATAATAATAATAATAATAATAAGGACTCTAAACGACATCAGGCGAATGGATGCTAAAACAAGAAAGCTTCTTTCTAAGCATAAGATGCATCATCCAAAGGCTGATGTAGACCGTCTATACATATCCCGTAAAGAAGGTGGAAGAGGTCTTATTCAGCTGGAATTGTCATACAAGACAACAACTATTGGCTTACTAACATACATAGAAACAACAAAGGATTGGATGATACAATTAGTAAGGCAACATGAAGAAAGAAAGAAAAAATATTCAATAATAAAAGAAGGCAGTAAATACAAACAAGATTTACAGTTAGTAGATTCTGTAGAAAAGCAAAACAGTAGCCAAGAACCAACTATTGCGGCAAAAAACATGAAAATGAAAGCCAAAGATAAAGCTCTTGAACAGATGAAACAGCGCTGGCAAGACAAACCTCTGCATGGCCAATATCCAGAACGTGCCAATAAATCCAATGTTGACAAAGTTAATACTCATCGATGGTTACGTGCATCTGGATTAAAGTCTGAAACTCAAGGCTTTATTCTTGCAGCACAAGACCAAAGTCTTTTCACTAGAAACTTTCAGGCAAATATTATGCATAATAATATGGATCCAAAATGCAGGTTTTGTGATAAACACCAAAAAACAATAGACCACCTAATCTCAGGCTGTTCTGTGCTTGCCCCAAACGAATATAAAAATCACCACGATAGAGTTGGGCAATATTTACATTGGGCAATGTGCAAACATTATGGAAAAGCTGTAAACAAACACTGGTATGAACATCACCCAGCACCGGTTACAGAAATAGATGTAACCATTCTATGGGATTACACCATCTACACAGACAGAAAAATTGAAGCAAACAGGCCAGACATTATTGTTAAAAACCAGAAGGAGAAAACTTGTCTATTAATTGATATGGCTTGTCCAGCGGATTGTAACATAGCAATCAAGGAATTTGAAAAACTGTCAAAATATAAAGACCTGGAAATTGAAATAGAAAAAATGTGGAAATTGAAAACAAGAGTTGTGCCAGTGATAGTAGGTGCACTTGGAATGATAAAAATGGAACAAAACAACACATTGAAAGAATCCCTGGAAACCCCAGCTTAAGAGATATACAAAAAATTGTCTTATTAAGTACAGCCCACACACTAAGGAAAACTTTATCTATGTAATGCTGGGGATGATAGGGAAGATAGAAAAACATGAAATGGAGCCATAACAACACGCCACTACCCGCCTTAGGTCTCCCCGCAGACTTGGTTGGTAGTGAGACCAAAGCAGAAATCGAAATATGATGAAAAATGACATAATAATAATAATGAGCACACACTGGTATGAACAATACCCAGCATCGGTTACAGAAATAGAATATGTCACCATTTTATGGGATTACACCATCTTCACAAACAGAAAAATTGAAAGAAAGAAATTATTGTCAAAATCTGAAAAGAAAAAAATTGCTTACTATTTGATATGGCTGTCCAGCAGATTGTAACATAGCAACCAAAAAATTCGAAAAACTATCAAAATATAAAGACTTGGAAGTTGAAATAGAAAAAATGTGGAAATTGAAAACAAGAATACTACTAGTAAGAGTAGGTGCACATGGAATGATAAAAAAACAAAAAACAAAAAAAAAAACAACACATTGAAAAAGTCCCTGAAAACCCCAGCTTCAGAGATATACAAAGAATTGTCTTGATAAGTACAGCACACGCACTGAGAAAAAAATTGTCCATGTAACGCTACTGATGTTATGGGAGATAGAAAAAACAAATGAAATGTAGCCATAACAAAAACAACACTACCTGCCTTAGGTCTTTTCAAACACTTGGTAGGTAGTGTGACTATAGAAGAAATTAAAATATGATGATAATAAACAACAACAACAACAACAACATAATAATAATAATAATAATAATAATAATAATAATAATAATAATAATAATAAACACTATGGAAAATCTGTAAACAAACACTGGTATGAACATCAACCAGTACCGGTTATAGAAATAGAAGATGTCACCATTCTATGGGATTATACCATCTACACAGACAGAAAAATTAAAGCAAATAGGCCAGACATTATTGTTAAAAACCAGAAAGAGAAAACTTGTCTATTAATTGATATGGTTTGTCCAGCGGATTGTAACATAGCAACCAAGGAATTTGAAAAACTGTCAAAATATAAAGACCTGGAAATTGAAATAGAAAAAATGTGGAAATTGAAAACAAGAGTTGTGCCAGTGATAGTAGGTGCACTTGGAATGATAAAAAATGGAACAAAACAACACATTGAAAAAATCCCTGGAAACCCCAGCTTAAGAGATATGCAAAAATTATCTTGTTAGGTACAGCCCACACACTAAGGGGAACTTTGTCTATGTAACGCTTGGGATGTTAGGTGAGATAGAAAAAAACATGAAATGGAGCCATAACAAACACATCACGACCTACCTTAGGTCTTCCCGCAGACTTGGTTGGTAGTGCGACCATAGCAGAAATCGAAATATGATGAAAAATGACAACATAATAATAATAAACGGAGAAACAGAGATATGGCCATATAACGCGTATTGTATATTGAGTGTTATGTGATAAAGAATTTGATAAATACGACATAAGCATAAATTAGCTGCAGAAGTGAAAAATGAGAGTTCAAAACAGCAGTGGAACAACACTGTGCAGTTTAATTGGAACAAGAAGGCCACACATCATTACTGTACAGAAGGATGACAGGGTTGGATCAGCTATGTAATGGGGCGGGATGGGCCGTTGAGACGAAAAAAGAGAAGGTGGAAACATGAGATAGTGCAATTGTTGGGGGCGTAAGAAAGTACACGCGGTTTCTGTTGTTGTGAGCACCTTCGGAACTGGCAGACAACTCGCATCTCACCCCAAAAAAAAAAAGTAAGTCTGGATAAGATTAGAGCTGTGTTTCAAAAAACAACTCTATTCAGTGGAATAGTTTCGTTGATTTAGAGGTGTAAGAAAATAAGACCCACGGTCATTTCTTATGACCCGACCCCGTTCGGTAAATTACAGTTCAAAATAATAATAATAATAATAATAATAATAATAATAATAATAATAATACAGTGGATCAATACAAGATACAGTTTTACGTGGATCAATACAAGATACAGTTTTACGTGGATCAATACAAGAAACATCCTCAATTAGCCTAGACCCTGCTGTAACAATAAAAGAATTGAAACCAGAAGAAGCTTATAAATACAAAACAACACATTGAAAGAATCCCTGGAAACCCCAGCTTAAGAGATATACAAAAAATTGTCTTATTAAGTACAGCCCACACACTAAGGAAAACTTTATCTATGTAATGCTGGGGATGATAGGGAAGATAGAAAAACATGAAATGGAGCCATAACAACACGCCACTACCTGCCTTAGGTCTCCCCGCAGACTTGGTTGGTAGTGAGACCAAAGCAGAAATCGAAATATGATGAAAAATGACATAATAATAATAATAATAATCGTGGTCGTTGTCGTTGGCGGAATAGTTGCCGAGTATTGAAGTGCTCATCATGTACCTTACAGGATTAGAGGGAGATAACTCATGACTTCCAAAAGAGGTACTACTACGCAAAGGATGAACATGATATACCCCAGTGATTTTAATAAAGGATTTGGTTCAAAATTCCTAGCACCTGAAAAAGCATTTCTTTCTGTCGCTGATTAACTGTCCTTTTTATTTCCATTTTCTCTACAACATTCTCTTTAATCAATGCTCCCTCGATGGTATTTCCTTCAATTTGTTGAGCATTGTCAAACACTATGTTTTTTCTATTTCTTTTCTTAAATTGCACTCTTCTCTTTAGTGCTGAAAAATAATGGAAGAGTTGCGTCATTCATTTTGTTTCATAATAATAATAAGCAGATCAACATACACAAGATTAAGATAAATTTGTATTGAATTTTAGAGATGAGTAAATGTCAGTATACTTTAATTATTTCGAACTATTGTTCTCATCTTGGTTGTTATGAATCTTATTATACACAGAACGTTTCAGTCAAGTATCCTATGACCATCATCAAACATCTATTGTTTTGGAAAAAATGTGATATCTGTTGATTATTACATAACATCGAAACCATTTGATATTAAATTATGTGACATTAAATATAAAAGACAAATAACATCACTGATGTCCATACTGGATACACAAGTTAGTTAAACTTATGTTAAAGTTACTTATTGGTCGTGAATTTAATCTATGGGTTCATCAAAAACTGATATCACAGGGAAATAAATATATATCAGCCAAAGCAGTGGACACCTGATGATGACTTAAAGGTATTTGGCCGAAATATTATGTCTATAATAACATCACAAGGTGGGAACAATATTTCGAAATTAAGTCTATTGTCCATGTTTTTCTATGAAAGATAAACACACAGCTGGGCTTACTGCTCTGTAGTGAGTTTGCTTGACTGTCGACAAATTATTTATAAATGAACAGCGTAGATAATTAAAACAAATACCAAGAGGCTTTAAGTCAATTGATAATTCTTAAGTAGGTAATGATTTTTTATTCAAACTGTAAGAAAGACTTTGGCCTTGAATCTGGATCACACCTTGAGTTGTAGAGATAAACTGTTGCTGTCTGAAACAAGTGGTACTCGTCCAGGAAGCAACCAGTGAGCTATTTCCATTTGCATATGTCAACAGGCAACATGTTCATTTAAATCGTATTTAGCTACTCGGAAAAAGTTAATTCATTTTCATTAAAAATATTTTCGTTGGCAGGTCAAAGCGATCAGTAAACCAATGTTTCCTGTTAACATAAATTATGGATTTATTTAATCTTGTTTGTCTTTCAATTCTTTCATTGAGTTAGGAAAGACAAAGCTTGGGTTGTTGCTTTGGATTTCTCAAAGGCATTTGACAGGGTTTGACATACAGGTCTCCTTCAATAGTTAGAAGGTTATGGTATTTCTTGACGAATTTTTGTTTAAATTCTTTCTTATCAAATCGAAGAAATGAAAGTTATCTTGAATAGCCACTCTTCTAGATCTTTTTGAGTTAATGTATGTGCTCTCCACTCAAGCTTTGTATTTGGACCCACGTTGTTTCTAATTTTCAGCAACAATTGTCATCAATTCTCAACTCGGTATCTATGCTGATGATACAAATATTTGCCCTTGTCTTAATGCCAAGTTTGACCGGTTCGATAAGCTCGAATTGGCAACTGGGCTCAAAAATGGCCTACAATCTATTGTTATACGGGTAAAAAAAATGGCTTGTTATTATTAACGGCCTCAGAACAAAGCCGCTCACATTTAATTGTCTGAGATAACTTTTTCTATTACCTTCAAACATCATGTCTGATGCTAACCCCCAGGACAATGACTTCTTGCAACTTCTCGGGTTAACGTTTTCCACTGACAAAAAGTGAAAATATTATCTTGAATCAATTGCTAGATCTGCTGCTAGGAAAATGGCTTCACTGTGTCGTGGTAGACATTTTTTATCGACAGAATCTATCTAGCATATGTATGTTTGCTAATCGTTGATGCTTTGAATATTTCTGTCATACCTAGTTTGGTTCTGCTTTGTACGAAGAAATTTTTGATAAAATACAAACAAGAAATTGCAATATTATTGGTGGTGGCCTGGCATCAAGGCTTCCGTCACTTCCCTATCTCCGTATCATAAATTACCTGCATCTTTTCTATAAATGATTTCATGGTTAATTTTTCACAAAAGCTTTCCTGTATGATACCTAGATTTTATGAATTTAATCACGCTACTAGATTAGCAGCAAGGTATAATCATCTCAGAGTTGGAATGACTACATGTAACCGTAAGTTCTATGCCAACGGTCCCTTCATTTCCATTTTTCACTTGTGGAACACACTGATGGATTCATGCTTTCCGCTGAACTTTGATATTCAAAAATTTAAATGCAATGTCAATCGTTTTCCCCTGTCATCTTAATTCTTGTTCTTTTATTGTTCTCTCTCCTTAATTAGGTTTTCTTCTTCTCATATTATTATAAGTTCTAAACTAACAGTTTCTTCTCTCGCTTGTGGAACTCTCTTCCGGCTTCTTGCTTTCCACTCAACTTTGATCTTCAAAAATTTAAATGCAATGTCAATTGTTATCCTCTGTCTTCTTAATTCCTGTTCTTTTATTGTTCTCTCTCCTTAATTATGTTTTCTTCTTCTCATATTATTATAAGTCCTATGCTAACAGTTTCTTCTCTCGCTTGTGGAACTCTCTTCCGGCTTCTTGCTTTCCACTAAACTTTGATCTTCAAAAATTTAAATGCAATGTCAATCGTTATCCTTTGTCTTTTTAATTCCTGTTATTTTATTTTTCTCTCTCCTTAATTATGTTTTCTTCTTCTCATATTATCAAATCGAAGAAATGAAAGTTATCTTGAACAGCCACTCTTCTAGATCTTTTTGAGTTAATGTATGTAGTCTTCATTCAAGCTTTATATTTGGACCTACGTTGTTATACGGGTAAAAAAAATAGCCTGTTATTATTAATGGCCTCAAAACAAAGCCGATCACATTTAATTGTCTGAGATAACTTTTTCTTTTACCTTCAAACATCCTATGTTAAGTCCTATGCTAACAGTTTCTTCTCTCGCTTGTGGAACTCTCTTCCGGCTTTTTGCTTTCTACTCAACTTTGATCTTCAAAAATTTAAATGCAATCCTCTGTCTTCTTAATTCCTGCTTCTGTCTTTTTTTTTTTTTTTTTTGTTCTCTCTCATTATTTATGCTTTCTTCTTCTCATATTATTATAAGTCCTATGCTAACTATTTATTCTTTCGCTTATGGAACTCCTTCCCGGCAACTTTGATCTTCAAAATTTTAAATCCAATGTCAGTCGTTATCCTCTGTATTCTAAATTCTTGTTTGTTTTTGTTTTTGTTTTGTTTTTGTTTTTGTTTTTTATTGTTCTCTCTTCTTAATTTTGTTTTCTTTTCTTCATATCTTCTCATACTCAGAAACCTCCTGGTTGTATGTGAGGGTGAATTTATTCAAATTTACCCGTTTTTAGGTCCCGGATCTCAATTAAATATTTTAATTAACGCATTCTTGTGAGGCCAGGCTACTTGGTAATGACTCCCAGGAAATCCTGAACTCGTAATTTTGGCGTCAACGGTTTTGTTTCTAGACTCACTCATTTTATTGAACGATGCCAAATGATCAAGACTTATTTCATCTTAATCTGTATTACCTGAACGAGATACCGTTCAAACAAATTCGCTTCGATCAATTTCATCGCTATTTTTATTTATTTTTTTTTTTTTGTGTGTGTCCAGGCACCGGCTAATTTACTCTTCTTACTTCAGAGTAATATTCGAAAATAGGTCCACCTTTTGTAGATCACCCACTAGAAATAAACTTCCACCGAAAAAAAAGACATGAATAAAGACTATGTAATCGTTTTTAGAATAATTTCAGAGAGTACAAAAAAAAAAAATGGCCAGCCGCCTCCTGAAAATAATGTTTAAGGAATATCGGATAGTGCTAATATGTGTAGAAACATTGAAATCTGTTATATCAGATCATATCTTAAGAGGAGATGGACATTGATACGAAACGAATAATATACACCGGAGAATAAAAAGATGAAGCAACGCATATGTTTTAATTAATTTGGTTGGTTAATTTTGTTTAACACGATATCAACCACTATGGGTTAGTTAATGCCGAATTTTCGTAAGAAATGTCTTGTTTTCAGCTACAGATATTTATACAGTTTGTAGATCATTAATTATATAGTTGGCAATTTTGCTATTATATTAAGCTCTATAATTATATTGACCACTGTTCATAATAAAATAAATGCCAGAGAACTCAAGATATAAAAAAAAACCTCGAGTCCTCTTCACTTGGAATTATATATATATATATATATATATATATATATATATATATTAATGTAGCACTGATTGTCGTTTATAAAACATGTATTGTTGGTCATTTTATTATAAAAATGTACTGTTAACTTTTGTGTAATGGGTTCACTGTTTGCTTTAGCTGGGACCCTAACTGGTGCAACCAAACCAGGTCAGAGTGGACCTGAGAACAACAGCAATTAAGAGGTGGTTGCACGCTCCTCAAAACCTTCAATCTCCCGATCAGTGACCCTGCTGCCGAATGTAGTTTATCGTCATACTCAGGATGATAATGCCCATGCCATGCTGAACATAGTTATTAGCACAAAATTCTAAAACTAGTTAAAGTAGCCATCTATACAGAGTATCCAAAATTGATTATAACGAGAGTAGCCTGATTCTTTTGTATTAATAATGAAACAAAATAACATTAAATTCAATCCTTATAATGCCTCATGCAAAGCTGAAACAAATGGAGCATGTAACTTAAGAAATATCTCTTTTACTATCATTATTTTCATTATTTGCTGGTGTCAGGTTTCATTTTCAGGGACACTGGTCATGAGCAATTAGTAGCAGAAAAGAAAACCAAAATATATTTCTATTGTTCCTGGTAACTTTCTATTGAAAAAATAGAATGAAAAATGCTCTCATTCATACAGAGTGGTCCAAAAGTACGTGTACAGCTGAATTCGCTGAAAAGACAGCAATTAACAATGAATTTTTGCAAGAATTGTTTTCATTTTTATTATTTTTTATCATAATAATTTATAAAGTTTCAGAAATCTTTTAAAATTTTCTCCTTTATCGTTCACGCTAGGTTATTAAGTTAATACGTGAAGACTATATTTACCAATCGAAAATTGAAAAGCTTAATACAAATAATGGCACCATTAGATTTTTAAAATAATTAAAATATATTATTTGTGTGCATACCGATGACCCGTATTTTCTTTTTACAGGTTACCGTACATGATATATATCCTTTAAAATTCACGCGTTTCAAAGTTTATTTTTTTAATCTTTATATGTTTTTGTTTTTGTTTTTTCCTGTAAGGAACAGGAAAATAAAACTATATGAACATTTTTTACAGGGTACAATTCATTTATCTCGCTTCCTTGTTCCTGTGTCCTACGTTCCAACATTCAAAGGGCTTTGTAAATTAACCCTTTAAAATGTAAAGCAAGTTTTATATTTTAATTCCGAGTTTCCTAATTTTGTTAACAAACGTAATTGTGAAATTCCCAATTTGTGTATCTACCTAATAAAGAATATGAAAAATAGTAAAAATAAAAATTAATAAATGCCACAACATTGCATAAATTATGGAGCTACTTCTGTCACGTTATATAATCTCATTATTTGTTATTAAATTGTAAAATTATTTTAAAGTTTTAAGTTTTGTTTTTCATAAAACATCTCCAAACGTAAGGCTATAAACCAAAGCTAACTAAAATTCTATAACATATCAGATAATTACTGAAAGTATTCTGTTAAATTTTTAATTTCGCTGTGTAGTTAAAAACCAAAAAAACAAAGCGTACGATTAAGCTACATAAAATTATGTCAAATTCGTCTTCCATACTTAGCATTTTTTGACGGCTTCCATCTGTCATATCAATTATCGCCTCTGATAATACGATGATAACCCTGATAACAAGGTTACAGCAATCAAAAAACGCTTTTATAATACATTTTAAGCAGTAAGCAAGTAATATGTGTTTCAAATCAGATTAAAGTAAGTTTAAATTTGCTAATTTGAATAAAATAACGTGTTAGCGAGGTATATCTTATTTTTGCAAGACTTTTTAAAACCGAAAATTGGTTTCTGTTTACAAAATGTGTTGATCGATCTAAAATGGTCGAATAATTAATTTTGTAATGATTCTAGGAAGGATGTGCGTTGTGGTGCATTTGATATCG
Organism: Ascarosepion bandense; assembly: GCA_037127315.1. Lineage (NCBI taxonomy): Eukaryota > Metazoa > Mollusca > Cephalopoda > Sepiida > Sepiidae > Ascarosepion > Ascarosepion bandense. Next base: position 3,448,268 of record JBBBDQ010000952.1, read on the forward strand.
GCTCGGAACGAGAAATCGGGGAGCCGAGTTCGAATTCCAGCCGAATTCATTGTATTCACTTACGCGCAAATACCCTTGGGAAAGGTATTAATCCGTCTATTCTTTCCAGTTATGAGTTAAATAACAGGACAGATTGGGTTCTATAGCCTTGGTCGGCAACCAGTCTACCGCAGAAAGCAATGGCAACCTACTGCGGGATAATCTTCTGCCCAGTCAGTCATGTCTCTTTCGAGACATGACCGCCCAAGCGTGTATCACGTATGGCACTTAACTGACTGAATGATTCTATTAGTAAATATAATTCTATATATAATCTCAAAATAAATTGTTTACATTGTTCGGACTTTGAATGTTGTGCTAAATGGAGATAACTAAAACATCTGGAAGTGGCATGACTCATGGAACAAGAACGATCTCCTCCGGTGAATAAAAATAAGCAGTTGGGTTTAAAGTTCCAGTCAAATTATGATGGTTGGAGTGAATATGGGCCGAAACGCTGTGAATATGACAATAAGATGTGTTCGAAAAATGTAAGTAAATACATATATATAATATGAACAATGCAAAGATAGACAAATACGCAAAATAAGTTTTATCGTTTATTGTCCATCTACTTTTGGATCACACCGTACAGAGAAAAATAATAGAACATTTTGCAATCGACATCACCTATTTAATAAGATGAAAGATTTTATCTTGTTTCATTGGTCCAACTTTGTACTTTTTACTGTGTCTTATTGATATTGAGCGAAAAATATTTACAATTCTTTTGAAAAATACAAAACAACATGATTACTAGGGTTAGGGTTAGGGTTGTTGATTTTTTTTATTACTTAAAAAAATCAAATTTTTAAAAATTATAGATAGATAGATAAATAGACAGATAGATAGATAGATAGATAGATAGATAGATAGATAGATAGATAGATATGAACAGACTGAGATAGATAGATAGATAGATAGATAGATAGATAGATAGATAGATAGATAGATAGATAGATAGATAGATAGATAGATGAGGTTTTTTTAATTTTTATTCTGGTTCATGAAGAAAACCAAAGAAAGCGGAAAACAAATACGAATCGCTTGAGAGGTAGATTAGGATAATTTAGGATTTGCCAAATTAACAATTTTTGCTCAAGTCTACCTGACTTTTATGTCAACATACTTTTGCATTTAGATTCAACTTACAGTCATTTTTTTTCAGAAAGGGTCATACAACCATTTTATTCTTACAGTATTAAAAAATAACAGATTGAAATCTTTCTATATTCCTGATAAGCTATTGTAGCTATTTACACTATTTATATTATTCCCCACCTCATCTTTGTGTAATATTCACGACGTTTCGGCAGTTATACGCTTCGGCCTTTATCAGGATCCGTCTATATTTCTGAAATAAGCTATTGTAGCTATTTACACTATTTATATTATTCCCCACCTCATCTTTATTGTAATATTCACGACGTTTCGGCAGTTGTACGCTTCGGCCTTTATCAGGATCCGTCTATATTTTAAAATAAGCGCCCAGCTATTTACACTATTTATATTATTCCCCACCTCATCTTTATTATATTCACGACGTTTCGGCAGTTGTACGCTCCGCCTTTATCAGGATCCGTCTATATTTCTTAAATAAACTATTGTAATATTTACACTATTTATATTATTCCCACCTCATCTTTATTGTAATATTCACGACGTTTCAACGGTTGTACGCTTCGGCCCTTTATCAGGATCCGTCTATATTTCTGAAATAAGCTATTGTAGCTATTTACACTATTTATGGTATTTACCTCATCTTTATTGTAATATTCACGACGTTTCGGCAGTTGTGTGCCTTCCTTCATCAGGATCCGTCTATATTTCTGAAATAAGCTATTGTAGCTATTTACACTATTTATATTATTACCCACCTCATCTTTGTGTAAATATTCGACGTTTCGGCTTGATTTGTACGCTCCGCCTTTATCAGGATCCGTCTATATTTCTGAAATAAGCTATTGTAGCTATTTACACTATTTGTAATATTGCCCACCTCATCTTTATTGTAATGTTTACGACGTTTCGCTTGATTGTACGCTTCGGCCTTTATCAGGATCCGTCTATATTTCTGAAATAAGCTATTGTAGCTATTTACACTATTTATATTATTCCCACCTCATCTTTATTGTAATGTTCACGACGTTCGGCGGTTGTACGCTTCGGCCTTTATCAGGATCCGTCTATATTTCTGAAATAAGCTATTGTAGCTATTTACACTATTTATATTATTCCCCACCTCATCTTTATTGTAATATTCACGACGTTTCGCTTGATTGTACGCTCCGCCTTTATCGGGATCCGTCTATATTTCTTAAATAAGCTATTGTAGCTATTTGCACACTATTTATATTATTCCCCACCTCATCTTTATTGTAATATTCCTTGTTTCAGCAGTTGTACATGACCTTATCAGGATCCGTCTATATTTCTGAAATAAGCTATTGTAGCTATTTACACTATTTATATTATTCCCACCTCATCTTTATTGTAATATTCACGACGTTTCAGCAGTTATACACTTCGGCCTTTATCAGGATCCGTCTATATTTCTGAAATAAAAGCTATTGTAGCTATTTACACTATTTATATTATTACCCACCTCATCTTCGTGTAATATTCACGACGTTTCGGCAGTTGTACGCTCCGCCTTTATCAGGATCCGTCTATATTTCTGAAATAAGCTATTGTAGCTATTTACACTATTTGTAATATTACACCTCATCTTTATTGTAATATTTACGACGTTTCGGCAGTTGTACGCTTCGGCCTTTATCAGGATCCGTCTATATTTCTGAAATAAGCTATTGTAGCTATTTACACTATTTATAATATTCCCCTCATCTTTATTGTAATATTCACGACGTTTCGGCAGTTGTACGCTTCGGCCTTTATCGGGATCCGTCTATATTTCTGAAATAAGCTGTTATGCCAGCTATTTACACTATTTATATTATTCCCACCCTCATCTTTATTGTAATATTCACGACGTTTCGACAGCTGTACGCTCCGGCTTTCATCAGGATCCGTCTATATTTCTGAGATAAGCTATTGTAACTACTATTTACATTGTTCCCCTCATCCTTATTGAAATATTCACGACGTTTCGAACGTTGTAAGCTCTGACCTTCATCAGAAACTGTCTATATTTCTGAGATGAGGTATTGTGACTATTTACACTATTTACATTGTTCGCCTCATCTTTGTTGTCATATTCACGACGTTTCGATCGTTGCACGCTCCAACCTTCTTCAGGATTTGTCTATATTTTTTAGATGAGGTATTGTAACTATTTACTCTATTTACATTGTTCGGGCTGTTGTCCTCATTTTGCTGTTATATTCACGATGTTTCATACAACGAACCAAAACGTCGTGAATATGACAACAATTTTCGGACTGTTGCGATGTGAATAGTGTAAGCAGATTGACATGTATCGCTCCTTGTTCAACTGAATTCGCCGATTTGTATTCGTCTTGAAAGACCGCAGATATTTTCCCTGAGAGTATCTTGTCGGATTTTCTTTTAATCATTTTACCCCCAACAAGGCTGGGTCGCCAGTAGTCCGCATGAGGTTGCAGTGAGAGTAAAGACTGGATACAGAGATATTGAAAAAAAGGATAAAAGATAAACGGGATTCAAAGAAGGTAGAAGATAATTTTTTTGAAGATTGTAGCTACCAGGGAAGCAAGTAAACGGAAGGTAGTTTTACTGGAGAAAGAAAAAATGTTCGAGGGAAAGTTGCAGTTAGATATTTTATATTTCAACGGTAAAAATAATCTAGTAGCATGCTAAAGTTCATGTAGACGGGGCACCATGAAAAGAAAGCTAGTCAGAGCCGTTGTCATGGAAATATGTGTAGAAAAGACAGAGGGAAGCCAAGTCACGTCGGTGAAAAAGTGACTGAAATCGAGATGCCAAGTCAGGACCGATAACATTGCAGATCCTTCTTTGGATTTTATAGAGAACTGCAAGATGAATAGCAGGAGTACTCAACCGGATATGGCAACAATATGCACGGACGAATGGTAGATTTATAAATGTGCAAGATGGATTCTGACAAGAAAGTGACACGACACAGTGACCTAACTTTTCTTCGCAGTAGATGCAGCTATAGATTCGATATAGTCATTCCACATCAGGTTGGTTGAAAAAGCGAAACCAAGGAAGTGTATTGTGTTGCTCTCGAGGAGGCTAGCATCAGTCATAATGTTGGCGGCCAGGAAAGTTTCTCTATAATTGTTAAAGAAAATTAGTTTTGTTTTAAAGGCTTTAAAATTTACAAGCCATTTCTTGCCTCAATAAAAAAGAAGGATATAAAAGTGGAAGCAAATATAAAACTGTTCAACAACAAAAAATTTTGAAATGGTGTCGAAACACCGAACATCATTTTTTTTTTTTTTAGCTAATTTGAAGGCGTGAATTTGAAAATTACCTCAATATTTATGGATTAGCTACCATTTTTGCTGTACAGAAATGCCTCATTTTTGGAAAAAAAATTTTTTTTTCATTTGTTTTCTGTATATATGATATTGACTGATGGCAATATTTCTCAAAGTAAAATCGTAGAAACCGCTCAGTTCGTATTTAAACCAACAAATATTGATCTACTTATACAGAAATACTATTTTTTCAGTTACAATTAGACCCTAAGGTTTTAAAAATAACACAATTGAATATACAAAAAACAACAAATATCTTCATTAAACCATTTAATAAACTAACTGCAGAAATAAAATCTTCGTGAACATAAGTGTTATGGTAAAAAAATTCACTTTCTTGACTGTCATGTTCAATGTTACTTAAGTCCCTTTTGATACTCCAGCAGTAGTCAGCGATTATTCGTTTGTCTCACAGTCCCTGGTAACGCTCTTCCATTGTTTTGATATCCTGATGGAATCGTTCTCCTTGTTCATCACTCACATCGCCGCAATTATCCGGAAATTTATCTTGATGGCTATGTCAAAACTGAACCTTAATATCCATTTTAACGTATTACTGATAAATTTATCAGTTGAATTATGACAAAAATTCGGTACTTTTATTTTACAATTTTTCTTTTACTCCAAAACACTTTTGTCTCATAAAAATAGTTTATTTCAGGTAAATTTCTCGGCTTGACCGAAAATTGATGGGTTTCTACGACCTTTATTACCTAATCTTTGCGATCAGTCAAGATCGTAAATTGATCTTTTTTCAATACTGCAAAAACGGCCGCTAACCATGAAAATCTAACGTCATTTTCGGAATCAGCTTCCATCAAATTAGCTAAAAAACGTGTTTTGTTTCTTGGCACCAAAAATCGATTTGACACTTTATAATGATAATACGTTATGGATTGTGCTGATGTCCTAACTGTCATTACTCACAGAATTAGTGAGGCTATTGACGACAAACATACCTCAATGACCATAGCATAAGATATCGCAAAGGCCTTCGACAGGATGTGGCACAAAGGTTTGTTACACAAGTTCTCCAACCTATGAAATCACCAGAAGAGTCTCCTCGGTTATAAAAATACTTCTTAAGAGAAAGGTCCTTGAAGTTAGTTTTGTTTTTTTTTCTTTTTAATCATATCACCCCGAGCAAGGCGGTAACGCCACTGTTGTGTAGAGAGCTACGTAAGAGTGAAAAGATTGGAAAAGAGAAAGCCAAACCACATCCTAAACAGGGAACAAGGGATGAGCCTCTACACCTGTTCAATAGACGGGGGTGGAGTGTGAACCGGGCGATAGTTTAGTCTATCTACTCCAATTGAAAAAAAAAAGAAAAGTGAAAAGATTGGAAAAAAGAAAGCCGGAAACCACATCCTAAACAGGGAACAAGGGATGAGCCTCTACACCTGTTCAATAGACGGGGGTGGAGTGTGAACCGGGCGATAGTTTAGTCTATCTACTCCAATTGAAAAAAAAAAAAGAAAAGTGAAAAGATTGGAAAAAAGAAAGCCGGAAACCACATCCTAAACAGGGAACAAGGGATGAGCCTCTACACCTGTTCAATAGACGGGGGTGGAGTGTGAACCGGGCGATAGTTTAGTCTATCTACTCCAATTGAAAAAAAAAAGAAAAGTGAAAAGATTGGAAAAAAGAAAGCCGGAAACCACATCCTAAACAGGGAACAAGGGATGAGCCTCTACACCTGTTCAATAGACGGGGGTAGAGTGTGAACCGGGCGATAGTTTAGTCTATCTACTCCAATTGAAAAAAAAAAAGAAAAGTGAAAAGATTGGAAAAAAGAAAGCCGGAAACCACATCCTAAACAGGGAACAAGGGATGAGCCTCTACACCTGTTCAATAGACGGGGGTAGAGTGTGAACCGGGCGATAGTTTAGTCTATCTACTCCAATTGAAAAAAAAAGAAAAAAGAAAAGTGAAAAGATTGGAAAAAAGAAAGCCGGAAACCATATTTCTCCAATCCCAGGCGGTCAATGCAGGCGTCCTCCTGGGATCACTTCTCAAACCATCCATATTTTTATTTACATTAATGATCTGCCTTAAAAAATATCCCCAGATAATTTGCAAACATCTAAACCGGATTAATTTCTTATATTCATTGGTGACAAGTACTAAAAGTTTATACAACTATGTTTTTTACACTCCTGACTTTTTGCCGTCTATTTTGTTTGTCTATTGATCTTGCCACCAGGTGGATTTGATAAATATTTATTTATTATCAATATTACAAATCCCATTCCTACATCGATCTTATAAAAAGACCCAATCAGCTGGTAAAAAGCTTTCGTTTTTTAAACTGAAGATTTTTGTCGAAATCAATAAAGTTAGCTTAAAGTTTTAAAATGAAACTAAACATTATTCATATTCACTATCAATTTGATCCATTGACACACGGACTAATGATTTATTAAAAGCAAAGAAAATTTGAAGTTATATAAACCGCGACAGGTCTAAGATAGCAAGAATGCTGTGTTGAAACAAGAACCACGAAAGTCCATATAAACATATGTCCACAAATCCTACGTTTTTTAGTTAAGTTTAAAGAAAGTTTACGGTAAAAAGACGCTGCGTGTTCATATGGACTAGGTTACATTTGTCATTCGTGTATATTTGTGGCTAGTCTGTATTCACTGTTTAACGTGTGCAGTAGTGAGTTAACTGAAAGGTGTTCTGTTTAACAATGATAGGATATTCATATTCAAGCAGATATGATTTTTAGATACGGCCGCGCAAATGGTAATGGTCCGATTGTATCAGATTGTGCTTCCAGAGCGAAGGCAGCCGAATCATCCAACCTTTGCTGCTCTTTATTGTCGCGTTACTGAGGATATGTGGTACCACAAATTATGAATTAAAGAAGATTAAGATCCGCTCGTACGTTTGGCCACGAAGAATACATTTTACATATATGTATTACCAATGTAAAATAAGTTTACGGAATGGAAAATCCGCAATATATATATATATATATATATATATATATATATATATATATATATATATATAGAGAGAGAGAGAGAGAGAGAGAGAGAGAGAAAATAAACCCGCGATACAGTAAAGCCGCAGAAAATGAGTCCTCGATAAACCAAGTTTTACTGTATAGGGTGGAACAAAAACGATTTTACAAACTTTTGTGACGGGTTCCTCGCACCAAAACAATTTTCCAACTACTTTGTACTTACAAAATATCAAAAACATTTTTTTAAATATTACACATAATTTTTTTTATGTTCAATATTTCCTGAATACTGAAAGAAACTAAAAAATAAATTAAGTACTAATCAATTAATCTAACTTGTTCCTTGTTCTTATAATAAATAAAACTAATTTTGAGATATGCATGAATTTAAATATATTTTAATTTAAAGGTTTACTCATCTACAAAGCTATGGCAATTTAAGAATTTCATACACTATTTACATCGTTCGGACTGTTGTCCTAGTCTTTATTTACGACTTTTCAACCGTTGTACGCTCCGGCCTTCTTCAGGTGATATACGTTGGAATTTTGAACCGAACCCTTTATTTCGTCTACTAGCGTAGATTGTTCTAGTTCAACGTGCCTCACCATTTCTGAATATCCCAATTTTTGAAATTTTCTATGAAGAAGGAATATTGTTCAATTCGGTTATTAGCAAATTTATTAACAATATATATATTGTTCTGGTGCCCTCCTAAAGGAATGGACTCTTCCTCTTGTTTTCGTAACTTCCCAAAACCAGTTAGAAGCAGTCAACAGGTGCAGTTAACGACAGCTACTAGTCAAGCAATAAGCAGCGTAATAATAGCTTCGGACTTACTTATTTCTATATTACTTATTATTAATACTTTCTTTGAATATCTTGTTTCTTGTTATACTAATACACTGTTTTGAACCCACCTTCTTGTTCCGTGTCTTACTTCCGGTACAAACCGGTCACTACAACTTTGCGGCGAAGTTTCGCCACAACTCCACAAAAAATTAAAGATGAAGCTCCACAATATATATATATATATATATATATATATATATATATATACGGGAAAAAACATATGAAGGGCCTCGTAAAGATTTTCGACCCGAGCCACTTATTTCAGTGATTCTGAAATATCAGAATAGTGATTTGGGAAAGTGGGTCAGGTCAAAATATTTTCAGCACCCCCTCTCTAATAAATACTAACATTAAACAAGCTGCAAGTAAACAGCTCTTTTGCTTATGAATCTCTTATCGGTAATACAATTAATCGAACTTTATGTGTTAAAAGACGACGATTTTCGAAAGGATTTCTATCCGATTGAAGACAGAACGACACTATTGGTTGTTGTCATAGGAATCAATCTGTCAAGATAGTAGAAGGTGTTAGCACTGAATGTTTCCTGTGGTGTGTTTTGATTGATTCGAGGAGACAGTCAAACGACTGAATCGGTTCATCGATATGACTGCTTCTTCTTGACAAGCTTTGAAAGCAAATACAAATCTGCTAAAAAATAAAAAGAAGTAAAACAAGCATTTGTCATCTCGACATTCATTCATTAGAAATTATTTCTACCTGCCACATACAAATACACACACGCACGGAGGATCGTTAAAAACCATAAAAAGATTATTTAGTGCTGGTATAGAATGTGATCTACACGCCATTGTGATGTACAGCTTAAATCTAGACAGGCTTGTGATCTACATTCAAAATTATAGTGTATAAAAGTTGCTTTGGTTTATATACTAAGCCAACCGGAAGTCGTGTAAAAATGTGTAGTTTTATACAAAGGCAGCCGGTAATCTTCAAAGGCGACGACTTTAATTCTGAAGCATCTCCCTTTAAACGTTTCTGAAATGTAGGTGGTGGGCAGGCGGTAATCTTTAAAGTGGGTGGTTTTAACTAAAATCTGAATATTTCAGAAAGAGAGAGAGAGGGGAGGATTGCAACTTAGTTCTAAGCTTGAGATTTGAAAAATTTAGACATTGTTGTAGATCACAAGGTCTACAAGAAACATGCATGTAGATCACACACTATACCAGTACCGATTTTTATGAATTTACTTTATTTATTTTTATTTTTTCGTATATTTCCGTTCAATTTTGCTTATCTACATAAAACAAAAAAATTAGATCTAAAATGTAGAAAAGAAAATTCTTAAAAACTTTCGTTGACCACAGCATCTTCCTTTGAATGTTTCTGAAATGGAGAAGCCACCTTTTTTTAAATAGTAATTCTGGTGAGCAGGTGGTAATCTTCAAAGAGTATTTAAAGTATAATTAGTCTGATTTGAAACAAACATTCACTTCTAGTTTAAAATATCGCAAAATGTCTAAAGAAAAATTGCTGCCCAAAATTACCCACTTAAATAAAATATCACAAAAACCGGAATCTCTTCAGATTTGCGATACCTAAGGTTCAAAATGAATTTCCAAAATTAAAAATCTTTCTTGAAATTTTTATTTTAGTTTTAATTTTAAACTAAGAGATTAAATTGAATATTTCTAATAAGCAATGTATTTTTCTCTGTTTCAAAACTAATTTAAATTGACTGCAGGGATTTTTTCTAGAAAAATGTATTCAGTGCCATTTTTAACTCTTGTTCATTGCAATGTAATTTTCTTTATTAAAAAATTTTCAAAAAATAAAATATACATTTCTGAAACTTTATTTGGGAAATATTAGCTGATTTAAAGTATAATTAATCTGATTTGAAACAAATTTTTAAGTTTAAAACATCGCAGAAATGTTTTTTTAACACGGCGGTAGCTGTTTATTTAAGATGTTGATAGCTTGACATATTTTAATCATTTCACCCCAAGTAAGACGGGAATACCACTAATGAGCAGGGGGTAACAGTGAGAGAAAGGACTGGATACAGGGGGTGTCAAAGAAAGGATAAAATATGAATGGGATTCAAGAAAAAGAAGATCGCAATTGGGGTTGCATTAAATGTTTGGAGTTTGTAGCTATCAGTGAAGCAAGTAAGGGAGTTCCACAGGCGGGAAGTGCGAGAAAAGAAACTGTTAGAGTAGAAAAAGCGGTTACATTTAACTAAGTTAACGGTAAAAGGGTGGGTCTAGTTGCCAATTTAGTAGTACGCTTAAATTCATGTGGCCGGGGAACCAGGGAAAATCTTTTCAGAGAAGTTGCCATGAAAATATTTGTAGAAAAGACAGAGAGAAGCTACATCACGTCGGTGAGAAAGTGACAACAGTGGCTATATCTGTGAATAATAATTGAAGAATATAACGTGAGCGCCCTTTTTATATAATTTCTAAGTACTCAGTAATCATTTTCTTAGAAATTTTTTAGGTGTTCCGCTTCACCTCATCTTTTAGATATCTTGTGTGTACATTTTAATTTTAGAAGTCTTCGCGAATTTTTCTAAAAGTTATATAAACACAATCTCTGAGGATGTTATTCTATTTCAATAATTTAATAAAACATTTTCTTTCTGACGAAGCAATAAAAAAAAATAATTTCTAAAACAATTAATTGTGATTTTTTTCTGGGATTTTGAAATTCATCCCTATGCTGTTCGTAACAAGAGATTTTTTTTCATGTTTTTTTGTTTTGTTTTAATAAAGACATGAATTTAAAAATGGACATTGTCAAATTTAATGCCATTTTTTTTTTGGGAACAATGTTTTTTAATAATTCTAAATTATCTCCTTTGACTGAACACTCTTCCCTATCGGAAGCATAATATGATATGATAATTCAGTAACTTATAGGATGCAAATAAATACTTTATGAAACATTTTTATTTTTAAAAAAAATTAAAAAATAAAAGCAAGAATTAAACGCGAAAATGCCATTTCACTAATTTCACTAATTTCTTTTTGTACTTCGAATTTTAGTATAAAAATTAAATTTTTCATTATAGTAAGTTTCATAAAAACGTATAGAATTAAAAATACTATTGTTAAATTATTTGTTATATGAGGTTAAAGATAATTTATTTTAAAAATTATTCACTAATTTCTTGATTATAACACTGTTGGGGTTCCGTATTTCTGCAGTTGTTTTTTTTTTTGTTGTTGTTGTTTTTAGTTTTTACGCGTTTTTTTTTTTTTTTTTTGTGTGTGTGTGTGTGTGTGTGTGTGTGTGTGTGTGTGTGTGTGTGCTTCTGAAGTCAGGAAAGAAATCAGAAAACTACTGCTATTGGGATGTGCGTTTTGGTGCAGTAGATATCGTCTCGGAACGAGAAATCAGACAGCCAAGTTCGAATTCCAGTTGAATTTGTTGCATTCATTTATGTGCAAATACCCTTGAGAAAAAAGTTATGAATTCGTCTCTTCCTCCCTCTAGATATAGACTAAATAACAGGACAAATTCGTTTGATAACCAATCTACCTCAGAAAGTAATGACAACCTATTTTGGGGAAAACTTCAGCCCAGTCATGTTTCTTTAGAGACATGATCACCCAAGTGTGTATCTCGTATATAAGCTATAGCCTTGGATGGCAATCAGTTTAGGAGAAGAAAAGCTTTGAATTAGGAGCCTTGGGAGGATTGGGCTCTGTCAGGCTATCTTGCCCAAAATACACGACTGCAACTGCAGTACTTGTGGTGCCCTATCGACTCTAATGAGGACTAAGAATGAGCATTACTTTTACAAAATACAATTAATTAATCCGTAAATTTAACATTTTACTTTGGAACGCACCTCAAGGACAAATATTGGTTTTTACAAGGTTTCTAAATTTGTTGTTTGCATTTCTCGTCTATAATGGCGATTCGATGAGTGATGAGTGAACGGGACAATGTCTTAAAATGCCTTAAATCTTTAATTATAAACAGATTTTTTTCTATGCGGATTAATTTTAGGATAATATCTTTGCACTAAAATCAAAATTTAACTTCAAAGAGGACATTTAAATCATTTCAAATGCGTTTTTCTGTTTTCTTGGGAAGTTCGTGAATAGTGCATTATGTGTGTGTGTGTGTGTGTGTGTGTGTGTGTGTGTGTGTGTGTGTGTGTGTGTGATAGATAGACTCTCCCGTTCATTTTGACGTATGAAGATGCATTTTGACGTATAAACACGCAAGAACCTCATTCTTTTTTTATGTTTGTGTCATATGTGACAATTCAGTTCTGCATAAAAGTTCACATATTGTGCAAGAGCGATTATCTCCACACATAGCCACAAGAAAATTTGCTGATGTTTTCCGCCTTGTCTTTCGTCTCTTACCCGGTTTATACGACGGAATTGAAAATGTCTGATACCATTCTGACACAAATATCTCCAACCATTTCTATCCGCTTAAAGTTAGTATGAGGCACATTGACAACTGAGAGGCTATTGTTTAGCTTGTCTTTATACCTAAGCCACAGCCGCCCAACAGTCTTTTGTCCACTCTTCATCTGTAAGGACCTTAATAAATAATATAATATATAATCTTATATATATATATATATATATATATATATATATATATATATATATATAATTTGCCACTTTGTCACAATTGTTGTTATATTAATCACCTCTATTCCTGAGTTTCGGATACGAACCTTCTTCAGCGGGTATCAACAAATGTCTGCCAATTTTCTCGTTTTTTCTTAATTTTATATTAAATTAAAAAATAAATTATGCGCCATTTTTTTAGGTTGATTTTTTTTTCTTTATGTGTGTATATGCCTGTGTGTGTATACCAGTACATGATCGTCTGTGCACAATTTTAGGATGTCACATTTTTTTAATATTGTTTTTTGTTATAATTTACTTCTCTCGGTACAGGACTTACATTTAAGCTAATTTTTCGGAATATTCTGGGGTTTTCTACATTTCTTGAAAATGTAGGTGTATATTCGTTTCATTTATTTTTTTGATTATTCTTTCTTCAAATAGCTATCTTCTTTTTACACTATTTACATTATTCGAACTATTGGCCTCATCTTTGCTGTCATTTTTACGACGTTTCGGCCGTTGTATGTTTCCGGCCTTTTTCAGGTGCTAGGAATTTCGAACCGAACCCTTTATTACAATCACTGGAGTACATCATTCTCATAACTCATGACCACCAGAAGTGGCTTCGCACAAGAAATGAGAATGATATACACCATTGATCGTAATAAAGGTTTAGGTTCGAAATTCCTAGCACCTGAAGAAGGCTGGAGCATACAACGGACGAAACGCCGTACAAATGACAACAAGGATGAGGACAATAGTCTGAATAATGTAAAATGTAAATGTACTACCTCATCTCAAAAGTATGGACAAAAGATTTTTTATATTTATTTCATGTGTAAATATCCTTTTTTTTCTTTCTTTCTTTTAAAACAGCAAATGAAATATTTGTTTATCTGTTTCGGTAGCCCATTATTTCGGTAGCCCATTATTTCGGTAGCCCATTATTTCGGGAGCCCATTATTTCGGTAGCCCATTATTTCGGTAGCCCATTATTTCGGGAGCCCATTATTTCGGTAGCCCATTATTTCGGGAGCCCATTCTACTCCAACAGTTTCTTTCCTCGCACTTCCCGACTGTGGAATTCTCTTCCAAACGATTGCTTCCCCGACGGCTACAATCTCCAGGAGTTTAAATGTAAGGTCAATAGACACCTCCTAACACACTAACCTGCTCCCATTCTATCAAACACTCTTCTCATCTGCCCGACACTCATCCTCGCTATCCTTACTCATCTATCACCTTTCTCCTGACATTCCCTCTGTCTAACCACTCCTTCTCTTTACCTTCCCCTATGTAGCCCCATGCGCAATAGTGGCAGTGGAATGCCTTGCTTGGGGTGAGATGATTAAAAAAAAAAAAAAAAAAAAAATTATTTCGGGAGCCCATTATTTCGTTTTCTTTATTTAGTAGTTAATGGTTTGCACTTAACTAGTTTAATCAAACTTTTGGTTGGCATAATTCAACTTTTACGAAGCATGCAGTTATGAAAGTGCTCAATACTAGGTAGAACTCCCCACTGTTTGATTTGGTGTGCTTTACTGTTCGGTTACGAGTACCCACTATAATGTCAGATTAAAAAACAAATCCATTAACTCTTTAGAAATTACTTTATTTACGTTTTTCATGTGAAATAGAGAAGATATTGGCTTTCGAGAAATCTAGATGAGGGAGTGTCAGTCAGTCAAGTGCCATACGTGATACACGCTTGGGCGATCATGTCTCGAAAGAGACATGACTGATTGGACAGAAGATTATCCCACAGTAGGTTGCCATTGCTTTCTGCGGTAGACTGGTTGCCGACCAAGGGCTATAGAACCCAATCTATCCTGCTATTTAACCCATAACTGGAAGGAAGAGACGGATTAATACCTTTCCCAAGGGTATTTGCGCGTAAGTGAATACAATGGATTCAACTGGAATTCGAACTCGGCTCCCCGGTTTCTCGTTCCGAGCCGATATCCACTGTACCACAACGCACATAAAAGGAAAAATATAAATATGACGCATTGCGTAGCCGAGCATACCAGATCAATCAGGGGTTTCTACTACAAAGGGATTCGATTTCTACCAGATAATGCATTTTATTTATTGGGACTTATAGAACGCGCATAAGTAATATGCGCTGTTTAAAAACAAAAATGGGGCATCTATTTCACATACGAGTATCCACTATAATAACATTTGGAGCAATAAAAATGGCGGATTGGATATAAAACTATAAATTCTTTATAAACAACTGTTTATGTTTCGGATAGAAAATTAAGCAGATATTTTTGAGGAAAAATAATCTAAATGCGAAAGTGTGCCTTCCTTAAAAGGGAGAAATGAAAGCCTGTTAAACAAACTGTGATGCTCTCTTCGTAGCCGAGCGGTAAATCACATCGGATCATTCATATAAGTTATGGCACGTCTCGCGGTTTCATGTACCACGCAATCATCAAGTCTGTCATGCGTTTTACACATAGAGAAGATAGTGAAAGAAGATGGGTTCATACCTTTCCTAAGGGTATAAGCACGTAAGTGAATGTAATGAACTCGACTGGAATTCGAACACGGCACTCCGATTTCTCAATCCGAGCTGCGATCCATTACTCTTCCATGTCTCCTAGTAAGCACACATAATAATAAGAAATAAAAATGAGATAGATCCATACCTTTTCCAAAGTGATTACAACATAAGTGAATGTAATGAACTTGATTGGAATTCGAACACGGTTCTGCGATTCCTCAATCCGAGCCGCAATCCATTACTCTTCCATGCCTCCTAATAAGCACACATAATAAGAAGAAATAAAAAAAGAGATAGATTCATGCCTTTTTCCAAATTATTACAACATAAGTGAATGTAATGAACTTGATTGGAATTCGAACACGGCTCTCCGATTTCTCAAGCCGAGCCGCGATCCATCACTCTTCCATGTCTCCTAATAAGCACACATAATAATAAGAAATAAAAATGAGATAGATCCATGCCTGTCCTAAGGGGATTACAACATAAATGAATGTAATGAACTCGACTAGAATTCGAACACGGCTCTCCGATTCTTCAATCCTAGCCGCGATCCATTACTCTTCGATGCCTCCTAATAAGCACACATAATAATGAAAAATAAAGAAGAGATAGATTCATGCCTTTCCTAAGGGGATTACAACATAAGTGAATGTAATGAACTCGATTGGAATTCGAACACGGCTCTCCGAATCATCAATCCGAGCCGTGATCCATTAATCTTCCATGCCTCCTAATAAGCACACATAATAATGAGAAATAAAGAAGAGATAGATCCATACCTTTCCTAAAGTGATTACAACATAAGTGAATGTAATGAACCTGATTGGAATTCGAACACGGCTCTCTGAATCCTCAATCTGAGCCGCGATCCATTAATCTTCCATGTCTCCTAATAAGCACACATAATAATAAGAAAGAAAAACGATATTGATTATTATTATCTTTCCCAATGGTATTATTATTAGCACACAGTGGCTAGCGATGGACAATAATATGACTTTTCAAGAAAAATCAGCAACAACTTTTAATTCAAGGCCCTATCATGCTCTCATTACGATTGAGCTCTCTAGAGAGAAAAATTTTAAAAACAGTTACCATTTCTGCGATTTACGCGTTACTAAATTTCCTCATCTCTCATTCCATGCGCCGATAACTTACTAGATACTATGACTGACACCAAATTGGCTGAGTTTCGGTCCCGGCTGGAAGCAAGTGGATATCTAGCCGCACTGATAAGCTGTGATACAGCAAAATAGGCTTGTATGTGGATGACTAATTAATAAATTCATGATATATAGATGGTATATATTACAATTTATCTCAGAACTAGTACAACAAACTAATGGGTTGACAATAAAAAAATATTACCATATACACTTGTGTGTCATTTAGACATACAGGTCGATCGATTGATAATTTGGTTTTAGCAGAAAGAGCGTAGAAAACTAATTCGTAACTAAAGAGACTGAAGAGAGAGAACGAGTAAAAAAATTTTTTTTTTCTTTTCACTGACATTTTAAGAGCTAGGCCATTTAGATGATTGTATGTCATTATATATATATATATATATATATATATATATATATATCTTCACTACCATAGGTGGGCGAGTCTAGAAAATAATTTATCAGAATAAATATAATTTGTATATTTTCGTAGTAAGCTTGAATCCTTTTTTTGACATCACCTGAGAAAGAAAGAAAAAGAAAAAGAATGCAGGTTTCCTCTTTTTTTTTAAATTTATTTCTCTTTTATTTTATTTATTTTATTTTTTTATGGCTTGATTTTTCTTGAATGGCGATAAGTGCTTGTCTTCAAATCCACTGTACAATTCTTTTTTCACATGTGATGTTGTTAATGTGAGTTCTGTCTAAATTTAAAAGACGAAAAATGCATATCTTTTTTACGCAAAAAATGCTTTTATTGAACGCGGGAAGATTCGAGTTGCGTAAAAGAAAAAAGTATTATTATTTATTAATTATCAAGAGACTTTTTTTAAAATAAATAATTTATCCAGCCATCATTTAAGAGCGTGGGGGAGTAATTTGGTGAATAGAGTTGGTTTTTATCGCTCGAGGTAAGAATGAAATTTAGATGGAGTGAAAGAAAAGACGAGTGTAAGAAGAAAGAAAAATAAAGAAAGATAAATATAGAGAAGACAACGAGGCTTTTTCGATACCAATTGTAATTGTAATAAATAATATTTTAAAATTTTAGAGAAATTCATGCTTTCGGTTCATTCAAATATTCTAGTATTAATTACAGAATTAGTGTATTTTTTCGGTTTACTTGTTCTTGCATCGTTTTAGATTTAAAAAAAATACAATAAAACAAATAAAAATAAAAAAGGTTAGATTTATTTGTAATAAATTAGCGAACAAAATGAAAACGCCTTTTTTTATATTTAAGCTGATCTTTTTAATTTTGAATGTTAATGTTCAGTAAAGATTTCACAGTTCAGATCAATAAAATAACCATTTTTTTAGCATAACTCTTTCTTAACAACCTCTTTCTAAAAATACGCTTTTTTTTTCAACAAACACTCGTTGAACTGTTGATTCTATTAAAAATCCTTCTTTTTTTTTTACCTTTTTTATTTCTCCTTTTATTTTGTATTTTCTTTTTACAATCAAATATTTAAATTATTTTGGTGTAAAAAATATATTTTCATACATTGATTAAAATAAAAATACATTATTTGCAAAACCGGCTTTAACTGGATTTTTATTATTTGTGCATTTATTATTAATGAATCTTTTTATTTGTTGCGGATGAAAAATATCGAAAAGTTTAAAGACCTAAAAATCACAATCGAATGTTTATATTAAATAGTAGAATTAAAATAAATATCGGCAAATAAAAAAGTATGTTTTATTTAATTTGTAGTTTGTAATAACAAAGACCGGTTGCTTTATAAATTCAATATGAAGAGCCGGGAAAAATTGCGCAAAAAATAGTCCCCAATTAGTGACAAGTCAACTTCAAATAATAACCGGAATCTTTTACAAAAGAAAAAAAAAGAGAAACAAAATACTAATCTTAAATTAATATAAATCCTAAAGGATAACGTTTGCGCGTTTTTCTTCTTTTTACAGTTAATATTTTCCTACTTGTAAAGAGGCGGAGTGATACATTGTATTACGGTTCCAGCCGATGAATTTCGTAGTCTGTGCGGTTTTGACGAAGTCTTAGCGTTGCGCTCAGACGGCCAACATGAGCTCTCTCCATCGTCTTACTTTGGTCACTAGCCAGGGCATTGTCAACCACGGTCTTAGCCCAATTAACCAGCCAACACACCAAAATACTTCATCATCATTAACCACCAACAATAATTCTACCAATTCCTTAGACAAATGTGACAATTCTCATCATTTTTCCGACAAGCCACCCCAATATGATGAAGTTGTGACAGAGGTAAGTATAAGAAATATTTCTGTCGAACAATATAGGCTGGAATTTTTTCCACTTTTCTACATTTAAAAAAAAATGAAAACTTGAAATTGTTTGTCATTCTTTCTTTTTTTTTTTTTTTTGTCCAGTCAAATTTTATTTTAATTTCTGTTTTTATACCCAGCAGTTTTTTCTTGTACTAAAAAAAAGAAAAAAAAAAAACAAAAAGAAAAAAATGTTCACTGATTTCTTAATTTCAAAATTTTTCAGAACTATGTTTTCATGTGTTGCAGGAAGCATCCAGTCTTCACGGAAGCGTTATATATATATATATATATATATTGTCTTTAAATATATAAATATATTTCGTGTCTTTGACCAAATCTCTGAAAACGTTTTAAAAAGTAAAATGTTAGATTAAGACACATTTTCTACTTTGTTCTTTATTATATATATATATCGGCTTTTATTGGCTGTTTAATGCAACACCTTTCTATTATTTTAGAAAAAAATAAAAAAAAGTTTCTTTCTCCCGCGTATATATGAAAAAATAATTTTTCTTTTTTTGTCTTTGCTTTTTTACCTTTTTCTTTTCTTATTTTATTTTTTTTTAATTGTTCGTCCAGACTGGTGTGTTTTCTAAACTGTCAATGTGTGTTTATTAAATGCTGATGATGATGATGATGTCGGCAGTGGTGAGAACGTGTTAATCTGTGATCATAAATGATGCAGGTACCGCCGAAAATTGTTCCGTCGATTGGGGTTGAAGGTATGGGAGTTGCCGCCCTAGTGGACGACTGGCCGCCGCAGTACAGTGTCAGCGATCCCCTGAATGTGGAAGATGGCCAGGGCCGAAATGCAGGGCCACAAGAACACCCCTTCCAAGGCGGCAGAGAGCAGGATGAAGATGACAATGATGCTGATCTGTGGGGGAGCACTAGAGACAGCGGACATGAGCAGGGCATAAAATTTAATGGTGGGTAAAATCAGAGAAACCCCCAAATTTGAAAAAAAAAATTGAAAAAAAAAGTACACTAACTGCTCTATTCCAGTTGTCTTACAATTGTTTCATGTCTCTCTCGTCTAAAGAAATTCATTATTTGAATCGCGCCTCCCACTCATTGTAACTCGATTGATTGCTTCTTCGCTCGGTATTTATTTGTCTGTTATCTTTTCTTTCAATAGAAAATTATACTATTATGGTTTAATAAAAAGGACAATAGTAAAAACTACTCTTAGCCAACGCGTTTCGTCCTCTGAGGGATTTTTGCTTTGATAAAGTCCTTCCAAGGACGAAAGGTTTTTCCTTTTGTCTCTTTTATTCATTTTATTCCTTTATAGATACATTCTTTCTTAAAATAATTTACACACGCACGCACACACACACACACACACACACACACACACACACATATATATATATATATATATATATATATATGTGCGTGCGTGCGTTTTTTAAAATAAGATATAGAAATCCCGACAGTTTTCAAGAAATTTGACAAATGAATAACTTTTCATTTTCCATTTGTCAAATTTTATATGTATGTATGTGTTTCTTGCGTGTCTTGTGTTATTGCACATAAATATGTGTGACTATATTCACACATATACATGCTTGTGTTTACAAACTTTACATTTTAATTGCGCACAGATATTTTACGTGTGTGTACTACTCGGGTTTTTTATCATTCGTTGATAATTACTCTTAAAAATTATCATTTTTATCACTGGTTTCTGTAATTATAACTTTACTGATTGAATTTTCCCACTTTAAATTTTTATCTCAACACCAATGTTGTCCTGATGGCATCTAAATCAGTAATTAACATGTTTATCTGTCGACTCAACGTAGAGAAAAAAATATTCACCAACAGGTGTCTGCTATATTTCAGTAATTCCTTAATTATTTGTTATTTCTTGTTAGTTTTTCCGTTTAACATTAAGAAATTCAAAGACTTTGATATGAATAACATACAATTCACATCAGTAAGACAATCTATTTTGCTAGATATTTGTCTCAGATCTATCTTCTGTTTAAACCAATTGCGAAGTTCTAAAAAAATCCATATTTTCTATTGACGATTTACTGTTTTTTTTTTTTTTTTTGTGTGTGTGTGTTTTATTTATTGTCCTTATTGGTCTGGAATTTTGTTCGATTTATTCTTTTTTTACGGGTTATCAACCTTTTGCGTTTTATTTTAAGACAGAAAATATTTTTAAATTGTAAGAATTTAAAAAATAATCATGATTTACTGATCACCTAACAGTTAAATGCCATACATGATACACGCTTGGGCGATCATGTCTCCAAAGAGACATGACTAACTGGACAGAAGATTTTCCCGCAGGAGATTGCCATTGCTTTCTGCGGTAGATTGGTTACCAACCAAGGCTATGTAACCCAATCTGTCCTGTTATACTTTCCATACCTTTAAAAGAAGAGAAATGATTCCTTTCTCAAGAGTATTTGCGAGTAGGTAAATGCAACGAATTCGACTGGAATTCGAACTCGGCTCTCCAATTTCTAGTTTGAAATCGTTATCCATTACAGCACCCTCACATCCAAATTTACTTCCTATTCCCAAGTAAACACTCATCTACGTACTGACTCAACTCGACGTTAAGTTCGTTGATCGTACAAAAACCGTTGTTTCAATGTGATACGGTCGTAAGCATTTTAGTTTTAGTTGTCTGACTGTTCCTCTGCATAGCTTGATACTAACTTTATTTATATTGACATGAATGCCAATCCGAGCCGTGGATATTGGCTTAGAACGAGAAATCGGAGAGCTGAGTTCGAATTCTAGTTGAATTCGTAGCATTCACTCCCCCCCACGCCGTTACCCTTGGGGAAAGTATTAATCCGTCTCTTCCCTCCAGTTATGGGTTAAATAATAGGATAGATTGGGTTCTATAGCCTTGGTTGGCAACCAGTCTACCGCAGAAAAAATGGCAATCTACTGCGGGAAAATCTTGTCTAGTCAGTTATGTCTCTTTCGAGACATGATCGCCCAAGCGTGTATCACTTATGGCACTTAAAATGACCGACACTGAAATGATTGTACATGTCAATTTATATATGGCTACAATTTCTATCATTATAAAAATACAAATAAAACTTATTTTTTCATAAAGTTATTTATCTCTTAATACATACTTACGAATCGTACAGGAAAGGGACTGGACTGCACTACCTTTTTAAGATTAAGGAAAATTTTATCGTGAAAGGAAGCAACATTCTGATGAATAAAAAAAATAATTTAACCGCCTTTTTTCTTCCAATTCTTGTTCAAAGTCTCCAATTAAGCTTAGAACTTTTCTGATTGTACTATCTACTAACTGAACTGCTACACGCAACAACTTGGACGATTTTTTTTCAACACGTGTGTAAAGAAATAAGGAGGATGTCGCACTGACTGCTACAGACAATAACTTCTCTGGTACAAAAAGCCGGACCGTCACTGTTTGCACATAAGATTCATTATTATGTCTAAGTTTGTTTGTACTGATAATTGAATTTTAATTTGGTGATGTAAGCCGTACCAAAAGTTGTTGTTTTTTTTTAGTTTGTGTGTGTGTGTGTGTGTGTGTGTGTGTGTGTGTGTCTGAATCGACGCCTACATTGCTGACTTCTAAGTGATGTTTCAAGTGTGTCCATAATGTGTGTTAAAAATGCAGAAAGAACAATCTAGTGTGCATCGATGTGCGCGAGAGATGGTAGAATGATAGAGAAAGATCAATGTCCTTTTTGCTACGACCAACAATGACAACTAAGCACACAGCCTGTATTAGCGTTTAACACACACACACACACACACACACACACACACACACACACACACACACACACACACAGAGGCTTCAGTTCAGTTTACTGAATTTAATTAATCCACCCAATTCGGGTTTTTCCGCAGTCAAATCTTTTAGTTAAATTCATTTTTACTTTCATTTTAAAATTAAATGATTATTGCTTTGTATCCAACAACGAAAAGAAGAAAAATTCCCGCCTCTTTTACTAACCGTTTTCCAAATAATATTCGTACGTTAAAATTTTTATGCTAATAAATTTCTAAAAGTTTTACTCATCATTGTTTATTATTTGGTGACTGTTAGTTCAACTAAATTTATTTTTTAAGGTATTATTTTTCAATTTTCCTTCGACTACAAAGGTAATGAACTTTTTTTATTAAGTTATTAACGAGCTATTTCGATAAAATATTTTTTTATGATCAACAAATGGTTTCTTTTTTTTTTTTTTTTCCTGTGTGTTTTATTTTAACTGAGGATTAAGATCTCTTATCGGAAACAAAAGATTGCTGAAAATACCGGTGACATCAGGCTACAGTACACACTTACGTCTTCTCGTATCATTGCAGCTGATAACACCGCATTTCTTTCTAAAAACGAAATTTTACTAACAGTTTTTAGTCGGATTTCTTTGCTTGTAGTCATATACTATCTTTCTGGAAACAATAATTTTTTTCGCTGTTCACAACAAATTTTGGTCTAGGATTTTTTTAATCAAATTCGTTTAATTTTTAACCTGGGCGGGAACAAATCGTAAATACTTATTTTATAAATTACAAACAAAATTGTTAAAACTAAAGTAAATAAGTAAGAAAATATATTTTAAATCGAAAGAAAAAATTAAATTAAATTTCTTCTATGTTTCATGTTCTATTCTTTATATTCTGGTTTCGTGTGGCCCATGTGATTCACTCATGATGGATTCACAAGTAGTAAAAATCTCTAAACGTTTTCGACAGCAGCTGTCGTTGTACTAGCAGTCATAATAGCAACTGTAGATACGACTAAATGCCGTATATATATATAGTACATACCGTGGGTATCATAGGTTTTATAGGGAGTTAAAACGAGCATGAAAATCTTGTCAATTATTGTGATTCTCGCCTTATCACTCTAGTCAACATATTCTAAAAAGTTTTGTAAACCAACATCCTAGCCCGGTGAGCAAACGAAGACAGTGAAAAAAATTCTTCTTTGCAAAATATTTAAAGAGCCTAAAATCCCAACCACGCTCGCTGCCATCTATTTTTGTAAGATAGTCTAATAATGAATCAGATTCATATTACACAACTATCTGACTTTAAGCACCTCGGCGTGGTGTAATGGTTAGCAAGTTTCTCTAACTGATAAATAAAAAATCAAATCCATTATCATTGTTCAAGACTGAGAATGATACAAACCAGAGATAGAAAATCATCACAACTATTTGACTAAGTGTAGCTTATATGTGACACAAGGCCGAAAGTATGGGGCACCCTGTGAGAGTCGAACTCACTACTCGATTGTCATGATCCTAAGTCGGAATTAGTTAAGTTTAAAAAGAAAACTCTTAATGAATGTTGATATGTGTAAATTAAGGTTATATAACCAGGAAATAATAACTTGGGAGGGGCGACTATTTGAATTAAAATATTTCATTGATATAAAAGATTTTTAAAAAATGCTATGAACTCAGGAGTGGTCGATCAGGAATGTTATCTGAATTGTGACGGTTTTGCGGGTGATAAAATGTTCAACCAAAAAATCTCGTACGAATTTATTCAAATTTACGCCAGATGAACTCCGAGTAAATTTAGACACGGGGCTGTTACATGCTTACCTAACTTAATCATCCACTTATCCTTCGTCCGTTGATCAATATATTTATAATTATTTCCACTTGATACAGTTTTCACTCATATTTTTATTGATACTTCGATTTACTCAGTCAAAAAGGAGATAGAAAAATAAACAAGCAAATATACTGAGTCAATCCAAGACAAATTTTTTTCTTTCTTGGCGGTCAGACAGCATGAATTTACACAAAATAAAAAAAATTTTAAAAAAAGAATGGTATTATATTTAGTGGGTACTTAAGGCGTTACAACAAAGTTACTTAGGAAAACCAAGTTTATTAACAAAATAGTCGGCCAAGCTAACTTACTGACCATCTTGCCACTGTAAACTTGGCAAATATAGTGGAATGATTTTTAGCCGTCACCTCTACTCGTAGCAGTCTGAAAAAAAAAAAATTTCCGAAATAAACGATTCTTGTTGTACCAATATTTTTTTCATAAAACCTTCGATTTTATGGGAAAAAATGCAAATGTTGAAAAAATTTGCAAGTATCAGAAAAATGTCATAATTTAGTTTGTAAGTAGGGAAAACAAATCATTGAGAAAAAAAAGTTATAATTAATTATTTTTTATCCCGTGACTCTACAGTCGTAGGGGCACCACTTGTACTGTAGGGGGCAGTAGAAGTGGTGTTTCTTTGGGCACGACAGCCAGACGGGACCCGACCCGCTTTAGGCTGGTTTGAATTCAGTTTTCCTTCTCCTAGACTAGTTGCCACCCAAGGCTATAAAACCCGGCCTGTCCTGCAAATCACCCATAGCTGGGAAAAGAAGAGATAGATTCATACCTTTCCTAATGTAACACGTAAGTGAATGTAATGAACTCGACTGGAATTCGAACTCGGCTCTCCGATTCCTCAATTCATTACTCCACCGTGCCTCCCTATTATTTAAATTACTTTTATTTTATTAAGATATATTGAATAAATTAAAATACCTATTAGAGATGCTGAAAAAATTACGGCTCTGCTTATATCCCAAAAGGAGCATTTCAATGACAAATCATCAGAATACTGATTTTGGGAAGCGTGTCTCTAGTCAAGAATTTTTTAGCATGCTTTTGTTTGTACTTCATTAAAATTATTAATAGTTGTCTATATTTCTGAGATGAGGTATTTACATTATTTACATTGTTCGGACTGTTGTCGTCATCTTTATTGTCATATTTCCGACATTAACTATTTATAAGTGTAATCACGATTCAGTCAAACAATGCTTTGTTTTTGTTTTGTTTTTTTCTACTAAACGCCAAACTTGAACAAGGAAAATTATCTTGACAAAATGGTTTTTATGTTCGTAGCGGTTATAATAATTCCTCCACATCTGCGGATATCGGTACTGTTGGATGGCTCACTTTCATAAATCTTATGGAAGACTAAATTTTGGAAAGCCTTCTAACGCAATATGGCATAGCTTTTGATTTCCTCCCCCGGCAGATAAAATAAAAAAGTGGTCAGTTAAGTGATACATGCTTTGGCGATCATGTCTTCAAAAAGACATGACTGATTAGGCAAAAGATTTTCCAGCAGTAGGTCGCTATTATTTCCTGCAGTAGGCTGGTTGCCAACCAAGGCCATAGAACCTAGTCTGTCCTGCTATATAACACATAGCTGGAAAGAGAAGAAACGGGTTTGCGCGTAATGAATAGAACAAGTTCAACTGGAATTTGAACTCGGATCACCGATTTCTCATTCCGAGCCGATATCCACTGCACTACAGCACAGATCCTAATAATAAAAAGCGGTTTTGTGTCTATTTGTAGAGAAAGTCAATTACAAGATCCTTAAAAAGTTTTCTTTTGATTTCCTTTCAATGGATCTTATTTGTAGAGTTTCGCTGATGTTTTCATTAAATAGAAACTACGTTTTTATTGCTTGACTAGCAGTATAGCCCGGCGTTGCTCGGGTGTAATGAAAGCTTTAAAACTAATCCATGGTCTTGGAGCTCAGATTCAGCCTAAAGAATATTTGTGTGAAGTTTGGTGAGAATCAGATAAAAATTGTGGATTTGTATAAAGGACATACAGACACACACACACACATCTTGCCTTATATATATATATATATATATATATATATATATATATATATTATCGATTTTCTGCACTATTGTAAGAACTGCAACCTTGAAACTTCTGAATATCGTTTCTTATGTCTTTGTCTATGAGTGTATCAAATTTGATTAAAATCGGACCACTCCTTCTATAACCCGATTTTTTCGATTATCGATTTTCGATATTTATCGGGGATACATCGACACAAAACCTAGCTAAGAACACTCGCAGACGCTTATAGTACAACTGTGTAAATTTTCAAGAAAATCGGTTCAGCCGTTTCGGAGTCTATAGGTAACGGACACACGCAGAGACAAAGTTCCATTTATAAATAAGTTTAGATTAGATTTGTTTCCTATTCTATTGAAATTCTTCGTATCCTAGGTAACAGCAATTATTTTAATTACTCTAATACGTTAATTAAAAATATTTACATTAAATATTGTTACTTTGTATACTGGTTAAACCTTTGCATACTGGTTAAACCTTAATGGAAAAAAGTAATTCTACCAAATTAACTCGCTTTTCGTAGTTTATCATTAAATATAATATAATATAATATATTATAATATATAGGCACCCAGAATGATTTTCTATGCCTGGCTTATATGTGGTAAAAGGCCGAATGTATGGGATGCCTAGTGAGCATCGAACTCGGTATTTATCCAAGCCACCCAACAAAGGCGGGATGGGCACAAGGCCGATTTTGCTGTGGGACAATAATTACTCGTAGACCCTGCATTGTCGGGGGTCTGGCTCTCGTCTATTTACGACATAGTCTCGTCTGGGTTCTTCTTCGCCCGAAAGTAGAGAGTTCGACAAGGATAGAGATTTAGCAGACTCGCTATTCAGTTGTGATTGATCTAATGTGGCCACGCCAAGGTGCTAAAGTTTTTTAGAAAGTGGCCATAGAAATTTGAGTCACTAAGTACTTTTGTAGGACCACGTGTACACATGTGAGTGGCAACCATCTGTTTGAACAAACCGCGTAATCTTAACGCCCGGCAAAATATAATTATTGTTCTTTGTTAAGTCAGTTTTCTTTTTTCTTTTTAACACGGGTTCGTTATGTAGATAACGACTCACTTTTGTCGCTTATTCATTTTGGCGGGAAGTGGCCGGCTTATTTGAGATTGATGTGAGACTATTTATAAATGTAATCACTATTCAGTCAAACAATGCTTTATATTTCTTTTTTAATTGATACAACGACAGTTTGCAAATGATAGTGCGTGGTTGTCTGGGCGAACAAGCAAGCGCTTTATAGAAGCAAAATAGATTTAAGTGTTTTTGCCTTATTTCTTTCGAATGGGCGTGTGAATAAGTTTATTTTTTGTCGCATTAAGTGTTTTATTATCGCATAATGGTTAGCGAGCTAGTTTCTCACTGGGTGCCCTATACTTGTGGCAAAGTTACACCGCTTCTTTTAAATAATAACTTGTCGCTTACAAAGGTCATTATAAACATTACAATACACTATCCACTATCAGGCTGTTAAGTGCCATATATTATACACACTTGGGCGATCATGTTTCTAAAGAAACATAACTGACTAGGTATAAGTTTTTCCCACAGTAGGTTGCCTTTACTTTCTACAGTAAATTGGTTGCTGACCAAGGCTATAGAACCCTCATATTTAATCCATAACTGGAAAGAGAAAAGATGGATTAATACATATCCAAATGGCATTTGCGCATAAGTGAATTCAACTGGAATTCGAACTCTGCTCTCCGATTTCTCGTTCCGAGCCGATACCCACTACATCCCCGAATCCACTTGTATATAGACTTGAAGTATTCGTGACAGAACAGGCTCGCTTGCTCCGCTTCGGCAAGTGCGGACTTGTAGAAAGAAGCCCTATATATATATATATAAGTTCTAAAGTATTTACTAACATATCGGCAGGGTTTATAAACTTCTATCAATATGATAAACACACCCAGAAAGATATAAAGCAAATGATTCTATCGAGATATTTGGGTAGATTTAACGACCTCGATATAATGTTGCCTGAAATTAAAGATACACAGACATTTTTTGGCCCGGCTATATGGCCGGGAATACCCACTATAAAATGACCATGTGTCACATCTGGCCTTTCGTGGGAAGGCTAGTAAATACAGAAATTAAAGATACACCTCTCCCTGACGTGCAAATATTAAGGCTGATTTCACTCGAGAGCTTGAAAGTATGTATTTAATATTTTGCCATTAAAAATAAGAGACCCATAGTATTTGTTACTAGTTTTCATCAAGCACTACTTGCTGGTGTCGGTACCACATGTTTAATGATCTAGAAATGCATCCTTGTGCTAAATTTGGCCAAGCCCATCTAATATATTTAGATTTCTTCAACCTGAGCCAATTCACTTAAACTTGTATGTATGCCTTAAGAGAAAATAGTATTGGAAAAGTAGATTCCAAACTTGGTTGTGGATAGATGAACTTGATGAAACCATAATAAAAGCTTTCCCTACCAGTCCAGTACTTGTAAAATCCATAGAATTCTTGTGGTATGGCTAAGTACAGTTTAGTTTTATAACCTTTCATATTTTCGTTCGAATAATACAATAAATGGAGATCTAAACTGTGAATTAATTTTCAACAATATTTAAGTAGTAAATTACTAATTTCCCGAAAACTAAATCCATATCACGAATATACAATATCTTTTAGATGTCTGTAGTCTATCGCTGAATAAATATGTGCCTTCGTAAGACGATTGCTAAAATACATTTTCAGTGCATCCAGATAATGAAGAAACACTGTTTCAGTGAAATTGTCTCAATTTGATGCTGTTATTATTATTTATATAAGTATAATTATTTCATAGAAACCTAATTTTTCTTCTCCATACCCAAATTGACGCTGATTAAACGAAGTAAAATTAAAAATAAATCAATTACAGTGAACCTTTGAATGCATTAAGTGTTTGCCTGGCAAATATATTTGAATTTCATTCTCATTACTGCAAACGGTTTGGCTAAAGAAAGAAAATTAGAAATTTTCTTTTAATCTAATGACGTAATAACTCTCGACCAGGTGTGTACATTTTCGATCGACAGTTTTAACCCCTTTTTGAGAACTATAAATAAAGAAAATGATTGACTGTATCATTTTACGTTTCTATGAAAAGAATAAATGAAAGATAGTGATACTTTCTTTCATTTTTACTCCTTTGCATCGAGAAATTATTTTCAGTATCCACCATTACCTAGTAGAACGTAAATCTCGTAAAGCAACACGAGACTTGTAATGGCTTTATGTCGAATTGTTTGTAGAAAAGATAAATGATTTGCTCACTTATTTATCATTTTGGTTTTATAGTTTGACAAACATGGGATTTAGAGTTTTATCCCAACTGCTTCATGATTATCAGTCATATTATCAGTGATACACGCTTGGGTGATTATGTTCTGAAAGAGACATGACTGACTAGGCAGAAGATTTACTCGCAGTAGGTTGCCATTACTTTTCTACAGTAGACTGGTTATAGAACCCAATCTGTCCTGATATTTAACTCACCGTTAGAGGGAGAAGTGGCAGATCTTTCCAAAATTTTAAGTCAAGTGAATGCAACTGGAATTCGAACTCAGCATTCTGATTTTTCGTTCTGAGCCCATATCCACTGTGCCACAAAGCAAAACGTTCATCACGATTATAAAAATACACTCAGAAGAAGAAATACTTATTTTAAACCAAGAAAAATTATGACCCCATCTTAACAACACGTTGGAGAGCTATTTTGACTCGGATTTAAAAAATTCGTTACAAATAAAATAATTGATATTAGAATTTCTTTGTCGCCAAATTAATTAGAATGTAAACACAATCGTCGTAAACATTGTTTAATGTGAAGACCCAATAAAGCTAACAGAATATACTTACAAAACTTGGTTAGAGTTAATTTTATAACTAACTAGCAGTATAGCCCGACGTTGCTAGGGTGTAATGAAAGCTTTAAAACTAATCCATGGTCCTGGAGCTCAGACTCTTTGGACGTTGGCACGAAAGACTAAAAAGCAATAGTTGTTTCCAGTTAAAGCGAAACCGTAGACTGAAAGAAAAATGAATGGATGTAAGTCAAATTTTGATTTCCTGGTATCGATATCAAATTTTCTGTACTATTTTAAGAACTGCAACCTTGAAACTTCTGAATATCGTTTCTTATGTCTTTGTCTATGAGTGTATCAAATTTGATTAAGATCGGACCACTCCTTCTATAACCCGATTTTTTCGATTATCGATTTTCGATATTTATCGGGGGTACCTCGACACAAAACCTAGCTAAGAACACTCGCAGACGCTTACAGTACAACTGTGTAAATTTTCAAGAAAATCGGTTCGGAGTCTATAGGTAACGGATACACACACAGAGACAAAGTTCCATTCATAAATAAGTTTAGATAATTACATCTCTGTTCGAGTGTTGAAAGGTTTAAAATTCCATTATTATTATTATTACCACCACATACTTTGATCATGGACAAAAGCTCATACCATTAAAATAAAATTATAGTCTTGGAAAATGTTGCTTTGACCAAAGGTTCGATTAATTATACACGGCATCTCGCATTATTATCCGCTTCATGTTTTATCGATATATAAAATAAAAACTTATTGAAATCCTAAGTTTGTTTTTACTGGACGATGGCAACATCTATCTGCTTGTCATAATGAATGAAAATCGGTTCGTTCTGTGCAGATGTAAACAAATGGAGAGCGTTTGTATGACGTGTCCTAAATTTCAAAATCTCAAATTAATAGCCACGTAGCGAGTTTGAAGCTTTAAAATGAACAAAAGAGCTGGTTGAACGGATAAATAAAATATTTAACAACTTCAAAGATTACAGAAAAAATAAAACAATGTTAAAAATTGCAGAAATCATCAATTGTTGAAAATCCTGAACAATTTTGACGCACGTATGGTTAGGGCAAGTTTTATCACGCCAATTTGTTTCGTATCAAGAGAAAAGATGGTGATGAAGAGGTGTACCTATGATGAGCTATACATGCTATTAGTATTGGTACTTTCGTATCAAGAGAAAAATTATGAGAAATATGTCTTCTGTTGTCAAGCTATGAATTTGTTCGACGTTGTGACAGCAAGGAAATGCTGAAAAGAACAAGACGTCGAATCCTAAATCAATCTGTAAAAACAACCAAACTTTAAAAAACATCGAAAATCGAATCCATGAAGATTGATTTTTCAGCCGTTCTTTTCACCGATGAATGTTGTGCTAACCTTGATGGAGCAAAGGCTAAGTGACTAAATAAGAGAAACTATCTTCACTGGTCGTGACACCAACAAGGTTGAGATAGTGGAATTATAGGTGATGAGGTGGTGAACCCATGATGAACACCACATGCTATTAAGATGACACTTTCGACAAAACGTTTTTAAAAAGCACGAATGATGTTAGGCTTCAAGTAGAAGCCAAACAAATGCTTCAAGATTTTTTTATGCGTGTCAATGCTTCATCACATTCGAAAGAGAAAACTAATTTGAATAAAATGGATTTCAAACACACTTGAATGATGAAATGGCCATGACCTGATTAAGAACTTGAGGATTATTCTGAAGAGAAAGGCTTATATTAACGAGCGGCAATTTACCAGCAAATATTAATTTTGACTTGCTATTCTTTATAGTGGCAATTCTGTTGTGGGGGAAAAAAAAACTCACAAAAATCAATGAATGAATGACTTTTTCAACTAGTTTCAGAATAAAGAACGTACATTTCACATTAAGGTTTACTTCATAATTTTGTCATTACAAATTTTGTTCAAAATTTTTATATTTGCAATCTTTGCACACGTTGTGTAATTAAAACTTTCAATTACATCATAACGTTTCTTGGGATTTCAGTAACGTAGTTAATGGGAAATTTGTAGATTCCGGTAAATTCATGTGGTCAGCAATAATTTACGTATATGTAAAATAACACATTAATAATTTACGTATATGTAAAATAACACATTAATAGTGTAAATATTAATATCATGATTAGTTTTTCTAAAAATAAAGTAAAAAAAAAGTGCTTATTAATTTGAAACTCTTTGTTTGGGTGGCAAAGATCGTTAGACTCACAATTTAAGCCGTGGTACTCTTTTCAAATCGGAACTCATTACTTATTAAGCAAAAAAGAAATTGTTTTGAATGCATATAGGATTTTAAAAAAACAGCTAAATTAAATAAGACTTGTTTTATAGTGAAAACACATTTTAAGACCTCAGTATAAAATGAATTTTCTTTTTCAAGCGTAGCTTAGAGGTGGAACACGGCCGAAAGTATGGGGGGGGGGGGATACAGTGAGGATAGAAAGTCACTAAATTGTAATGATTCTAACGAGATAGACTTGTTTACCATTACGCCACGTCAAACTGGAAATATTAAATGAGTTAAAGTCATTCACTTAATTAGAACGGGTACCCTCCAGGCCGAATGTAATTTCGGATTTGTCATTCTACGATAAAAATTATTCTCGGGTAAATTTAAGGAAATAATTTTCTGTTGGACATTGACTCTGATAAATTTATTTATTGCAAAAGGGTCAAAGGTGAAAGGATTTTAAAAGCACAGTCGGCCATTTGTCAAGATGGAGAGCGGATAAAAACAACAAAAGACTGTAGTGGCGTCCTAACAGTTTAAGCGCCAAAATATTTTTAGAATATAATCTTTTCTTTATGTTTTGAGGAACTTTTTTCCGAACTCTTGCAGAATACATTAGCGTTTGTATCTTTCAAGCGTTTTCTTTTTCGATTTCTTCCTTTATATATATATATATATATATATATATATACTTCCGTAGCTTTCTTTTCTCTTTCAAATTTTATTTGTTTATTTTTTAAATTCGTGTTTTTCTTTTTGTTTTTTTTTTTATAATGGGGAGGGGGAATAATATTTGCAATAAGTAATTTTACGTTATTTGGGATTAATTATCAGAAAAGATCCCGTCTCTGTCTTTCGTTCTCTCTCATCTTTTCACTTGAAGAAAACATGTCCACGAAGTACCATTTTGATTCACTTTCTTTCTTTCTTTCTTTCTTTCTAACTCGCTTTCTTTCCTGACTCGCTTTCGTTCTTTCTTTCTTAAATTCACTTGCTTTCGTTCTATCTTTGTTTCTTTCTTAATTCATCTCCTTTTTTTTTTTTTCGTTTGATAATTTTCAATTTATAACTGACATTCTCTCCGTGTATATTTTCTTGGTCGACATAAGGGAATGAAAGAGAAATAAATCCCGCCATTGTAGTAGCACATCAAATATAAATGTTTGTTAAATTACGCAATACACATTGAAAATCAACATATTTACACGCCTAAACCCATCGCGATATAAAACAATTACCGATTCAATATCAACTAATGATAAGTGGAAAGCTCACAGATCGAAAATTACGGGGATGTAAATGCTGTAAACACTACTAGAATAATCAATGTTATCGATACCTCACTTTCTAATTATCGATCCATCATTAATTTCTAAAAGACATTGTAGACTTTTCTCGTTTTGCTAAGAGAAAGTTAATCAAAATGGTACTTTACTTTATGGACATTTTTTTTTTTTAATGGAAAGTCGTGAGAGAGAAACGGGATCTTTTCCGTTAATTCCCTCCAAATAACGTCAAGTTATTTATCGCAAATATTATTTCACCCCAAGAAATTCTAAATTTTAAATCAAAGTTTGTTAGTTTGTTTTTATTTTTGACGCTTTTTTTTTAATTCTAAATTTTGAATAAAAATTTGTTTTGCTTGCTTCGCAACAACTCCAATTTTCAGAATTAAAAATGACCAAAAATCAGGAAGTTATTCCCATTTCATGATATTCGAAGTACTTACAGAGAAGTTTTTACAATTTAAAAAAAGAAAAAAAAATTGTTCATGGCATGTTTATAGGAGTGAGTGCGAATGTAAACCCCACACTTAGAAATAGCGCACCCGAGTTACCCACATTTGGGACGATTGCAAAGGTCAACCCAACTGGAGTGCAATGGAAGGGTCTCGTTCTGGAAGAATTTGCTGTGAATTTTAGCAAATATAAATTCTTTTTATTTTGGGGTGAATTAACAGAAAAGATCCGAGAGACGTTATATATATTAACATTACACTATCTCACAAAAACAGGAAGCTCTGTAGAAGAAAGGAAGTGAATTTAAGAAGGGAGTGAATTAAGAAAGAAGGAAAGGAAGTGAATTAAGAAAGAAAGTAAAAAAAAGTAAAGAAAAAAAGAACTGAAAGAAAACCGAAAGTATAGATAATCGTTCCCAACGGTCAGAAAAATTGCCGCGGCAGTCATTGTATCGAGAAATCAACAAATATTTCATAGCATTGGAACAAATTACAATGTTATGATGTAATAAACGCCTACACAAAACCCAGAAAACGTTTACGTGTAGAGTTAATGGATAGGTATGAGGAGATAATTAATAGAGGAAACTTGACATCACTAGAAACGCCTTAAAATGAACAATTGCTTTTCTTAAAATCCAGTTCCATTATTCAGGATAGTTTAACTTAGATGCATTCTTTACGTCCATTTATAGGTTGCACTTTGATGGTATTGTTCAAATTTATATACATTCCCATTAGCTACAAAGTTAGACATTTGGAAAGTTCGCGATATCGTTAAAAAATATAGATTTCAGACTATTATTAGTACCTACGTCATCAAAATCGTTGTTTTAAATCATTAATTATTTTAAAAAAAAACTGTATCGGCTCTATTAATGGGTAAAATCCAAAGCTTTGTTTTTTAAACAACCCATACAAAATATCATAAATAGTTCTAAATATTCTTGTTATATGATGTTTTTCTATTTTCTATTTTGTTTTTCAGAATGAATAAAAAGTAAAAAAAATAAAGGTTTTATTTAGAAAAATAAAGAGGCCAATATTCGAAAAAATGAACTTGTAAAAAATAGGTTTCATTTTATTTTCAGCAAATAAAACTAGTTTACAAAAATATTATAAAGGCAGAAACTCCTTATAGTTACTTAGAAAGCTATTATTCGACTAAATCATGACTATTTGCTAACTATTAAACTAAAACATTGCGTCGGGTGTTCAAATACCTTATGAACGAAGAGTTTGAAGGGGTCATGCGGCAGAAGTATCATTCGTGTTTAACTTTCTTTCAAATTCCAAACTGAAGATTTCTTTTTGTTTTAATTATTATTTCTTTGTTTATGTTAGTAATCATTAAACAAAAGAATTAAGTAGGTCATAGCCTCGTTACCAAGCAATAGATAGACTCTTTTATTGAATATACAATCTATACAAATAATTATTTTATATTATTTTCCTATGATTAATTAATTTAATATACATTTCTGCAACCAGCATAACTCTAAATCTTGTTCCAGAAGAGAATAAATAAAACAACTTCCTTTTTAAAAATAAATCTCTATTATAAGAAAATGCTGATTTTCTGTCCGTCAAACGTTGTCTGCTTGTGACTTTGTACATGCGTATGTCTGCTGTTTTTGAGAAACTTTCATGTGCTCATGTTATTTAATGTACACACAAGCACATACGCACCCAGACAAATTGACTGAGTTTGAAATAAGATATTGGAATAATGCATTTCCTTCCCACTAAATCTGGAAAACCTCTACCATGAGCAATCAAATAAAAATCGGAAATAAAAAATGACTAATTCTATTTTTAAAAAAATCAAATATTTACAATATTGTATTGATATATTTGGAAAGTATTCTGTAATAAATAAAATTATTTTTAAAGCTTTAAAAAAAATGTCGAAATATTTTTTAGTCTATCGCTAAAAATGTACCTGCGCACAAAATTTGGATGCGACTAAAATAAACATCTGTCACGAAAGCTAATTTCCCTGTCTGCCAACAATCTCTTTGTTGAAGCCATATTTATGTCTCCGTCTTTATCTACTGTATCTATTTTATAATATATTTTTAATGGACAATGTAGATTTGAAATGTGATCATTTTGCCAGGTATCGAACTAAAAGAGAAAAAAAAACTACTAATTAATCATCTAGCAGTTAAAATACTAACCGCCATTACTGTTTTAGATAACTCCGCGTTAAAGAAATGTCGAAGTGGACACATTGTTTTGTTTCTGAATGCCAAGGTGTATTCGATTAAACTGGCCACCTTTTTTTAACATTTTAAAATTACTTGATATTGCAACCCACAACTCTTTGAGTCATCTCTAGATCCAACCAAATATTTTATCCACTGGGCCATGTGTCGTGAAGTGTCTTATGGCAACAAAGATGAGGACAACTGTCCGAACAATGTAAATAGTGTAATCAATACCTCATCTCAGAAATATAGACAAGCATCACAATTTTGTGATTAAATTTCTCCATAACACTGTCTGAAGTTTGACTGACCATAATACAGTAAAAATATTTAATTATATTTGAAGTTTTAAAATTTCAACTAATTTGGAAATGTTAGTGTCGAATATGGATGTTGTGGATGCAGTGGATATCGGCTCGGAACGAGAGATCGGGGAGCCGAGTTCGAATTCCAGTTGAATTCATTGCATTCACTTATGCGCAAATACCCTTGGGAAAGGTATTAATCCGTCTCTTCCTTCCAGTTATGGGTTAAATAACAGGACAGATTGGGTTCTATAGCCTTGGCTGGCAATCAGTCTACCGCAGAAAGTAATGGCAACCTACTGCGGGATAATTTTCTGCCCAGTCAGTCATGTCTCTTTCGAGACATGATCGCCCAAGGGTGTTTCACGTATGGCACTTGACTGACTGAGTGTCGAATATGTGATACGAGTGTGAATCTAGAAAAAAAAAACACAGTACTACGATGCTGGGCTAATTTAAAGAAAATTTTAAGTACAATTATTGTAGTTGTTAGGAAATTATTACTTTTAGTGTGGACCTTTCAAAATTCTACAAAACACAGGTTTATGTAATGTGATGATAATGACATCTTTCGGTATAATTGATTTTTTAAAATCATTTTGGATTACGGCGTAAAGTTGAAAGAGAAAATAGTTTCTGTCTTGTGCTTTGATTGAATTATTCTTATTCTTTATATAAATTATAAAATACTTAATGCGGTTAAATCTGAACAACGTTTGTAAATACGATGAAACGAGATGTATTACACACGCGAATGAACCAATGACGAAATTGCCAATTGTTAAATAAATGAATAAAGTATCTTTAGAAATCAAAATGATGGCACGATTGTTTTCGTTTCTCATCTAAAAAAAATAACACTTAAAAAAAAATCACTTTCGATTTTTTGTTCATGTTGAGTTCTTAATAAACATGAAATCATAATTAATTACGTAATTCTCCGACGTTTGCTTCTCTCGCAATTCATTTAGACTATAAAAAAAACAACCTTGGTCCTTGTTAGAGAGAGACGCTCTCCATTAACTGAGGATTATTGTGACGCATTTACTAAATAAGATCCAAATGTAATTTACATTCATCTTTCAACAATTAATTTATGCACTAAAAAGATGTGTGTAGGTATGTGTACCCATTCAAGGACGTACGTATTTTAAATGCTGGGGCGAACTTAGCTCGGCGACCAGACACTGTCTAGCAACTTTGACCTTGTTTTTTATTGGACGACAATGACAGATGCATCCGACTGTAAGGGCTCGGAGTTCCTAAAATAAAATGGCCTTGTGCCGTATCCAGCTTCAGTGGGGAGGCCAGTAGATACCCAGACTGTAGTGTATATTAATGACATTGAACTTTGCAGGGTTTGTCGTAAATATAAAGTAAACATGGCTTAATTTTTTTTTTTAATAATTAATTTTGTTTGATTTTTTTTTTTATCTTGGTCGTTCGTTTGTTTTTATATTGGAAAAATTCTGGAGAAAATTATTATGTAAAAACATTTTAGGATGTAAGAAAACATTTAAAAATACAACATGAATCTCCACTTCTCTGTGTGTAAGTTGGCACCTCGTGGTGGAAGGGTTAGCAAGCTTGTCTCTCTAGGACCTATTGCAACTGAGTAGTGAGTTCGATCCTCACTGGATGCCCCATACTTTCGGCCGTGTGCCATATCTAAGCTGGGTTTAGAAAATTACCTTTATGCGTGTAATAAAATATATTTTCTTTTTCCTGGGACTTAAATGGATCGATAACAAGATTTGTGGCCAAAATTTCGTTCCAATTAAAACTTTATTCCCTGAATAGTTTAAAGAATCGTTATCGGAACTTTTAAGTGCACATAGATCTCAATTTCAAAAGAGTGGCAAATTCCCTAATTATTTTAAATTGGTTTTGTCATAAAATCATACGTTTATAATCATTTAGGTACTCAAGAGCAGGCAAATGATATCGGTACGTAAAGTAAAATCAACCCTCAGCTATGGGTTAAATAGCAGAGTAGACTGAACTCTCTAACCTTTGCGTGAGAGGGGGGCGGAAAGTTTAAAAAGAAAGAAGTGAATTCCAAACTGTGACAGCGGCAACAGAGAAGCACACTCTACTATCTTTCCCAAGAAGTTATGTCAAGTCACAAAACAAGAAACTGTAGTGTCATGATCATCCCCCCTCTTCCTGATAAAAAGAGACAGCCTATAAAAGAAAAACGAAATGTATTTGAGTGCAATGTAATATACGATCGCTGATGTTAAGATATTGATTTGAAATGTTCCTGACATGCATACAAATGTGGAAATATTGACTCATTGGGTACATAATGTAGAAAAAAGCTTTCTCGATATACTGCCGTAGCGTGAACGTTAAAATATGTCAAATAAAAAAAATGAGGGTTTTTTTTCCCACTACTTTTCCATTTTTATTTTTGTTAGTTATTCTGTAATAATTAATTTAATAATAATCTATAGATGGTGAAAAAAAACAAAAAAACATTTAAATTTCTTTTACTCGAAAATCCATATCTCTTGCTCTCATTTTTAATTGATTGCTGATCGCGTGTGTGTCTGTGCTAAAATGAAACAGCAACAAAATTTACTCTTGGTTAGATGGCCTTTTCAATTATAGAACTAAGAAGACCCACTACAATGTTGTATACGAGGCTATTGGAGGTTTCTATAAAAATGTAAGGTGGAGAAAATCAGAAAAGGCCTTTTCTTTTCCAATTTATTGATTTTACAAGTACACTAAAAGGCTGTAGAGTGCAAGTCTAAGCGATCTAAAAGATTTTTGTTGGTCAGCAGTTGTAAATTTACTCCTATCCGGTTATAGAAATAATGAAAATTATTTGACTGTTTTACGCATTGGCTTTAACACGGTAAAAAAGGTTGTATATATAAGACTAAAAGGTGGATAATCTGTTTATGTATCTCGAGATAGTTTCACTAATAAAGATGAAACTA
The DNA here is from genome assembly GCA_037127315.1 of Ascarosepion bandense. Classification (NCBI taxonomy): domain Eukaryota; kingdom Metazoa; phylum Mollusca; class Cephalopoda; order Sepiida; family Sepiidae; genus Ascarosepion; species Ascarosepion bandense. The sequence goes on from JBBBDQ010000952.1 coordinate 3,488,052, forward strand.
GGCGACCGGGTTCTTATTCTCAAATTTTCGTCAAGATTTAAGGATGAAGTTAAGTTTGTTTTAAAAATGAAGCATCTATGTTCTTGTTGAAGAAACAATAATGTGATTTTCTTCGGTCATATAAAAGACACTACTATCAGTATTTTAGACTTTAAATAAAAAAGGAACTAAAAAAAATTCTATTATTTTTTTTTCTTAACTTTCAAACTAGGGAAAAACGCCGTTTTTGTTTATTATCGATTTTTTTTTTTTAATCGTATCACCCCGAGCAAGACGGTAACGCCACTGATGTGCAGGGGGCTACGTAATAGTGAAAAGTTTGGAAAAGAGAAAGCCGGAAACCACATCCTAAACAGGGAACAAGGGACGAGCCTCTTAACCTGTTCAATAGACGTGGGTGGAGTTTGAACCGGGCGATAGATAGATCTATCTACTCCAATTGAAAAAAACAAAAACAAAGTGAGAAGATTTGAAAAGAGAAAGCCGGAAACCACATCCTAAACAGTTGTAAGCGCGCATTTTTTTTAATCAGCGCTACATTTTTATTTTGAAAAAAAAAACAATTTTATTGCATTGTATCAGATCGGCTTCTCCTTTGTTTAGAAAATCGCGCTAGAAAGGTATGGCCACACTAGAAAAGGTCGAGGGGAGCATCGGCCTAAGATTTTTGTTTTATTTTAATAGTGGGGAGGCACTCCCCATTATATATCCTTTACTAAAGAATATTGATAATACAGAAGTCTTTTAACACAAAATATTAATATTTTAAAAGGGATTCCTGAAAGACAGCTTACAAAATTACTTAACAAGCAGTTTGAAATGAAGCCGACATTTTCCAGGTTTGTGTCACTTATCAGTTGTTTTGCACAGGCCTGCGCATCACACATCATTAAGCTACATTAGAATCTCTATAAGTTTAAATGCAACGTCAGTTATCATCTTCTGCTTCCGTAAATCTCATCCACCTCTCCAAAACGCGCCAACTTCCAATCTTTTCTTCGGTATCCCCTCTACCCATTTCTCTCTCTCTTTCTCTTTCTCTTTCTCTCTCTCTGTAACCCCCTGCGCACCAGTGGGCAGTCCTGCTTAGCTTGGGGTGAACTGATTATATAATGTATATTTATTAATATATATTTTTGCTCTGTTATACAACATTGAGCACTGTACCATTCATACTTGATTAACATTTATAAATTGGTGTCTATACACGCGTATATATATATAATTGAATAAATACTTGATACCAAAGAATTTAAACAAAAGTTTAAAGAGGGGGAAACACGATTCACCTCACCAATGCTTTGCCTGTCTTGTTATATCAAAATTAATTTTGATAAATTATTATTAATAATAATACTGATGATGGTTACTCGATTTGTTGATAAGCTACCTGGGATTATTTAAATGTATTGTCGGCGTCCAGGTCTCATCAGCCTTGAAATGACCATCTGTCTGCTTGTCTTTCACTCGTGGTTATAGGTGGATGGGTGTAAGAAGGAATGGTGATTTTATTCCAACGCAGTTATGGCTTTCAAGGTCAACGATGACACTGAATAAAATGTTTGCAAATAATTGACCCCGACCGTGTGAAGCTTTATAACAATTTTATGAGAAAAATGTAGATTATGTTGTTGTTGATATTTCTAGAGACATTTTGTTAGTGAATCAATGTAATTATAAATATCTAAAAAATAAAAATAAAAAATGTAGTTTTGTCACGGTTGCAGAGTTATGCCACTAACACATTTGAAATTCAATCATTTTTCAAATCGGTCAATATACTGCCAAAAACTTTTCCATAGCATATTCATCAAATCATTAATTAGCTTCCTTCTTTCCAGATTTTTTTGTATCCATCACTGTTTGTGATTCTTGGTACAAAACTAATAGTAACACTCTAGTTGATTATTTCTTTGTGTTCTTTTCTCTATTTCAGTTCTAACAGTTTTTGTTTTTTTTTAATTAATGAGATATTTTCTTTGTAGTCTCTCGTTCACTTTCTTTGTTGGTGCCTTTTTCTTTTTCGGTCTTTCTTTCTTACAGATGTAGAAATAAAGAACTAGACTTTCTTCTTGTTTATTTTTATGCAAGCAAAACAAACATGGACGAAAAAAAACCTCGACGTGTTATCACTAAGTCATGTTCTACAAAATATCTTTAATCGATATGACTATAGCTCCATTATTCAGTATTTGTTCAATAATTTAGATAAAATTACGCAAATTGTGTAGTATTTATTTATTTATTTATTCAAAACGTACTAAAATAGACAGTGGAGACAGTGTCTCATTGCGCAGTAGTGTCCGAGGTACATTGTGACAAACAACAATCACGAGGACACTAGATCCAAATAAATGAAATAAGAAAAATACATTGTCTAAAAATTCTAGACAATATTTATCAAACATGAAATTATCGCCTATTGTAACGGTTATGGTTGGTAAATTGCCCTCAAAATATTTCTCAGAAGTTTCTCTTTTATATCCATCAAAAGGACTAAATACAAAAAGCGTTGTGCTAAATTGTTTACTTTATTTCTGTATATAAATCAATCGTATTTCCTTGAATGTATGCATGATGGACAGTTATGAATCCGAGATAAAAGTACAAATACATCCACTTTAATTTATCCCTCTTTCATTTTTTATCATTCCTTCCTGTTCATCTTTTGTCTTATCTGATTCTCTCTCTCTCCTTCTTCCTATTTTTCAGACTAATAAGAGTTAATTTTGTTTCCTCAATTAAAGATGCTAAAGAGTATGATGGTTAAGAAGTGGGCTATAGTAAGGTGTTAGGCACGTCCAGTCTCTGGCCGCTTTAGCTGTTTAATTTCCCAACCTATTGCGACACACATCTTTTCAGTTTTTCCTGAATACATATCAATATGCCAAAAATCTGTTGAAAATAAAAAGCAACAAATTGCATCAAAGCAGGCTTAGAAAACGTTCACGCGATATTGATAAGATTCTAGGCAAGAGGGGGAATGTTGCCAGGTGGTGCAGTTAACAGTAAAAGATGTGGCTTCCCTTTGTCTTTTCTGCAAGTATTTTCATGATAACTGCTCTGACGACATTCTTTCCTTGATACCCCGACCACATGTACTTACGCGTGCTACTAGACTTGGCATCAAAATCTCAACCACTTTTACCGTCGAAATAGCTGAATCTAGCCGTCTCTTCTACTCTAAGTTTCAGACACTTTCTCAACGACGTGATGTGTCTTCTCTGTTGTTTTGTGTGTGTGTGTGTGTGTGTGTGTTTATAATTATTTTCATTGTAACTGCTCTGACGAGCTTCTTTCTCTGGTTTTCTGACCATATGTGCTACTAGATTGGCATCAATAACCCACCCTTTTTACCTTTGAATTAGTTAAATGTAACCTCCTCTTCTACTCCTACAGTTTCTTTTCTCGCACTTCTCGTTCGTTGAACTTCCTCCCGTTTGCTTGCTTCCCTGATAGCTACATTCTCCAAAAGTTTAAATGCAACGCCAATTACCATCTTCTATTACCTTCATTCCCATCCGTCTCTTATCCTTTCTTCGGCATCCCCTGTAACTTGTTTTTCTCTCACTGTATTCCCCTACGCACCAGTGGCGATCCTGGGGTGAAATGATTATAAAAAAAAAAATTCAAGTTAGCATAAGAGTTTCATTTGCATAATTTTAAGAAAGTTCCTTGTCATAATATCTACATTATAAGAAACTGTAAAGATTTAACTGGCCAGTACAGAGTTGGTCAACTGCTAAACATTTAGAGAGACACTGGAACCCCTTACTTCGACGACACATGCTAATTAATATGACCATTTCACTTAGTTATGGACACTGCTTCGTAAACAGAACAAAGGGTTGATTTTTATAGTAGAAATAGTCTGCAATGGTTGGTTATACAGTGCTGTAGTTTTTGTCTGTTCATAATTTAAAAATCATTTTCTTTATTCTGAAAATACCACAATATTTTACACATACGCACGTAAAGGCACAAACAAAAACGAACGACTTAACGACAATAATAAGAGCTCCCAACTAGCGCATAAATGAATTAAATCAAACTTAGTATAAAATAACGAAAACTGATAAAAACAGCAGTCAACTACTGAAGCCTCCCGAAATGTGAACTAAACATTTACGAACAGTTTGTCTCCGAAACACTAAAGTCGAGAGGTTGAATATAACATCAATCAGCTAAGTGACAAAGTTTATATATATATATATATATATATATATATATATATATATATATATATATATATATATTATTATTATTATTATTATTATTATTATTACCTGAGGAGACCGGTGTGGTCTAAACCTAGGTAGTAACTAAGTGGTGTGTGTTTCCTCCTATGACATATTGTTAGCTCTGCATATTCAAGTCTTTTGTTTTGATTGTGCATTGAGCACTTCTTTTGGTCAACCGTGCAACCAGCACCTCTTTATATATATATATATATATAGAGAGAGAGAGAGAGAGAGAGAGCGAGATGGTTAAAATGCGTGTTAAGCTAGATTTCTTTTGAAAAAGTTCTTTGAAGGAGAAAGTCAGTCTCTACAGGTATTTGGGTTGTTGGCTATCCCTATACTTTAAAGAATTTGTTATTTGTTTATATTTCTGAGATCAGCTATTGTAATTATTTACATTGTTCGGGCTGTTGTCCTCATTTTTATTGTCATATTCAGGATATTTCGGCTGTGGTACGCTTCAGGTTATTGAAATTCCGAATTGAACCTTATATTTCGTTTCTCGAGATAGACTGTTCGTTCCACACGCTATGCCTCTTCCAGATGTCTCAGTATCAGTTATCTCCCTTTAACTCAACTCTCTAATTTTTTTGTTCACCTCTTTTGAAGCCAGGTTTTGAACTTACAGCTCTTTGGGTTAAATAACTGGATCCAACCAACGCTTTTATCCTCAATGACAAAAGAGCTGACTCAAAGGAAGATAACTGATACTCAGACATCTGGAAGAGACATGACTCGTGAAACTAGAACAGTCTACCGTGGTGAACGAATAAAGGGTTCAATTCGAAATTCCAATCATCGGTGGCGAAAACGTAGTGAATAAAATAATAATTTTCTTTCTTACTTACTTTCCGTATTTGATATTGATAATATTTTTTTATAAAGGGAAATAAATCTCACTTCAGTAATAAAATGGAAGTGCGTTGTGGTGCAGTGGATATCTGCTGAAAATGAGAAATTGGAGAGCAGAGTTCGAATTTCAGTTGAATTTGTTGCATTCCCTTACGCGCAAATACCACAGGGAAAGGTATTAGTCTGCCACTTCTCCCTACAGCTATGGGTTAAACAGCATGACACATTGGGTTATATAGCCGTAGTTGACAATCAGTCTACCACAGAATGTAATGGCAACTGCCAGAAAATCTTCTGCCCCATCAGTCATGTCTCTTTTGAGACATGATCGCCCAAGCCTGTATAGCACTTAAACCGACTAAGTTACATAGAAGGAAGTTAGATGCATAGGCAATATCAGGAAAATATCACTAGTATGAAAAAAGGTTAAAGAAAGAAATTTTCATGCCTTTTAAGTCTCTATTGCAAGTAGTGTTTGTTTCTGGAATAATATTTTTTATTTACAAAATCTGTTACAAATCTGTTTTAATTTATTCATTTAAACATTATTTTTAATGAATACTTGTATTTGAGTAGATATACTGTTTATCAAAAACAACAGTATTTATTTATATCTACTGGCCTGAATAATCAAGAAATCTTGTTAGGAAAATGCTTCCTCTGACAGGATTCAAACCTGTGTCTCCTGGGGAAAACCGTCAATTGATCTGACTTAGGCAACTCAACCACAAAGGACTTATAGTCAGACAAATCCCAAAATAATGCTTTTAAACACACATTTTCCTGATTTATCAAAGAATTCATATTTGCTCTGTTTTCATATCCTGATATAAACAATTTCTTTACCAAATCCATTATGAAATGCATTAATATGTGTCCTAAAAAGATTTCTCAATTATTCAGACCAGTAGATATAAACATACTATTTAATTTTAAAACAAAAAAAACAACAAATTATTTTTTCAAATTCAAGTTTCAATTAAAAATAATGTTTAAACAAACAAAAAAGTATCAGAGTTAATCCATTTTATAACAGATTTCATAAAAGTTCTTTGTTTACATTAGGATACAAAAATAGATATGAATTCTTCGAATAAAGCATTATTTTGAGCTTTGTTTGACTAAGTCCTTCATGGTCAAGTGATCAATTGATTGTTTTCCCAAGAGAGACACAAGTTCGAATACTGCCAGAGGACACATTTTCCTAACAAGATTTTTTTATAATTCAGGCCAATAGATATAAGTAAAAAATACTGTTTAATTATAAAATACAGAGCATCTACTCAAATATAAATAGCGATTAAAAATAATGTTTAAACAAATAAATTAAAAATAATATTCTTTGTATGTCACTAGCAAAATGCTTCTGTTTTCGTAATAATTCTTATAGAACTTGAAAAATCATAAGAAAAGCTTTACATATGAATTCTTACCAAATCCTTGCTTGGTGCTTTATATATTTTTTATCTTATGTATTTAGACCATTGTCCAGAAAGGATGACATTGGTGAGACATGTTAATATCAAATGTAGTTAATATACATTATGAGCCTACACTACTACCAGTTTCCTTCAAAATACTTTTTTTTTTTCTTTCTAAGTTACTGTTTCGGGAATGAAGTAAAAAAACTTTTATTTCTTTATAAAAATGTCTTTATGGTTGCCACAAATCTTTCATCAAATTAAATGGGCTTTTCTCACCAATCTATCAAAATTCTGGCCTCATGAAAATTTTTATTTTTATTTTTCTGAATATTCATTAAAATAACATCCAAAAAAATGATACATCATTTTACATCAATAAGATTATATCATTGTTTGCCAATATATATATAAAACAATAATAATCATTTACAATTAAATAATGCACATCTTGAAACTTTGATATTATATCAACAAATAAATAAATTAATCATCAAATATTGGAAGCTATTTAGTGTTAAATTACCCAGACAATAAGTTTCATTTCTAAAGAGCAATATGGCTACTTTATTATTTCACTATTTTGTAGCAAAGGTTTTAAAATTTAGATCTTGAATAGAAAATTGGTTTTATTAAAAATATTTCAATTATGTTCTTAAAAATAAAAAAAGATCATTTCTGGATAAAATTTAATACATTCCACTAGTTACTTATAATCCATTTTGTTTCAAAGAGTTTAATCAATAATCTAAATGTAATCATTTTGTCTTATTTTTACATAGAAATTTTATTCAAGTAAATTATTCTCTTTCTATAATAAAATTTGTATGTAAAATACAAAGTCATTACATTCAGATTAATCAATTATGATTATTTAATCCTTTTTCATGAGATTTGTAGAAATATGAAAATAATTCAATGTGAATTTTGTTTTCTATGATTTAATAATTCCAGTTCTAATTTAAGGCTTACTTTAATAGGATGAAACTGTATGAACAAAAATATGTACCTAGTATTAAATTAAATTTTTAAATCATTTGAATTATAAAAAGACATATCAAATAAGCATAAGCTAGATATTATTGCAATTTAATGACTTCAAAACGTGAGATGAAAATTACTGACAAGTAAGCATTTTAAATCATAGGTTTTGTAAAGTTCACTTCAAAAGTCCCTTCAAAACAGAAAAAAATGCATTATCTAATTTGATATAATGGTGAGAGGCTGAATTCTAACTTTTTAGTGCTGAGTGTGACAGTATTTGCAAATATGCTGCCCTTTACTACAATTAGATGCATGTTTATATAGTCAATTGACACTGTTCTTTGCAGTTTTGTATACCATGCAATTATGTTTATTAAATAATTGTCTATTTGTCCTTCCTAAATGCACAATAGCTGCAGACCAGATAAGTATAACAAATATTTCTTTTCAAATTTGCTTTGTCTTATTTTTTCAAAATGATTTGCTGTTTTTATAAATGTTATCTTTAGCAATGATGAAATCTGTGAACCTCTGATACAATGATAAGAAAATAAAAATTTGTTTTTCTCCAAAATAAATACTTTAATTTTTTTTCTTTTGAAAAGCTGTCTTCACATTTTAAATTGCAATTAATTTTACTTTGTTTTAAGAACAAACTTGAAACAGCTGATTATCTGCAATCTTACACAATCATAAAGATGTCATAACAATAATAAAATGTCTGCCTAAGGAAAGAGTAAACGAAATAATATGCCAACGAACAGGTTTTGATTAGAATTAAATTTCAATTCCATCTTTCTCTCTCTTTAAAAGACAGGCAAATAATTTTATTTTTTTAATAGAATTTGCTTTAATTTAAATGAGACACAAGCAAAAAACACTGCTGTTTTTATAAATCTCTAGAAGTTAGTTTTATATAAATAAAAATTAAAAGCTATAAATTCACTTGAAACTGATAGTCATGAAGAGTTAATACCTATGTCTGTACTGTTGGCATAAAATAAAATTGAATTAAAAATAAAAGAAAAAAATTCAATATTTATGTTTTCAGTTATTGTAATAAAGTCCTAGATATAGCAATTATCAGTATAGAGAATTTTAAATTTTAAAATTTAGTTAGCATTAATAAAAACATATCCTACTAATAATACTTATAATTCTTATCTGACCCTGATGAGTGAAACATTATGAAACTAAGTCAATGTTTGATAAGAACTGTGAACATTTTATAATTTTCATACTAATATCTTTAGATATCTATTGAGCACTTTCTTGACAAATGTCTGCCACCACAACATACATTAAATAATTTTGTGTATCAGTAGCTGTTGATAGATCTTTTTTGTGTATCAAGCTTTTCTAAGAAAACAGAGATACAACACTGGTCCTTAGCAGAGGGTGTGTTCAGGTGCAACACTTTGATCCTTGGTAAAATGCATAGTCTAATCTTAAACAGGTGCTGATGCATATACATGTGGTCCAAAAGTAGGCGGACAGTAAATGGTAACATTTTATTTTGAGATTATTTGTACAATTATATTTACTAATACAATTATTACATTGACAATTAAATTTTATTATGTAAAATAACACAAAAGTGCTTAAATTTTATCAACACAGGTGCTTAAGCTGTTGTCAGTCACAATTTACACAGCTTTCAAGTCTACCCTTCACATTTCGACAAACATTTTTGTACAAGTCTCTTTGTGTAATAACTTCTTGAAATGCATCTCTTATGGAATTTTTCAAATCACCAACACTTCTTGGTTTTCAACTATAAACTTTGTTCTTGAGTACACTCCAAAAGGATGTGCGTTGTGGTGCAGTGGATATCAGCTCGGAACGAGAACTCGGGGAACCGAGTTCGAATTCCAGTTGAAATCCTTGCATACACTTACGCGTAAATACCCTTGGGAAAGGTATTAATCCATCTCTTCCCTCCAGTTATGGGTTAAATAATAGGACAGATTGGGTTCTATATCTTTGGTCGGCAACCAGTCTACCGCAAAAAGCAATGGCAACCTACTGCGGGATAATCTTCTGCCCAGTCAGTCATGTCTCTTTCGAGACATGATCGCCCAAGCGTGTATCGCGCATGGCACTTAACTGACTGACTGACACTCCAAAAAGAAGAAATCCATGAGGGTCAGGTTGGGTGAACGTTCTGGCCAATCAATTGAACTTCTATGGCTAATCCATTTCTCAGGAAATGTTTCATCAAGAAAAACATGAACTGTTCTTGAATAATGTGAAGGGGATCCATCTTGATGGAAATAAAGGTCATGGTAATTAGACTTTTCACCTACTTTTAGACCACTCTGTATAAATAATTTCATCATTTCTGATAGATACTATTCTAGATAGATACTATTCAGGATGTGTGTTGTGGTACAGTGGATATCGGCTCGGAACGAGAAGCCGGGGAGCCGAGTTCGAATTCCAGCCGAATTCATTGTATTCACTTACGCGCAAATACCCTTGGGAAAGGTATTAATCCGTCTCTTCCCTCCAGTTATGGGTTAAATAATAGGACAGATTGGGTTCTATAGCTTTGGTCGGCAACCAGTCTACCGCAGAAAGCAATGGCAACCTACTGCGGGATAATCTTCTGCCCAGTCAGTCATGTCTCTTTCGAGACATGATCACCTAAGCTTGTATCATGTATGGCACTTAACTGACTGACTATTCTAGATAAAATATACCACCAAAGACTAAAAATTAAATAAAATATGTAATCCCTTATTTTCAATTTTTAACTAGTATTTACTTTCATCTTGATTTTCGGTTCCTTTTAATTACAGCCTCACTATTACTGATGGCCTGAATGAGCAGACATCCAGAAAGGAAATAAAAAAATAAACTCAAGAAATCATTTTATTTCTAAGTAACTAAAAATTAACATTAAAGCAAAATTAATGTTAAAGTTAAAAAATGAATAAAAATGGTTGACAATGCTTCATTTAATAAAGAGGGAAGATAAAAATATATACTAATCAAAAACATATAATAATAGTTGATAATATACCATTTATTAAAAAACTAAAAATAATGTTGCTGTTAATACAACAAAGTAGGTGAAATCAATAAAAAATATTTATTGTTGCTAATAAATTTATTAAAGTCAATGTCAATTGCTATAAGCAAGGTCATCTTCATAATGAAACCTGTACATATCTTAATGTTGCTATTCCACTCATCTTGCAGAAATATGTTAAACAAAGCATAGACAAGAAAATCCAAACTTTTTATGAGAATAAACTTCAATTAAATATTCTTAGTTTTATCTAATGTTTTGCCTGCTAATAAATAGTAATGGCGATAGCCATTTTGAATCAGATTTTGTTAACAATCGAACATTTTGTAAAGAAAAGTTTCACAGATTTTTATTTATTTCTTGGTACCGTAATTAAATGTTTACTAATCTTTTTTTTATATTTAAACATCCAATTATCATTTCAGGTTGACTTTTTTTATTATGGAATTTTAAAAAAATTGTATCTCATTGGTATATCTAATAATACTACATTATTGCACTGTAAAAAATTTTAGTTTTGATTATATTATCAAATTCTTATAAGCTTGTTATCCCCTCAAAATTACTTTGTAAATAAAGAAATTAGAAACGAGTTTCGAAATAAGATACATTTTACAAGTCTTAAAGAGAATCATAGACTACTTATAAAAATTCTAAGTGAACTGTTATTCTCATTTTTATTGCCATATTCACAACGTTTCGGCCATTATATGCTCCAGGTTTCTTCAGATGACATACATTGTAATTTTGAACTGAATCTTTTATTTAGTCCTCCAGAGTAGAAATTCTAAAGTATATCACCTGAAATTGTACAACATCTGAAATATTGCAATTATAGCAATAAAGATGAGGACAACAGTCCAAACAATTAAAAATTCAGAAATATAGACAGATGGTGATTTATTTTATTTTTAAAAACCGATTCATTTTAATAGAAAATGATCTTCTGATTGATCACCAATCATTGTTTGATGAAAAATATTGGTTAAGATATTTTTTAAATTCAATATAAGAATATTTCAATTGCAAAGGAACATTTACTTTTTATCAGCCTAAGATAGTAAATTACTTAATAAGCATTAGAGACTAATTTCATTAATAGTTGAGGTTTACTGTGAATGTCAGGAATTATCCTAAATATCATTACTGATGAACATGTTATATATTTGGGAATAATTCTAAATATTTTAGAGATAATCTCAGAACTTCTTTTCTTGAAGTTAAATGTGATCCATTTCCAAATAAAGTTAATTGAACATTTTAAAATAGTAGTACAATTACAAAATTCAATATCTCTCTCTCACACACATACATTTTATATATATATATATATATATATATATATATATAACATCCTTGAAGTGAAGTGAAGTGGCTGAAAGTGGAAAGTCAAATATTATGGAACATTTTTACACTCCTTATTGCCAGCAAAAATAAAACATAATACTGAAAAAATTAAATCAAAAATTCATAAACTTTTCCTTGTCAGTTGTTTTTTTTTATTAATTTTTTATTTAATTTTTCTGGTATTCTTATGTTTCCATGTTAAAATAAGGAAGAAGGAAAAGTGCCTTAAGCTAATATACTATATAAACTTGTTTCAGAGGTCTGTTTACAAAACAGGAACTTAAAATTTACAAACGTTTTTTAGATACACCCACACACACACACACATATATATATATTGGAACAGATTCCTTACAGGGTAAAATTTAATAATAGCTAGGAATAATCAGAATTTTGATGGCATACTAAAAACTAAAAAACAACCGGTTTCACAAAAGCCTTTCAAATTTTTATTTCGGGGATTTTCTTAACGTGAACTAAAAGATGAAATATAAGCTCTGGGCGAAACCAGTTGTTTTTTTTTTTTAGTTTTTAATATGCCATCAAAATTCCGATTATTCCTAGCTATTATTAAATTTTACCCTGTAAGGAATCTGTTCCAATATATATATATATATATATATATATATATATATATATAATGTGTGTGTGTGTGTGTCTATTTTTAAAAATTCTTTAAATTTTTAAGTTCATGTTTTTTAAACAGATCTCTGAAGAAGTTTAATAAATTTAAGCATATTAGATTAAAACACTTTTCCTACTTTGCTGTTTACTTATTCTATCATACACACACAAACACATATATATATATATATATATAAGAGAGAGAGAAAAGAATGTTAAGGAATTATTTATCATTTACCTGCGATCTGAGAATTAAATATTAATAACAATCTAAGATGTATGTCCTTTTGGAGGAGGAGGAGGGAAAAGCTTTTTTTCTTTTTTTTTTTTAACTGAGGATAAGTGAAACATTTTCCATTCTTCCTTTGTCGATCTCTCTTTTTGATACAATTGTCATGTCCATGTTTGTAAAAGTGAGTTGAAACTGGTGCAGGCCAGATGTTGCCCATACCACATTGACTCCTCATCTTCTTCGTTTTCATTCCCTACAGAATTGGATGCGTGCGGCAAGCTGATAAGAGTTCTACAGATAAGCATCAAATTAATATGTATCCACTTCTTCCTCTATGTTTTCATCATTTCCCTCAACCTGCTGAGCCAAGCATTCAGGTTGCTGGGAGGAAAAACTGCAGGTAAGTTAGTTTGTATGATTTATTTTACTTTTTGACTCCATTAAATCTCTTACACACACCCACACAATAAGGGAACTACATAAAGATGTGGTCAGGATATCACTGGCTCTCAACCCCTCCTCTGCAGCCAATACAAAAAACATATAGTACCCATCCATTTCTCAGAAATCACCTAAAAATTTATATATATTTCTAATTTATTTGTTTAAACATTATTTTTAATGTATACTAATATTTCAGTAGATGCTCTACTTTTGTTACATCTACCAGCCTGAACATTTGAGAAATATTGTTTAAAAAATATACATGGATTCAAACCTGCGTTCCTTCTGTTGGTTATTTATCCTTTTCATAATTTTTCTTGTTACTTTATACAATGGAATTATTTGCCTTTCTACCTGCTGAATGGAATCTGAGAAGCCCCCACACTAAACATTAATAGCAACCAAAGAAGACGTGACTAAGCAGAAGATTTTCCCGCAGTAGGTTGCCATTACTTTCTGTGGTGGACTGGTTGACAATGAAGAATATAAAACCCAAGCCATCCTGTTTTTAGCCCATAGCTAAAGAAATATTTGCATGTAAGTGCATGCAACAAAGAGCCTGATCAGTGATGATGAAAAGATACTAGTTTGGTTTCTGAGACATCGAAAGTTATAAGCCACTTATTTCCCCTGTTGTTAGAACACATTGAAGATCAGCAGCAATGCTTGAATCATCATGATTTTTGGATGTGTGCCGATAAACCATGTCATCCTGGATATGACAATAAACTAGATTTGGCAGCAAGTTTTGAGAAGCAAAATTGTTCCCAAGTCCACCCTGACCCATAGTGATGGCAGCTGTTGAGGTCTCGGCTAGGGGCAAATAGTGAATCCTCAAATTGGGGTCAAAACATGAAAATAAAAAAAATACGTTAAAAAATTTCTAGTAATATATTTTCATAGTAAAAAAAAAAAATACCAAGGTTTAAAATAAAATTTGGTATTAAATGACCGATAAGAAGTTAATATGCTGCTAAACAAACCAACCAAACCATAAACTGTAGCATTATCTGCTTACTAATGGTCTAAGAATGGTCTCCCAAGCAGATTACTAATATAAAGCAGAAATAGAGAAGGAGCAAAGGATCTTACTGGCTTCAGAAGATTAGCCAATCATAACAACCTCCATGGACCTAATTGAGAGAAAGAACTTGATGATTGCAAAAGCTTTTCCCACACATGCCATAACTGAAGAGTTTTTGTAGCAAACTTTTGAAAAAGTGTTTGATATCGCTAAGGCTTTCACTGGTGAAAAAGTTACCATCAAATGCTTCATGGATTTAGACTTGGGAAATATCTTTCAGGCAGCAGTTAAACAAATTTGCCAAGATTGGAGGTAATTCAAGGTTATGAACATTAGTATAAAAATAATGTGTCCTCTGAATGTTAAGCTTCTTTCCTTAGTTATGTGTCCAAAATTTTCAGCTATTCTTTGTGATTGTTGACAAGTTTCTTTGTATTTCTTATTCTCCTTAAAATGTCCATGGCATTCTCAACATTAGTTAGAAAAAACAAATCTTTGTTGCTCTTGGAGTAGATAGACTAAACTATCGCCTGGTTCACACTCCACCCACGTCTATTGAACAGGTGTAGAGGCTCATCTCTTGTTCCCTGTTTAGGATGTGGTTTCCGGTTTTCTCTTTTCCAATCTTTTCACTCTTACGTAGCCCCCTGCACATCAGTGGTGTTACCGCCTTGCTCGGGGTGATATGATTTAAAAAAAAAAAGAAAAGTCTTTTCGTCATCTGGAATTAAATTTTTGAACATTCCCTATCAACATAGGAGATTAGATATTAATAGTGAAATCTATCATATTCTATTTTTTTTAATGTCTTTTATGAGTAAGGCTTTTCTTATGAGTAAAACTTATTTGTTATGAGTAAGAATTTTTCATGAGTAAGGCTCTTTTTATGAGTAAGACTTCCAAATCCACTCATCATTAATAATTTCCCCTCTTATTCATCATTTTTCATGCTATTTACTTTTTTCTGCAAATGAAACTATTTTCCATGTGAATTTTGGGTTTAGTATATAAAAATGTGGTGCAATGAATATTGGATCAGAATGGGAAATCAGCAGAGCCGAGTTCAAATTCCAGTTGGATTCATTGCATTCACTTGCATGCAAATACTCGTGAGAAAGATGCTGATCCATTTCTTCTCTCTCCAGCTATGGGTTGAATAGCAGAACTGATTTTGCTCTATAGCCTTGGTGTGCAACCAGTCTACCACAGAAAGAAATGGCAACCTACTGTGTGAAAATCTTCTGTCTAGTCAGTCATATATCAAAAGAGATATGATCACTCAAGCATGTATCAAGTATGGCACTTAACTGACTGACTCATATGACAGTGCAGGAGGTGTAAAGGTTAGTGACCTGAAATGAGAAATCAATAACCAGAGTTCAAATTCTGGTCAAGCTAGTTACATTCACTTTTGCACAAATACATCACTTCTCCCCTTCCAGACCACTTAGTTATCTCCATTTAACTCGATTCTCTGAGTTTTTTGTTCACTTGTGCAATAGCCAGGTATTGAACTCACAACTCTCTGAATCAAGTCACTGGATCCAACCAATGCTTTTATCCACTGGGTTAAATGGAGATTAAATGAAGATATCTGGAAATGCATGACACATGAAACAAGAATAATCTACCCCACTGATCGAAATAAAGGGTTCAGTTCAAAATTTCAATCACCTGAAGAAGGTCAGAGCATACAATGGCCGAAACATTGTGAATATGACAACAAAGATGAGGATAACAGTTCAAATAGTGTAAATAATTACAATACCTCATCTCGAAAACATAGGCAAATGTTAAAAAAATTCTACTTTAAATCAGAAGGAAACTGAAATTTTTTTAAGATACATACTGAGGAAAGAGGGCCTAGAGAATTTAACACTTACAGGACATATTAAAGACAAAAAAGCAAGGGTTAGGTAAATAATCTACTGAAATTGTGTGAGTGAATAGCTGGTTAAAGATGAAGAGGGATGGTAATTACTTAAAAGAGTAACAAAAGTCAGAAAGCTGTGGAGAGCCATGTTTGTCTTCTGTCCTTAAAGTACACAGGATATTAAAGAACTTAATGTCCTGAAAGCTCCTTAACAGAACATGTTCACAGACATGTTATTATTTTCATCATAAAGACAATTACTTTCACAAAAGAGAAACGAAATTCTATTATTATATCAACTATTCTTTGACATATAATTTGACACTAATTTTAAAAAATGCTGATGACACATAATTTTTATAAGAATTTCTGAATAATTTTTATAAGAATTTCTGAATAATATAAAGTTTTATACAGAATATATCTGAAAGAGAGAGCCAATAACAACAAATCAAGGAGAAGGGCGCTGATTACAAATGAATAATATATTTCTGAGGGTTTTTTTATGTGCCATGTCCCTTCTAGATGTAGGCTCTTCACAATTACCTGTCCTTCATAGCTCTAAATAAATTTTATCTTTCTCTTAAACCTTGTTCTGACATCCATTTACTCAAATTAACTATGTATGTTATGCATTGTTTTCCTCTGTCCCTCTTGCCTTCAATCTATCCTGTGAGTATCAGATTTTCCAAGCTCTCTTTCCTCATGTACCCTTGAAATTTCAACTGTCTCTTTCTGATGTTAAGTATAAGTTTCCTTTTTGTCTCCATTTTTTTTCTTGTTGCTGATATATCATTCCATGGTATCCTCAGTATACTTCTGTAGAACCACATTTCTGTTGCTTCAAATTTCTTCATATTTGAGAGAATTATCCTGCATTTACTGCCTCTTTAGCTATCCCAATGTACCTCTGAATTTCAGTGTCAAGTTTTCCGTCCTCTGTTAAAATATTCCCCAGATATTTAGATTTCTGTACTTGTTTAATTTTGATACCTCCAATTTGTAATTTGAATTTTGGGCTCATCCTTTTACTAACAACCATACATTCCATCTTCTCACTATCCTTTATCAACTTCGTAGTTTTCTTTCCATATCTGCTATCAACACTGTGATTTTTTTTTTTTAATCATATCACCCCAAGCAAGGCGATAACGCTACTGATGCACAGGGTGCTATGTAAGAGTAAAAAGATTAAAAAAGAGAAAGCCGGAAACCGCATCCTAAACAGGAAACAAGGGATGAGCCTCTTCACCTGTTCAATAGATGTGGGTGGAGTGTGACGTGTTATGTACAGATCTTGTTGCAAAAATGATGGCTGCCAATAAAGATAGAATTAAAACATATTGACATGAACTAAGGTTGACTTATTGAAATCCCAAACCATTTTCACTTTAACATTGCTGTTATTTTATTGTTCCAAGAAGTTTCTTTTATAGAATATCTCGACTTGTGTGCTTCAAATAAGATATTTGCTAATTTGAGTGTGTCATCCTCAAGCAATGAGTTTTTAGTACCATTCATAGAAGTGATCATTAATCAGAAAATTCCAAACACTATCATATAATGCTGTTTTTTCCTCCACGTGTTAAACCCTGCCATCACCTCAGAACTATTCCCTTTTGATTACTTGTGCCATATCTAAAATGTGCTTAGAAAATCGCCATACATTTCCATCTGAGCACCTTGATGTAGTGTAATGATTAGTGAGCTTGTCTCACTAGAATCATTACAATTGTATAGCAAGTTCAACCCTTACTGAGTGCCCCGATACTTTTGACCTTGTGCCACATCTAAGCATCACTTAGAAAATCACCATAATAACGAGAAAGAGGAGGCAATAACACTGTGTTTAATACCCTGTTTCAGTGAAATAGAAAACTGTCAATTTTTAATCTTCATTTTGTACCTTTTTACTTCTTTAAATAATGGCTGTTGACTTGTTAAATGAGTATGACAACCACTAATAAGATAAGCAGATGTGAGATATGATTAGCAACAAAGCAGAGGTGACACCTCAGTTTTCCATCAAACTTGGGTTCTGTCATTCAGTTGATTGTGCAAGTGCACAATCAACTGAATGACAGATTGGAAATCAGATATTTCTGTCCCTATGCATTTCTTTAAATAAGGATCATACTTAATGATTATTATTGTAATATTTTCTTAATGCTAAACTGATATTCAAAGATGCAATAAAGGAAATTGCACAGGTATTTTATAATCATAAAAGTCGCAAGGAGCTTATTCAATCATTAGATTAAGAATCGACTCAACAGCAAGCTCAAATAAGAAAACCATGAAATTTTATGGGTTTTTGTTTTGTTTTTTGCTTGTTTTAATAGCTTATCAACCTTTTG
Source organism: Ascarosepion bandense (assembly GCA_037127315.1). Classification (NCBI taxonomy): domain Eukaryota; kingdom Metazoa; phylum Mollusca; class Cephalopoda; order Sepiida; family Sepiidae; genus Ascarosepion; species Ascarosepion bandense. Next base: position 3,506,485 of record JBBBDQ010000952.1, read on the forward strand.
CAGGTTATTTAGCCATTTAGATTATAAGAAATTTTTAGAGATAAGTTATCTACTGATACAAGTCCTACTAATTAACCCATAGCTGAGAGGAGAAGAAATATAACGAATATAACAAATCCAACGGGAATTAGAACTTGACTGTTCAATTTCCAAATCAGAGCCATTATCCAATACACCACCTGCACATCTAAGTTTACAGTACCTGATGGTCAAAATCTTATCAGTACTGCTTGTATATAATACTAGTAGTATAGCCCGGCGTTGCTCGGGTGTAATGAAAGCTTTAAAACTAATCCATGGTCCTGGAGCTCAGATTCTTTGGATGTTGGCATGAAAGACTAAAAAGCAATAGTTGTTTCCAGTTAAAGCAAAACCATAGACTGAAAGAAAAATGAATGGATTAAGTCAAATTTTGATTTTCTGGTATCGATATAAAATTTTCTGCACTATTGTAAGAACTGCAACCTTGAAACTTCTGAATATCGTTTCTTATGTCTTTGTCTATGAGTATATCAAATTTGATTAAAATCGGACCACTCTTTCTATAACCCAATTTTTTTTTTATATTTATCGGGGGTACCTAGACACAAAACCTAGCTAAGAACACTTGCAGACACATATAGTACAACTGTGTAAATTTTCAAGAAAATTGGTTCAGCCGTTTCGGAGTCTATAGGTAATGGACACACACACACGCACACACACACCGACAAAGTTCCATTTATAAATAAGTTTAGATTTGGTTAAACATTCTAACATCAAGAAGTACTCATTTTCTGTACCAATGTTATTCTGATATTTTTATTTCTAAAGATTATTTTTATCAATACACTACTAAATGTCTGACTTTGTAGTCAGTCAGTTAAGTGCTATTATTAATAGACATTTGGGCAATCATGTCTCAAAACAGACATGATTGACTGGCTGAAGATTTTCCTGCAGTAGGTTATTACTTTTTGTGGTAAACTGGTTGCCAACCAAGCCTATAAAATCTAATTTGTCCTGCCATTTAATCTATATCTGGAGGGAGAAGAAACGAATTAACACCTTACCTAAGGGTATTTGCACATAAGTAAATGCAATGAATTCAAGTGAAATATGAACTTGGCTTGAATTCAAGGGAGATAACTTTTTATGTGCCGTGTCCCTTCAGGACATTGACGAATCATAGCCCTCTACATTTTCCTGTCTCTTGTTGCTTTTAATATATTTTGTGTTATTTCTCCTAAACCCTGAACTGCCATCCATTTATTTAAGCCCATCAAATGTCCCGCGCTTCATTCCCCTGTCTATCACTTCATCTATCTGCCCTATGAGTATCAGATTCTCCAAGCCCTCCTTCTTCATTACATGTCCCAGAAAGTTCAGCTGTCTCTTCCTGATAAGTATAAAGTTTCCCTTTTGTTTTCATTCTCTCCAAAACATTGTCGTTACTCACATGTTCAGTCCATGGTATCCTCAGCATCCTTCTGCAGAAGTACATTTCCAATACTTTGAGTCTCTCCTTCATCTTTGAGGAGATTATCCAATATTCGCTGCCATACAGGTGGACAGATATCACATAACAATTCAGTACTCTTTTTTGTTTCCAATGAAATCTTCTTGTCTCTTAATAATACTCTACTCAGCTTTTGGAATACCACCTCCACCACAGACTTCCTCAACATAGACGTCTTATGCACCAATTATAAAATATTTTCTCTTCATTGTCTATTGGCAATTATCCATTATTCAAGAACAAAAAAAATTGCAGACATTTCCTTCTTTATATAAATACAATTTGCTACAAATAATTTTCTCCTGAGACTTTTCCATTACATTTATTGGAAGCTTTTCCCATTAATTTTCCCATTAATACATAATTTGATTATTGCTTAAGGAATGATATATTAAGTTTTCTAAAAAATAAAGTTTTGGGTGTTGAATTTGCTACTAAGCTGTTTATAAAACTTAATTTCTGTAAAGATTTTAATTGATTTCTTTTAAAAAGTTTCGAAAAATATATCATTTTTCAGTTAATTAAAACAGCCAAATTCATTAACAAATGGCTTAAATATATAAAAAATTTATTCATTATAAAATCTTCTTTTTTTTTTTTTTAACAACTTCAGATTTTTAAGGAAGTAAAATTTCTGAATTTCGAGATTTTTAGTTTTTTGGTGTTTTTTTTTATTTTTTATTTTTAGATGAAATATGGGATTAAATATTTGAAAATGCATATTTCACAGGTTTTATATATACTTTGCATTTTTATTTTATTCTTTGTTTTCATCACTGAGTCACATGTAGATCTTTCATTCCTTTGGCACTAACAATGAAAACCAAATTCAACAAAGTTTAATTAAAATGTACAAATTTTGTTAATATGAATATTACTCACTTTTTTGCTTATATATAAAATATATAGATAGATTCATACTATGAATCTCAAAATGTTTGATTGCAGACATGGGATGAAAAAAATATATATCAGTTTATCTTAATCCATCAGTGCTCACCATAAAATCTGACATAAATTATCAATTTCTAAAGAGAAAAATGTCGATGTGCATTGTGATGGAGTGGATATCAGCTTGCAATGAGAAATTAGAAAGCTGAGTTCAAATTTCAGTTGAAATCATTGCATTCACTTATGCACAAACACACCCTTGGAAAGGTATTAATCCATCTCTTCTCACTCCAGTTATAGGTTAAATAGTAAGACAGACTGAGTTCTATAGCCTTGGTTGGCAACCAGTCTACCTTGCTCAGAGTGGTTTGCATAGGGTCAACACCCATATCAGTAAAGAAGACAAGTTACAGAAGCATCAACAACCCCCTCATTGATGACAAGGGGTTGTTGATGGCCTTTGCTCCACTGGAAGTAATGGGGGGTATAACAACAAAAAACATGGTATTAATTATAGTTTTATAAGAGTCAGATATTCATTATAGGTTCCTTCCTATAACTCATTAATGTCCACTATCCAAAAACTCAATCAGTGGGCATTTATTCGGAATATTTAATAAATAGTGTAAGTATTTGTTAAAGTATTCTGAACATATTTGTCTATAGTTCTGAGATGAGATATTGTAATTATTTACATAATTCGGACGATTATCCCATCTTTGTTGCTATATTCACAAAGTTTTGATCGTTGTACTCTCCTACTTTTTATTCACTGGGATAGACTATTCTCATTCCCTGAGTCATGCTACTTCCAGATGTCTTGGTTATCACATGAAACATTATGAATATGACAACAAATCCAAATAATGTAAATATTCTGATCGTTTTTTTATTAAATATAGTTTCAGTTTGTTTTTATTATAATGTATGACATATAGAAAATGTGAGTTTTTGGGGTCTTTTTACCCCAGTTTTTCAGACAACCTTCTTATAGGAGTGGGGGTGAAATCTCGAGCCTTAAGAATGGTAACCTTCCTAGAGATGGTGTTTTGATAAAAACACTTGTGTACTTGGATTACCATGAGTGTCCGAGTTGGGGGTCAGGAAGGGTATCTGTCCTTGTAAAACCTTGCCTTTGTGAGGCAGAGCTCACCTTGTTTTGTATGAAATAAATCACAATCAACAAAGACACCTGGTCATTTTCCCTTCAGGCTATTGCCAATCATAATCCGCTGATTTTCTGCGTTATCTGTGAATTGCCATGATTTCTTTGGTAAGATAATGGAATGATTTCCTGTTGCCTTACCTATGATTAAGAATTCACTTTTCCTTCTCTTAGACTGGTTATCCCCAAAGGGTAAAGAGCTAAGTCTATTCTGATATTTAATCCATAATTGGGGAAAGAATGCATCTGTGTGAAAAGTGAATGCAACAGATTAACCTGGGATTTGAACAATTACACTACCTCTACATATTTCTTACCTCATTTAAAAACTCATACTTTAAAATATCAAAAAATTTACCATGAGTGGGCCCATATTGTCAAAATATTTATATTGAAATGCCATTTAAAATGACAGTAACACATATATATATATATCTTCCTCATCTGATGAAGAATCCATGGTCAAATCAATTACATCATGTTGTGGGGCAGATTTCTTTACTGATGATCCTGATATTGATGAGCTTTTTATGACAGGACTTCAGGCACAGCAAATTTTCCAGAAATATCCACAAACAACATTTCAGAAAATTTCAATAAGCTGCCAGTTTACCAAGGAGCCAGCACTAGCACCACAGTGCCCAACCCATGTGGTAATGACACATTTACAATGTTTTGATGCATTCACATTTCTCATGATGAATGAGAAGAAACCCACATGGATTTGCCCGACCTGTGATAAATCTGCAGCATTCAACAAACTCATCATTGATGGATCGTTTGTTGAGATCCTTCAACAATCTGCTGGCTGTACAGAAATTCAGTTCAGTGAAGATGGTTCATGGAGTCCTCTAAGAGCTGTCAAAGAAACACTAGTGATTAGTAGTCCTGTCAAAAAAAGTTCATCAATATCAGGATCACCAGAAAGGAAATCAGCCCCACAACATGATGTAATTAATATATATATATATATATATATATATATATATATATATATCAGCATGCCTTGTGGGCATAGAAGAATCCAAAGGAGTATCCTTTACATATAATGGTAGGATAACTCTCTACGAGAGCTCTAAACATATATGCATATAAATACATATAGAGCAAATATAAGAAAAATTAAGACAGACGCGTTATTTCATGGTAATTTGGAAGTATAGGCCTATTTCAGGCAAGCCATCTTCAGCTTCCGTCTTTATTCAACGAAGGATTCTACATTTCAGCTGAAGATGGCTGACCTGAAATAGGCCTATACTTCCGAATTACCATGAAATAACGCATTTGTCTTAATTTTTCTTATATATGTTTCTTATATTGAGAAAAAAAAATCTAAACCCGAGTGTGACAAGAGAGAAATATATATATATATATATATACACACACACACACGTGTGTGTGTGTATGTACGTGTGTGTGTCTATATATTATTCTTCACTACTCAATGACAGAATAATTGCAAAAAAAAAAAAGAAGATAAATCACTGTTAAAGGATAAACATACAGCAAAAGCTTTCATAACTGGTAATAAAGTTAAATAATGGGTAGTAAAGAGAATGAACTGAGCTGATGTGGCCTTGCTATTGTCTCTCTCTCTCTCTCTCTCTCTGTGTGACAGGAGGGATCTATATACACTAAAGTTTACCTTCTTCCATCATGCACCCATGGATCAGAGGTAGAATTGCCAACTGATGTCAATTTGGTTGGGTTTCAATCCTGGCCAGAAGCAATCGGATGTCTAACCGTACTGATGAGATGTGATACAGCAAAACAGGACAGTCTGCAGATGACTATATATATAAATCAATACACAATGGTCTTTATTATAATAAAGAGGATTATTGTAGTTAAAGCATTGAAATCTCCATAATAACCAATATTTAGATCATAACAAAATTGAATATTTAATAACAGCCAAATTTCAATCTGTATTCAGTTTGTAGCTGAGAGAGTCAGTTAAGTGCCATACATGATACACACTTGGGCGATCATGTCTCGAAAGAGACTTGACTGACTGGGCAGAAGATTATCTCACAGTAGATTGCCATTGCTTTCTGCGGTAGACTGGTTGCTGACCAAGGCTATAGAACCTAATCTGTCCTGTTATTTAACCCATAAATGGAGGGAAGAAACGGATTAATACCTTTCCCAAGGGTATTTGCGCATATATGATTGCAACGAATTCAACTGGAATTTGAACTCAGCTCTCCAATTTCTCGTTCCGAGTCGATATCCACTGGACCACAAGTCAGTCAGTTGAGTGCCATACGTGATACACGCTTGGGCGATCATGTCTTGAAAGAGACCTGACTGACTGGGCAGAAGATTATCCCGCAGTAGGTTGCCATTACTTTCTGCAGTAGACTGGTTGCCCACCAAGGCTATAGAACCCAATCTGTCCTGTTATTTAACTCAGAGCTAGAGAGAGAAGAGATGTATTATATTTTTAAGTGGGGGATCAGTTTATTACTTCATAACAATATAAAACTGACCCCCCACTTTATGCCCAGCAGAAGCCTTAATTATGTTTCCAACTATTATATTCAGTCAGTTAAGTGCCATACGTGATATGACTGAAAGAGACATGACTGACTGGGCAGAAGATTATCCCGCAGTAGGTTGCCATTGTTTTCTGCGGTAGACTGGTTGCCCACCAAGGCTATAGAACCCAATCTGTCCTGTTATTTAACCCATAACTGGAAGGAAGAGACGGATTAATACCTTTCCCAAGGGTATTTGCGCGTAAGTGAATGCAAGGAATTCAGCTGGAATTCGAACTCGGCTCCCCGATTTCTCGTTCCGAGCTGATAAAGACAAGGCTTGAATAACATTCTTCAAAAGGTATTACAGCACGACTGATTTTTAGAACTCAATCTACACTAAAATATCTGATTGCTTTTTATTTTTTGAAAATAAATGTATAACACATTATATTTTTCTTTGTTAATCAGGGGGTGTGATGGCGAACCATGAACTGTTGAAGAATCCACTGACTGGATTAATGATTGGAATTCTAGCCACAGTCCTAATGCAAAGTTCAAGTACATCCACTTCTATCATTGTTACCATGGTAGCAGCAAACAGTAAGTACTAACTCTTCTCTTTATCATCAGTCACAATTGAAGAGGAGGAGGAGTAGTAGGAGGGAGAGAAAGAGAAATAATAATACCCCCCAAAAACTGTACTCACAAGTACAGCTCCCACCTTTATCTATATAAAATGTGTGTGATCTTAGGTCTTGATGGGTTGGGGTGGGGGTAATGAAAATATTCAATGAAAAATGTCATGTTACCATTTCTGACTTTAGGTCACAAGTTAAACCTAAAAAGAAATCAGTAAACAACAAAAATCAATGGAAATAATAAAATAATGACATAGCAGTGACATCAGATAAAAACATATCACTTAAAGAATGTTATAAATATATTTAAAAAGCCTGAAACCTAAAATATGTGGCACCTTAAAACTATTATCATAGATATAATAATCAGAGCCTCAGTTACAATCAAGAGAGATATATACAAGAACATTATGAAAATCTGTGTTAATCACTGTTAAAAATGATTAAAAAATTGCACTGTTCGGAATGGCTCCACTAATTAGGAAAGTATTATCATAATATAAACTTGCATACATGTTAAGTATCATTTAATATCAGAATCTGTGCAAACAGAATTCGAATAGTTTTTGCACAGGTCTTGGGTAATGATTCAGTAAAGAATTGTATGTAACAAAAAATAAAAGGTTATTATGATGATGAAATGTTTTTTTACTATGATTTATATAAAGCGTTTATAAAATTCGCATTATACGTTAAGTTGTTAGGAATACAGGAACCCACCACAGGAAAGATAAGCAAATTCATATTTCGTTTATTGAAGTAAGACCTTATTTATTGTATATCAAAACGGAATTTGTTTTTATGAAAAAAGAATGAGGTTAACAATTCATAAGACTTGAGATTTCTATCAAGAATATCTGAGTCTCTCTTGAAATTTTGATATCAGTTCAGAACAACGTTGCTTATAAAAATTAAATTCTTTCTTCCTTAACCTTGGAACACTAACCACCAATTAAAGTTACACCACTACTAACCATGGGTATATCATACCCGATTTTAAAAATATTGTATATAAATCTTTATTTGAAATATTTTACATGCAGACACTTCAAAATTTGTATTTTGAGTTAACATAAATAGGAACTGAAAAACATTATTTAGGTAAGAAAATCAGGTACTGAAAATTTAATTAAACTGTAATTAAAATGGCGTCATTTGTGCTGGCTACTATATACCCATGGTTAGTGTTCTCAGGTTAAGAAAAAAAAAGTGAGTGTTTTTTTTTCTTACACTAGGTAGAATTACATAAGTAATTCATAAGTCTGTAAGCTTTCTCTTATTTTTGTTGATATGCAATATAGACAAGAAAAAAGTTGAATTAATCAATGTATAGTAATTTATCAGTGTAAAATAAACTTATGAATGCAAATGACAATAATAATAATAATAATAATGTTAGATACTTATTTTTATATATATATAAAAAAAATCAACAGCATTTCTATAATTGTGGATTTTGTTTCTCTTACAGTGATCGATGTTGCTCCAGCCATTCCTATCATAATGGGTGCCAACATAGGAACTTCCGTGACCAACACTGTAGTCTCAATGGCACAGTATGGGAATCGGAATGAATTTCGAAGATCTTTTGGTGCTGCTACTGTTCATGATATGTTTAATTGGCTCAGTGTTATCATTCTGCTTCCTTTGGAGGTCTGTACAGGTAAGTACCATTAAATCCTATTTAAATATTCATTGATCCACATTTTATGAGTTAGTAAAAAAAAAGTCTCTTCTCTAGGAATATCAACTTCTATGAGTGTCATAGTATTTATTCATTTTACTTCATAACTCACTTAGATAACTATTTAGAAATTCTCAGGATAGTAAGTAAAACAAAAAAATGATGCTTTTCTCCTGGAGAGTAACACACTGCGCCTCCTTGGCCTCACTCTCTCAACTGCCCTCAAGTGGAACGACTACATGGAATCTACTGCTAGAAAAGTAGAGTCACTCTGCTGGGCCAGAAAGTTTTTCTCGTTAGAATTGATCTTGTACATTCGTAAATCTACCATTCGTCCACGCATTGAATACTGTTGGCATATCTGGTCAGGTGTTCTTGCTATTCAGCTCAAGGGTCTTGACAAAATGCAATGCAATGGATCCTGACTTGGCATCTCACCTTCAGTCACTTTCTCACTGATGTGACATGGCTTCCCTGTCATTTTTTACAAATATTTTCATGGCAACTGTTCTGATGAGCTTTTTTTACCCTACTGCCCTGACCACATGAATTTAAGTATCCATTGTATTCACTTACGGGTAAATACCCTTGGGAAAGGTATTAATCCGTCTGTTCCTTCCAGTTATGGGTTAAATAGCAGGACAGATTGGGTTTTATAGTCTTGGTTGGCAACCAGTCTATCGCAGAAAGCAATGGCAACCTACTGCAGGATAATCTTCTGCCCAGTCAGTCATGTCTCTTTCAAGACATGATCGCCCAAGCGTGTATCACGTATGGCACTTGACTGACTGACTAGATTGGATCTAGGTCCCACACTTTTCCCATTGAAATAGTTCAATGTAACTGCTTCTTCTATTCCAACAGTTTCTTTTCTCACACTTCCCATCTGTGGAACTCCCTTCCATTTACTTACTTCAATGATAGCTACAATCTCAATCTCCAAAAATTCTAAATGCAATGTCAATTGACATCTATTTTCTTGAATCCCGTTCATCTTTTATCCTTTCTTCAATACCCACTGTACCTAGTCTTTTCTCTCACTGTAACCCCCTGTGCACTAGTAGCAGTCTCACCTTGCATGGGGTGAAATGATTATAAAAAAAAGTAAAAGTTTTATTGAACTATTGATAGCCAAAATAACCAACATTATAGTTCAAAAGGAGAGCAGGACTGACCTCATCCAGTCAAAAGACAAATGTTCAGCTTTTTTATTATTATTATTATTTCAAACGAACCCAAACACCATTGACCAATTTTATTTCTATTCTTTTCACTCACCAAACATTCCTTCAAACAGTATTGTTTCTTAGCTGATCCACATTTTACTTGTTTCTCTTGCTACCATTTCTCGTATTTAGGCTTCTGCAAGAGTCAGTCAGTTAAGTGCCATACGTGACACACACTTGGGCAATCATGTCTCTTTCGAGACATGACTGATTGGGCAGATTGTATGTATGTATGTATGTATGCCGCATTCACCCTAGTCGGGTTGAGCGGGCTTCCTCCCTGACGGAGCAAGTCTCATTGGAATTTGTTTAAGGGCAGGGTCCCAAGTCCTACCCCGTTATTTAACCCATAACTGGAGGGAACGGACGGATTAATACCTTTCCCAAGGGTACTAGTGCGCAAGTGAGTGCAGTGTGCTCGACTGAAATTGGAACTCGGCTCACCGATTTCCCCCTCCAAGCCGACATCCACCGCACCACAACGCACATCCGTGAACGCTAACAGCACCTGGTATTCCCAAGTGGTCACCCACGTAAGTACTGACCAGGCTCAACGTTGCTTAACTTCGGTGATCGAGCGGGAACCGGTGTATTCAACGTGACATGACCGTTAGACGATTGGGCAGATTATTTTCCCATAGTAGGTTGCCATTACTTTCTGTGGTAGACTGGTTACCAACCAATTCTATAGAGCCCAAATTGTCCTATTTAACCCATAGCTGGATAGAGAAGTGACAGATTAATACCTTTCCCAAGTGTACTTTACTTAAAAGCTCTTCTTACACCCCTCTAAATGTGCCCAATGAATTAATTTCCTAATCAGTAGTGATTCCATCACAATTTACAGTTTTTCACAGAGCTCCTTCTTTGCTTTTGTCTTCTTTCTGTAATACACCAAATATAGCCCTGGACATTCTTATATATGCTCCATCAATCCTATCACACATGGTCTTTATTGAAGCCCAGCTTTCAGCACAATAAAGCAGTACACTTCTCTAATGTGAACTCCTTAGCCACTGGTGTGTTGTGAATTGTTCAACATCAGCATTTTTGCTACAAAGACAGAACTAGCTATGTAGGATCTTTTTGATTACTCTTTCCTCTTCCTACTCATTATTAATGTTTCTGTTCCTAATTCTTCCACACCCTGTAATCTTAGTGGCTTTATTGCCTCACATGGTGTGATACCAAGTGAAATTACATTATACGTATATAAAAACAAAAAAAAAAAAGAAATCAACCACTCACAAATAATACAACATTAAAAAGAACTCAACACAACATAAGAAACCAAAAACAATCACTTTTAGAAACACTTGCATAGCAAAATATTATATTTCACCAATCTCCATATAAATAAGAAAAAACCATGACACAATAGCAGAATGAAGTTAAGACCCAATGAGTGAAAACATCATAACAGTGCCTTTATGAAACTTTAAAGTTGGCAGGACTCAGTTAAGTGACAAACTTCTCTACATTAATCTTTAGTGTGTGTGTGTGTGTGTGTATATATATATATATATATATATATATATATATATATATATATATAAAGGAAAACTCACCACGTCATTTAAATTGCTTATAATTCATTTCAATGAGCTTAATTAGCTCATTTCATCAGACCACACAATATTCCTTCCATTTGGTACAAAAGATTTTGCCGGAATAAGCATTTTCTTTAATTGAAGAGAAAGATAAAAAAAAATAAAAAAGTGAAAAAAGGAAGAGTCGGGACAGAGGCATTGGTGTCAGATCACCTGGAGGTGTTCAGACCAGTCGTGAAGATGTTGACCGCTAAGTCATTAACCGTTTATTTCTAATTCTATGGATGCGTATGTATGTGTAACCCCATAAATTAACCCACCCATGTATACTAACTTATATCCATATACACATATGCGCACATCCCCACATTTACATACAAATGTGATTGTGTTTATGCTTATACATACTTACCAACCTACACTTTTTCATGTCTACATACGGATCTTGTGTTCATATACTCACATATATACATTTTATAAAGACGGGATTTCCGCGGGTATAGTGTTACACACACACACATATATAGATATATTTTTAAAAATTAATAAGAAAAACAAAGGGAATTTAATGTAATTCATTGAACTGATTATTATAAATTCCTGTGGATTATAAAAACATACCTTTACCATGCTCATTTTCCATTGTAAGGAGGTTTTAATGGGTAGTGGGGGTCATCACATCAAACAAGGCAATAAGTAGGAAGGATGGGGTTACTAGGGGTGAAAGTGAATGAGAAAACATTAGTGATGAGAAAGAACAATAAAGGAACAGGATTCAAGATGGCAATTGTTGTTGCAATTAAATTTTTGGAGATTCTAGTTCAGGAGTAAGGCAACATTTTGCTATGTGGTGACAGGGTTTTAAAATCATCCAGTGTGCCAACAGCATATGTATTTCTATACAAGTCAAGGTCAAAATAGCTGTTATATATTTTGTAAAGTAATATTTGCAATAATATAAATAGGTGATATTACGAAATCTTACAGAAAATTACAAAATGGTATTAATTAACTTACTTTATTATTAAAAGTAATTTTCAAACAAATTTAAATAAATACAATATGTAAACTACATAGAATAAAAATAAACTGTTTTTAAAAGTTTTTATTATTAATGGAATCTTGCCCAGTCTTAGCCAATTGCTCAATATTGGCAACATACTTTGTTATTTTGAGTTTTATACAATTTTCTAAATGTTCAGGTATTAGGCAACTTCATTGTGGACTTAACACTGCTTTCATGTGAGAGAAAATTTTCTCACAGTAATAAGTTGAACCAAAAGCTGAAAAAAGCAATTTTCTTCATACAGATGAAAAATCTCGGGAGAACTGTTAGGCTCTAAACAATTCTTCAGGCGAGTAGTTGTAGAATTAATAAAAGACTCTTGTTCGTAGAAAGGTTTCCTTGTCTATTTATTGGTGTCGTTATTTACAGTGCTCTTAGAAGAGAAAACGAGCAGAGAGTCCAATGAGTAATCAGTTTTGGAACAACTAAATATCTTTGTGTTCTAGGAGTTATAGGTCTGGACTTTGTTACATCATTTGCAGCTGCATGCCATTAGAAATTGCTTGGCATGGCACATGTGGCATGCATGCCATATGTTGTCGAACCCTGTTGTAGTTGGCAGGGAAGCATGAAATTGAACGAGCGAGAAGCACAAAAAGACGAACTGTTTGAATAGAACATATGGTTGCATCCAGCCAGTTTTTAATTCAATAGATTTATCTTACCCTGACAAGTACATCAGAGTTTCTATGAAACTTCAAGTTCAAAGTAAATAAATCATTTGAACTTATTTATTTACTCTTGTTGCTCTGTTTTTTTTTAATTTGAGCACCTTATTTGCAAAACTTTTCACCTTAAATACATTAACTTCTCAGTAATATTGTACTCTATATGTTATCATGCATAAACAATCTTTGATATTTTACATAAAAAATAAGTATTGTTATCCTAAAATATAGCTATTTAATTAGCAACAATTTGTATGACTAAAATATTTTTGCTTTATAATCATTTCACCCCAAGCAAGGCAGGACTGCCACATGAAAAAAATATATAAAAATACACACATACAGTGGGAAAAAAAGTGAAAATCATGAATAAAAACATGTATAAGTAAAACAAAATATATATATATATATACTATAGTCATCCGCAGACAGATCTGTTTTACTGTATTACAGCTCATCAGTACGGCTTAGACTTCGGTTGCTTCCTAACCCAGGATTGAAACCCGACCGAATTGGCATCAGTCGGCGATTCTACCCCTAGGCCACGAGCGTCCAGTAGAAGAAGGCAGGCTTTTTTGCGTGTATAAACACGCCCAATAGCTAGAGTGCTCCAATTCATTATCGAATGAGCGGTGCGTAAATGCCGAAGTAGCTACTGTTTATATATATATATATATATATATATATATATATATATCAAGAAGTGGGTGAAGACGGCTTAGGAATAAATAGATGAATAAAAAGAAAAGTTGGGGCTATACAAGTAAATACACAGTGGTCTTTATTATAACAAGGAGGAGGATTTATTGAATATTCTAGTCAGAATATTATTAAATAATGGCTGGCCACTTATATTCGAGGATACCTGTCTACCAGGGCAGTTAGCTAATCCCCATTACAGATGCCCGCTTAGGCACATTTGTGTTTGAACAAACACCCACATGGCCCACCTGTGGATTATACTACAATTATGTTGAGCAGATCTTAGTAACAGTTTCTGGGAGAGAGCACATTATGTAGCATGAACAACAGTCTGAACCCCGGCCAGGACACCCAAACCTTCAGTCATGATGACTTGTGGTTTCAAGCTAGCACTATCATTGTCAACTCCTCAAAGGGAGCCATCTACCCAATTTCACTCACAAGGTTTGGGTCAACCTGTGGTAGGGTTTTTCAGGCACTTTCCAAAAGTGCGGCACATTGGGATTGCTTCCTTCAGACCGATAACATCAAGAAGTCACCTTCCTGACAAATTGACAATGGTGAGATTTGAACCCAGGCTTCATGGTCAAAAAGTAAACATTCTGAGTAGCCACATGCCCATATATAGTCAGATTATTAATGTGATTATAAAATGATCAAGTAATATCAACAAGATCAAAAACAGTGAAAATTGTTTTTATTCAATTTTTTTTTATTGTTGCCAATTTGTATCTAAGGTGGAAATAATGTTGCCCGTTTCTTAAATGACAAACTTGGGATATAACTGATGTGTGTTGCATAGAAAATGTTGCCTTTATAAATTATTGTTTTTCAATTCAATTTTATTTCTCACAAGAATGTATTCTTTATTTTCTAGGATACCTTTACAAGATAAGTGATCTGATGGTGTCAGATTTCTCCCTTTCCCATTACAAAGCCAAAAATCTAGATATGCTGAAAGTGATCACAAAACCAATAACAAAAATGATCGTTCAGGTAAAAATTATTTGAACCAATTTAGTCGTCTTATAGATCTTGTGACTGTCAATGTATATCTAAGTCATGTTGTAGAATTTATAGGTTTACTGACTTTTCGTACAAGTAATTATTTCATTTAGTAATTACCAGGGGATATAAAACATTAGATTAATCCCAAGTAATAAGATTTTTTAAAATGTTATAGTGAATTGTATATTTTACAAGAATATTTTTTGTTTGCTTTAAGATGGTCAATGATCTTTAAAATGTTCATTTTTTTTTTTTTAATCAATTTTTCTGTTTCCCATCAATGGAAGTAATATTGCTCATAAAAATCATTTTGTGAACTTTTTTTCATTCATTTACTTTTACTAAATAATCATTGATATTTTCTTGTAGGTTTGTAATTGTCTATGATTGAAATTCTGTAATAAAATATTGACCAAAGAGAAAATTTATTTCAGTATTGATTTTTTTGTTTAGCAATATTTCTCATAAAATGTTTATTGTTTCAGTTGGACAAAAAAGTAATCGAAGGAATTGCAGCTGGGAAGACCGAGTGGAATGACAAGAGGATTCTTAAAGTAAGTAAAAATATAATTCATTAAACAATCTTAAATAATTTTATTTATTTTTTTTTTTAATAATCATTTCACCCCAAGCAAGGTAGAATTACTGCTGATGCACAGACGGTTAGTGAGAAAAAAGAAAAAAAGAAAAGGAAATTAAAACAAGTACAGGAGATGTTGAAGAAAGAATAAGAGAAAAATGAAAATCAAGGAGTTAGAAGATGGCAATTGTCATTGCATTTAAACTTCTGGAGATTGTAGCTACCAGGGAAGCAAGGAAACGAAAGGGAGTTCTACAGGTGGGAAGTGCGAGAAAAAAAACTGTTCGAGTAGAAGTGGCAGTTACATTTGTGATGGCAAAAGGGTAGAACCCCAATGCCAGTCTAGTAGCATGAGTAAATTCATGAGGCACCAGGTAAAGAATCTCCTCAGAGTAGAAGCCGTGAAAATATTTTTTGAAAAGGCAAGGGAAAGGTATATCCTGTTGGTGAGAAAGTGAGTGAAGTCAAGCTGCTAAATCAGGATTGATTATGATGCAGATTCTTCTTTGGAAGTTGTCAAGAACCTCGAGCTGAATAGCAGAAGCACCGATTAGATATGCCAACAGTATTTGATGCACAGACAAATGCAAGATTTATAAATGTGCAAAATGGATTCTGACAAGAAAAACCTATTACTCTTTTATAAATTGAATCACAAGTACTTATCAACAGAGGGAATTTGAAAAGATGTTGAATAAAACAGAAACCTTTTATGGTATGTTTTGTTGGAGTTTTTTTTTTCTTTTTTAAATCAATTTAACTGAAGCAAGGTGACAATACCAATAATTCGCAAGAGTGAAATAAAAAACACTTTAGAAAGAACTGGAAACCGAATTCTTAACAAGAAACAATGGGTAAATCTTCACAAGATCATGGAGGAGTGTGAACCTGACAATATACAAACACATCTACTCGTATAGAAGAATTAATAAAAATAAATATAAAATAAAATGAGTTTTGGCAGAGATTTTAGAATTGACTTTAGAGTCAAAGTAGAAATTAGACAGAACAAGAAACAAGGGATAAATCTCTATGCCTATTCAAAAAACTGGGAAAGTGTAAGAACCAGACAATAGGTGAACTTGTTTTTACTGATATTTACCAAACAGCATTAATTAAAAACAGACATACATCATGGAAGTGAAAAATAAAAAATGATAAAAAAATCCCCAGAAAAGCAAAGGTGAGGTATAATTACCACAAACAACAATTTAAAAAAAAGAAAACAAAGCTGGTTTTCATTCCTCTCTCTTCAAAGAACAGAAATAAAATATGATTAAAAGGTCGAGCACTGGAGGAGGGACATTCTAAAGATATAAGCATCACCACTATATTTCATTAAAAACGACCGACAAGAAAGATTTTATTAATTTTCGATTTCATTTTTCCAGTATTTTTACATAAAATAGATAGATGTATACATGGTGCACAGCCGTGTATATCATATAATAGCTTTTAAAGAACTTGCCTTTTTAAAAACACAAAAATTACATTAGTCAAACATGAGGACATAATAACAACATCGAAAAAATGACATCCTTGAAAATGGCCAGTAAAGTGGCTGAAAGTGCTTGAAAAGTTAAAATTTATGGAACATTTTTACACTCATCTCTAGCAAAAAGAAAATATGTAAGAATAGTGGAAAAATTAAATAAAAAAATTCATAAAATCTTCCTTGTCATTTGTTTTTAATGAAACGTTGAAATGAAAGATTACTGCCCAAATATACATTACCAATATATGTGTACATCACAATATTGTGTTATTTCAAACTATTTTTTTCATCTCAGTTGTTATAGATATCACTATAAAAGTTTTGACCAAGTACTCTTTAGTTGTCACCCTCAGTTGTCCTTTGTTTGATTGATATGGGACATTTGTTGATTGTTGTGGTATTTTGTCTCCATGATATCAGTTATTATTTGTTCTTACTGAATGAGTGATTCACCACCCGACTCCCAGTGATTGAATTCATGATTAAACAACTCATACAGTTATCAAGAATATCGACAATTACTCATTTCAGAAATAAAATCATAAAATATATATATCACAAACAGATATCATTAAGACTTAACAGCCATTCCTGTTCACAAAGAAAAAGTGGCAGAAATTTGATAAATATGAACTTTCAAATGGAAATCCTAATGTGCTCATCTTAAAGCAGAAAACATACTCCCATGGTAGGACATCATATACAAACTATTATGAATCAAATGTTCTGCAATCACAGATCCGGATGTATTCACACATTTATGCAAATCCTGAATATGACACTTACACATACAAGCTGGCACATTGATTCACTTCTACAAATGTTGAGCAGTTCTTCCTACCAAGTCAATATTAAACTGACATTTAAAATTATAAAAACAGAACTTAGAAGAAAATTCATTTATTCAAATTACCTCTCCTTTCCTATTTTTTCTTAAATTTATTTATTTTTATACCAAGTAGTCTTGACAAAAATATTTAAATGGCAATTTGATATGTTTATTTATATATAGCAAAAAATCTCTGAGTTAACCTGTAGAAAAGACAATATATATAAATGTAAATGACATTAGGAAAACTGTATTAGTTGCCAGTGTGTTTCATCCGATGTCAACTTTTTCAAATAAAAAAAAAACAAAATGAATTTATTAAAACAAAGTAATAATAACGAAACAAAATGTCCTTAGCAACTGAAAGAATTTAAAGAACGCTATTTTTATACTGTTGACTGAAAATTACGTCAAATAGTGTCATGTGTGGAGATATTGCTTTTATTGCTGTCTTCACATATGACAGCATTTGACAAAATTTTCAGCTAACAGTATAAAAATAGTGTTCTTTAAATATATATACACATCACACACACACATATATATATATATATATTTTCTAAGTGCAGCTGTGTCGCAAGGCTGAAAGAATCAAACTCACTACTCAATTGCAATGATTCTTGTAAGACGAGCTTGTTAATCATTACACTATCCTTTCAGAGCATTTTTCAATTTTTAAAAAAGCCAGAAATCACAAGAGAATAAATCTGGTGTATAAGGTGGATGACCCATTATTTTAATCGTTTCCATAGCTACGAACTCCTGACATACTTAACTCATCATGTTGCATATTATGCTGGAAAACAACGATTGCCTTCACAGACAACAAGGAACACATATATATATATATATATATAATTTTATATTTTTATTCTTCGTCAGTAACAGTTGTGTGGAGTAGGAAGGTAGCTGGAGAGAGATCACATTCATACGAGAGAGCCATTGGGGAGTCCTTAGCCAGACTCTGCTTCTTCAGCCAGCGAGGATCTCACTTCTTTCTTCAACCAAAAACCTTAGACTTACATCATCCCAAAATTCTTACACATTTTTGCTTTTTCGAGTTGTCACTTAATTAACATTATCTACGGTCAGATACATCTCTTCATCATCTTCACCGGTTATTGCTTTTCAAGTCAGTTTTTACCTGTGTTTTCTGCCTTTTATGTACTCCCTCCCCAGCCAGATATTTGTCGTTCATATCTTTGCCATTCAAGGTAATATATTACAACCATGCAAAAGAGAATAAGCATTGATAGAATTCATTTCTCAGGCCAGAGTTTTGTGTCTTTTCCTTTGAACAGACTCTCATAACCCTTTCACCATTTCCACACAAATTGACAGTTTGCCATTATTTTTGTTTGTCTATTTTTTAAACAATGAAACATACTTAAAATTCCTTTTTTCTTCTACCCAACCTTTTAGATTTGGTGCAAGTACAAAGTCACAACTGTTCTTCAAAATGTCACTCAAGAAAGAAATTTCTCAGCTGTCATCAATGGAACTGTTGTAACTTCTTTGCAGAACGTCACACGCCTAGAAAATATTTCTGTTGAGACAAATTCTGAGAAGTGTAAGACATCAACCTTTTATTACATATTGTTTTTAACTAGATTTTTTTTTAAAATTATACTTTAATACCTAAGTTTCTTAAGTGCCATACATGATAAATCCTTGGGTGAACATGTCTTGAAAAAGACATGACTGGCTGAACAGAAGTTTTTCTTCACAGTAAGTTGCCATTACTTTCTTTAATAAACTGGTTGCCCCCAAAGCAATAGAACCCAATCAATTCTGCTATTTAACCCATAGCTAGAGACGGGTTAGTACTTTTCCCCAAGGATATTTGCGCATCAGTGAATGCATCAAATTCAAACTCTGCTCTCCGATTTCTTGTTCTGAGCCGATATTACAAAGCAAGGAAGCAAAGATGAACTCGTCCGAATCACCCTAAATTTTCTTCGTTCTTTCATTGATGAAACTGCAATATAGGTAATTATTAAATATTTATAAATTCATTTGATGCACATGTTATTGTGCAGTATTAACAAAAGAACCAGTCTATTTTCATTTACAATTATTCACTTGGCAATAAAAACTAAAAAATAGTATGAAATACATCATTTTATGAATAGTATGAAAATAGTATGAAATACATCATTTTATGAATAGTATGAAAATAGTATGAAATACATCATTTTATGAATAGTATGAAAATAGTATGAAATACATCATTTTATGAATAGTATGAAAATAGTATGAAATACATCATTTTATGAATAGTATGAAAATAGTATGAAATACATCATTTTATGAATAGTATGAAAATAGTATGAAATACATCATTTTATGAATAGTATGAAAATAGTATGAAATACATCATTTTATGAATAGTATGAAAATAGTATGAAATACATCATTTTATGAATAGTATGAAAATAGTATGAAATACATCATTTTATGAATAGTATGAAAATAGTATGAAATACATCATACATGAAATACATCATAATGGGGTGGCCTAATAATTATGGCCGGTAGAGTGTGTGTGTGTATATATATATATATATATATATTAAAAACCTAAACATTCAAATACAGTTAATAAGTTTTATAACTTTGTAGATTCCTATAGATCTGATTCACTTACCACACACCCAACTTCAGGTAGGTCGTGTAAGATTGTATTCAATGCCAGCTTGCTAGGCCTGTCACATAGCTTGCAGCATCTGGTATTTCTCAGCAAGGCCCATTGCAAGGGTCTTGTGCACCCCCCCATCCCCACTTTGAATCTATGAAACATCGCCTACCACTATACTACCTCTAAAATTTCATAAGGTAATAGTCATATAAAATACAAATTTTATTCTAACCTAATTATGTACATTGGATTATATGTAATATGAGAACAATTCAGTTAAAAAATTGAAAATAACTGCAATCAGCCAGTTAAATGCCATGCACAATTACACGTTTAGGCAATCATGTCTTTTTCAAGACACGATTCACTGGATGGAAGATTTTCTCACAGTAGGTTGCCATTACTTTCGAATGGTCACCAACTGATTAACCTATAGCTGGAGGGAGAAGAGACGGATTTCCCAAGGGTATTTGTGCGTAAGTGAATGCAATGAATTCAACTGGAATTCAAACTAGGCTTTATCAATTTCTCATTCTGAATCGATATTCACTGTACCAAAACACACATCCATAATGTATTTTAAATAAAAATGTTATAAAAGATCATCCATCTTAAATAAATCAACAATGTTTTGCAGCATTTTTTAACATCAGCTTGAGATTTTTCTTGTTAAAAAGTTGAAGAATTTTAACACATTTAACATTATGGATAAAATTAGTGAATTTTATATCGTATTTTTCTGGAACATGATGAAAACAAATTAATGGATTTGAAGGAAAAGGCAACTCAGAATGACATCGAAATCTGCAAAGATTTTTCATCCTTTAATAATTGTCAGTCGTGCTTAGTTTAATTTGCAATGTATATAAATTTAAGGAGAAAAAAAACAGCAAAAGTTGCTAAGATCACAAAGCACAGCCACCCCCACCACACACACACACACTCAACCAAATCAGTTACCGTTTACCCGTAGTATACACTGGCCCTGCTGACCAGGCTCAACGTTGCTTAACTTTGATGACTGGGTGAGAACTAATGTTTTAGTAATTTTATAAATCAGGAAATGAATAAATTTAATATTGTTAAGGCTCACAAGGTTTGAGATTATGATCACATTTAAATAAGAGAAATATTTGTTAAGAATTTAACAATCATAAAAAGCACAAATGGTAACATTTCAGAGAAGACAGGTTTTTTATTTTTATTTTAGTTATTCATTTATTTAGCCACCATTAATAGTCTAAAGATTTTATAAATCATAAGCTCCTATGATTTTATACTAACATAATGCTAGTATTATATTAATATCAATTATATTACCATTGTTATATTACATAAACATTATAATTACATTATATTAACATTGTATTATATTATTACCTTATCTCAACATTAATCATATTATGATAACATTATTATATTAACATTATTGTTATTATTACATTATGTTAAGATTAATTATATTAACAATGTTACTATATTATTACACTAATATTTTGTTAACATTGTTATTACATTATTATGTCAACAATATTATAGATGCATTATTAAATTCTTTACAGGTTACTGTCTGCTGAGTTATATTGAGTGGAGTGACACCATATCTGGAGCTATCCTATTATTTATATCATTATTTCTGCTTGTGATATGCCTCATGGGAATGGTTCGCTTGTTACATTCCATGTTACGGGGGCCAGTAGCCTCAGCTCTGAAAAAGACAATCAATTCTGACATTCCAAAACCGTTTTCTTTCCTGACTGGCTATGTCGCCATCATCATTGGTGCCGGACTCACAATGATACTACAAAGCAGCTCTATCTTCACGTCTACACTGACCCCCCTCGTTGGCATGGGTGTGATCCATATTGAACGAATGTACCCATTGACCCTAGGTTCAAACATCGGAACAACAGCTACTGGTCTTCTGGCAGCAATGGCAACTTCAGGAAACAGATTCCGGGCAGCTTTACAAATCGGTCTCTGCCATTTTTTATTTAACGTCAGCGGCATTCTCCTGTTTTATCCGATTCCGTTTATGCGCAAGATTCCCATAAATTTGGCGAAGAAGCTGGGAAACACAACAGCCAAATATCGTTGGTTCGCCATCCTTTATTTGGTGATGGCTTTCTTCTTCCTTCCTGCATTTGTCTTTACGCTTTCACTAGCTGGTGTCGAGGCAATGATTGCAGCTAGTGTCATCCTTTTGCCTCTTATAGCCTTTGTTATTATCGTCAATATCCTCCAGAAAAAGTACAATAAACTTTTACCAAAAGTGTTGAAGAACTGGGATTTTCTTCCCCTTTGGCTACACTCTTTAGAACCTTTAGATAAATTCATCACAAAATGTACAGGAATTTGTAAATCCTGCCAAAAGAAACTGGATCGTTCTGTACCTCCACCTGTTGTGCTGACCCCTTTTCCTGTCCAAGGTGACATCAGTCCACTCAGCTCTCGCCAAAGTGAAAACGGCAGCCCAGTCAGTTCACGCTCCACATCTCTATTAATACAAAGGACTACAACTTTATAACAATGTAGGATAAATAGTTTATAATTATTCAACCATTCTTTTATACTACAAAGATTGCTTGATATTTCTTAATTTTTTAGTCAAAATATTTCCATTACTTACTGTTTAACTTGTGGAGAGGAACATAATCATGATTTGGAAGTAATATTTAAGCCACCCTATCAATAGTGACAACGACGATACCAAAATATCTTGTGGACAATGCTGTCTTTCACTGCTGTATACGTTTCTAAACATCATACTTTTTCTTTTTATCATTCATTTATTTAACAAAACTCATTACTTATTTTTGTTTTCTTATTTTACATTTACTTCTAATTAGAAAAAGAAAATTCATGTTTTGAAGAATCTGGGTTGAAAAAGTTTGGAAAGTAAAATCTAAAATCATGATTGTCCTTTGAAAGATATGAAGATTGAGAGAAACTGAAAACATGTTTGAAAGTTTTAAACAAAAACAAAAAAAAATTGAAAAATTGCAAATAAAAATTAAATGCAAAGTGATAATATAAGAAAACTAAATAAAGATAGCCTTTCACATCTAAAAAGAAACCATTGCAAATAAAAGGGAGATAACTTGAAAGGGAGATAACCTGAAAGGGAGATATCCTAACCGTTATTAAAATAAGTTTTAGTTTTTTGTACGTTTTATTGTCCTCCAATGTAAATGTGATATTTAAAAATAAACCCAGTTTTGCTCTCTCCAAAAAAAAAAGAAAAAAAAAGAAAAAAGATTTTAAAAATAATACATTTTTAGGTATTTTCTATAACCTATTTTTTATCATGATCATATGTCATATCATTAATAACAAACATTATTGCCATATTTGCCTGAGAAATAATATTTGTTAACAGGCCGTTATTTTTTCATAAATCATAAAGCAAAATCACTCTAAGTGTTTCCTTATTTAGATGAGTATTATGTAAGGGAGAGGAGATAAGATTTAACCTATGTAAGGGAGAGGAGATAAGATTTAACCTTATCAAGTTAAAAAGACTATTTAGTTGAGAGAGTAAAAGTAAACCAAAGTTATGTTTGTAAAACAACTTAATTGTTGACAATAATTCAGTGAGGAGAAAATTAATGCCTGCACAAGAAGACCGAATGAGTTATGAAAAATAAGTAAAGAAATAACGAATGGTAAAATTAGCTATATACCAAATAAAGAAAAAACTTTGATTAAAAATGCTTGGCAACGGAATGAAGTTAAAATCATGTAAGAATTAACATTCAACAAATTCAAACCAAAGAAAAAAATCTGACATAAAAAAAATAATGACAGTCTTTAAATTTCGTGCCTGCAAAAAAGAACGGTTTTTCCCTTGACGCCGCTATTATTTTTAACTATCTCCAATCCAATGTTTATTAGTTTTAAAAGTGATGGAAATTGAAATAAAATCTAAACTGTTGTTTTTTCTCCATTTTCTTTTTTTGTTGCCTTTTTTTATAATTTTCAAACAAAAATATGAAAATAGTTTAAGTGATAAATGTAGTTTAATTAAATTAACCTTCAAATTATTGCGTGTATTTTTCCTTTTTTTTTTTTTTTGTTACTACTTTCATATTTTTGAAAATTATAAAAAAAAAAGGCAACAAAAAAGAAAATGAAGAAAAAAACACGCAACTTTCTGCTGAAATTGAGCACTGAAAAACAAATCGCGTATTATTAATTTTTCATAACGCAAGTAAATAGGCCGAAATTTGTTTCCTAAGCTGAAAGTCATTCAGCAGTGAATAACTTGTCAGTGTGACAGCAGTGGGTGACAAAAAGAGTGAGATGAAGTTCGATTTTTTTTTTTTCTGGTCGTTAACATCAATAAAAGTAGGTTTCTTCAATAACTAATTGTTGATTTGAGTTCAGCATATACATTTGCACGGAATTAAGGCTATTTGGGAAAAATTTGAAGGGATAAAAAACACCTTCGGGACCTAAAACGAAAATTTACCGATTAAAAAACTAACAAAAAATATTTATCGATTTATAAAGAAATTAACAGCGATAAGAAGTTCGATATTTTTCTGGTCGTTAATTTGAAAAAAGGTAGTTTTTTGGGGTTTTTTTTTATCAATAAACAATTATCGATTTGAGTTCAGCATTTACATTTGCACGGAAATAAGAATAAGGATGTTTTGGAAAGATTTGAAGGGGTACTAAAGGCCTTTGGGGAACAAATAAAAAATTTACCGAAATTAAAGCAATTTTATTTTTAAATTTTACATTTATTTATTAAACTATGTGAACCAAGTAGGGAAGTCTTTCTTGAATGAAGACCATTTCATAAAGTTCGAATCGCTATGCAACTAGCTGATGTTTTAACGACCATATCAAATCAATAAACAAACATTTTTAGTGCATTAAAAAAAGTGTTTATTACTTTTGTAGTAAATTCTCAAGAATAAAATAATGTTTAAAATCACTTTCATTTTCAGGCTTTAAAATTGTAATACTCGTTTAAAGCATTGTTGAGGAGTGGAAATAGTTAATGCAACGGAAAAACCGTAATTTTGAACCTTTTTCTTCTTTTTCGGGAACGAAGGTTAAAAATTACCAAAATAATTAATTGTACACTACAAGAGTAAACAGATGAAAAAAATAGTAATAATTACATCAGATGCAGCAATTAAATAGAAAAATAATATTTGACAAATTTTTGACAAAAATTAAAGATGAAAATAACATTTTTTTTTTAACTTCCTCTACTTTAACTTACGAAAAAAATTGTTTCAACATAAAATTTTGTAATTAAATTATTTTTTTAATCAACATAAATCAATTTGAAAGAGAAAATAAATAATGAATGTAGTTTTCTGATAAAATTAAAATAAATTAGCTTAACTTTTAAATGGCGGGAAAAGGGTTACGTGCATGCAAGCGATTAACTTACAATACTAATTTTTTGCTTTATATTCAAAGAGTATAAAAATGATTTTAATTTACCCCTAGATTTATTTTAGTTCCCAAATTTAATATTTTTGTTTTGTCTGCTTGTTGAAGCATTCCATGATGAAAAAAAATGCATTTCAACAATTGTGCCATGCATAAGACACAGATCTGTCTTTGGGCTTCTTTTTTTTAACTGTTTGCCGATAAATACTCCAGAAAATAACGTAATCTCGTTATCTTAGGAAATATTGTCGTGTGCTCCAAAAGCACTAGTCAACTCAACAATACGCACATAATGATTGCATCTGTTTTATCTGAAAGAGCGACAATTGAAGAGGAATAACTCTCATTCCCCGAGCTTCATTTACCAACAATTCACTTAGTTTTGCTTGTGTATTATTAGCCAATTACATTCGAATCATGAATGAATTATATTCGTAAAATTTGGAAAACTTTAAATCATCAAATGATGATGTCCACTGATCTCCAAAGAAATATCAATTGATGATGTCCGCCATTTAAGGGTTAAATGACTTAAGTAATTCATAAAATGATATAATACAAATTTTTGTTTCAAACCATTAAGAATTTTGGATATTGCTGAAAAATTAAATAAAGGAATAATTGATGAAATATCATGATTAAATCAGTTGACTGATTGTCGTGCTAAATACCTGTTTCAGTAAATAATTGTTTTACTGATTGATTGACTGGCTAATTGAATAATGAAATGATTAATTTAATTGACTGATATTTAGAGGTTAGTTTTTAGTGGTTCAATTAGTCTTCTTCTCCACTGCTTAGTATATAATCATCTGCTGTCTCTGTCCATACAAAAATGCTACCCCAAATGCCAAACCGCTTTTTCTATGGATGACCTCCTTAACACCACACGGTCATTGATCTTTGTCAATCAAATAACCATACAACCAAGATGTTGATTATATTTATCTCCATAATTAGGAGAAGATAGTAATCTGTATACTAACTGTACTCTTTGCAACAAAACAAAGAAAGAATGAAATAAAAATAAAGTAAATTTTTTGTATTTTTCTAAAAAAAGGAAATATGGATTTTTTAAAAAATTAATGTGGCAGGGTGAGTATCAATGATTGATATCACAGAACTGAAGCAACATCACAAATGCAAATTGTGTGTATATATATATATATATATATATATATATATATATAATTTGAATGCATCTCTTAAGCACTCTGTATATAAAATATAGAGCTTACTTGTGATCAGTTTTGATTGATTGTTTTGTTTTCTCCCTATTATCCGGTGGAGTGAAAGATTTATTTTTGTTTTTTAATCAATTTTTTACAAGGTCCCCAAGAGAAGGAAAGGTTTAAAAAAAACAAAAAAAACATAGAGAACGGTGATATATGTGACAGACACAGGCATCTAATACAAGGTCTTTCCGCATTGGTTTATTTTACTGTGATACAAAACCCTTGCCATATTTTTTAGAATTGTTTTTTTAAAACATCTCTGTCTATCTGTTCTAAGTTTATAGTTTTTTTTTCCCAAAACAGTGAATCTCTTAATGCCATTTTGTTCAATATTTATTCTGGTTCATTAATTTTGGAATATTTAAAACATATACTGTTACATAACTGCACACAAGAAATGAACATTAAACTGTCTTTTTTTTTTTGTATAGTTTTTATTATTATTATTATTAGATAAAAGACATGATTTTTCTGCCTTTAGTGAAGCTGATATAGTCAGCTATTGATTAGACATTCATGATTTTTCCACTCAATTCTTGTTGTCTCTTCTTCCTATTTGCCATTTTTTGTAACAAAATATCAATGCTTTTTTTTTATTCTGGTGGTTTCTCATCACACATCCTTCCATAATTCAACTGATGACCCCACAATACAAACAAATGAAAATAAAAAAGAACATTTTTTCTGTAAAACAAATATTATCTTTTTATTACTATAATACTTTTTTAATCAAATTCTATGAATAAATGTATGTGTATACAATTATTTTGTGGCAATTTGGTTTTATGGTTCTGTAACTCTGTATAGCAATCCATCTTGGGTGCTGGACTAACGGCCTAGTCCTATAAATTTTTGCTAACAACTGAATCTCTAGCAGCATCCCTTGGTGCGGTTCTATGATCAACAAGATGTTTGCAGGAATAAATAATTTATTGCTTGAGAAATAATTAGCCATTAAATGCTTACTATTAATAATATCCAATTTTGATCATTATTTATGTAAATATAACTGTATCATTTTATAAAATCTGTATAAGCTTGTCTCAGGTTTATAACATAGTGAAAAGAATTTAGTAGAAAGATTTAAGACCAAGCATTTCTACTTGGCTTTCTGAGTAGTTTGAGAATATATCTATTTTTTTTTTTTTTAAATTTTTAATATTGATATTAGTGGTACTAAAGACAGTTGTATACTGGAAATAAAAAAAAAATTACAAGTTTATTTTTGCTATAACTGAAATGACACATTAAATATTGTTTAAAAAATTCAAAACTATTGTAGTTTCATAAATTAATCAAGTTATAAATGTTGGGAACGATCTCTTTTAAGAAATTTATCTTATCAGAATACTTATCTAATAGTGTCATGATTCTCTTATTTGCTGTTTTATTTTTGATACCAGAGTTGTTATGTTCTTTTTGCTTTTTTAGAATAATTAAAAGTTGGTTTGCAATTAGAAACCATTAAGAAAATATGGTAAATTCAAAAAATTACCATAGGTAGGCAATTATCCAGGGTTGCATTGGTCCAGAGATGCTAATGTCCTGGTACACAATTGTCTGGTATGCAATTTTTCAGTGCGCAACTGTCCATCCGCCAATTTGGACATAGCTTAGATACAGACTGACTGTCAAGTTATAACAATCAAGCTGTTTATTCTGTTATTTGGTAATAGTTTATATGTAGTACAACAAAGAGAAATATTGTATTTTGCCAAATAATGGTTGACCAGGGTGATTTTCAAAGA